>JAYEVJ010000136.1:0-500000 GCA_036346265.1 Melocanna baccifera | reverse complement strand
TTTAATCTAATAATTACAAATTTAAATGATTATTTAAAGAAAACATCTAGATGCTTATTTGTTTGTTTATTTTCACGGCACACACGCACGTACTGCATCTGCATATCCTTTTATGATCCTACACGTAACCAAAGTGCGTAGAAATCTCTATAAAATTATATATAACTATTTTTTTACGTGTATTGTTTCTCATGAATAACTAAAATTTTAAAATTATAAGTAAAAATCAAAGTCACATGCTAAAAATCCCTGCTGGGTCCTGACTGACAATTGTTAACTATTCGTAGCTTGCTTCACCTAGACGGGACGGCAAGGCTGCAAAGTCCAACAAAGCCGACACCAAAAACCCAAGCTTTTTTTTCCTAATTATTCCTTCCTTGTTACGCGTAGTTCTCTTCCCTGCCTCCTCAGTTCATTTCCTTGCTCCGCCAGCACCGGACTCCCCCCTCCCGAATCAGACCAAACCATGAAGCCCGCCGTCGAGGTCCGCGTCGAGCGCCCCCAAGGGCCTCAACCCCCGCCCAGGCCGCCGCCGGCGCAACCGCGCCCAGGGAGGCTCAGGGCGCGCCTACTACCGCCGATGGTCGCCATGGCTCGTCCCCGCCGCCGCCCTCTCCTGCGTCGTCGTCTTCCTCGTCACCATGTACGTCAACGACTGCCAAAGGCGCAACGCCGGCGACTGCACCGCAAACTTCCTCGGACGCTTCGCCTTCCAGCCTCTCAAGGAGAACCCCCTCCTCGGCCCTTCCTCCGCCACGTATGTATTGCTTATCTTCTCTGCTCTTGCCCTGCTCCTTCCTTCCTTTGTTAATTTGCTTGTGCACTTGTCTTGTGCTTGCTTATACACCCGGCAAAGGCCAACAACACTTCCTTCGATCGATTATTGTCTCGGTCGGTACAGATGCTAGCAGAGTTGTAGCGACACAAACTCAACTGATTCCAGGATGAATTTTATCTTGTGCTGTCTATGTTTGTCTGCTGATACCTGATAGATTCCTGGTTTCCTTCGTATAGACAGTGGGAACCGTGACTCGAAGATGACATTTTTACCACGTTCTCATTTGTTCTGCCTAATAGCCGATCAATGCTTGCCTTGGTGTTTAGGTAGCACGAAGATGACATTTGATCTTTGTTCTAACTCAAAGATGAGATTTTTGTTAGCTCATCCCCTGTGTGTTTGTTCTCGAGTTATTCAGATAGATGGCACATACAATGGTTACAAGACGATGCTTTCTTTATCTCCCAACTTGGTAGTATAGCTTATATTCATGCTCAAGTTGCTTCAATTCGATGTTTACTGTGCAATTGGGAGACCAGCACTGATGCTCATTTTATTTCGCACTTGGAATTGGGACAATTCATGCTGGTTCTCTTTTCTACTTACTTCGTTTGATCCATGTTTTTTTAGGACTCTTCGTTTCATCCATCATTGTTTGGTTTGTGATTACGTGAACAAGGTTTTGTTCTTGTGAACTAGAAATCCTCAAATATTTGAGGTGAAAATTGTACGAGGTATATATCAACTCGATCTTGATAGAGACCGAGAGGTCCTCTAGCTGAGAATGCATGATCTTGGTCTTTCAATGAATTTAATCAACTGTACAAGCAAAATATGATTTTGTTTCCCATGAAGTAAACTATATGTAGGACCGAGAATGGCAACTAGAGAGGGTGAACAGGAGCAAACATGATTAAACATTTTCAAATCATTTCCAAAGGAGAAAGCAAAGCTCTTCACTTTAATAACTATGGGAAGCTCTAAATATCGAGACCAATCACTCACAAGAAAAGATATAAGAAAAGCAGGCAAAATAAACCAAGACTTGCCCAGGCGGTCGGCCGCAATGTATAGGGGATCTGACCTCTCTCGGGGTGGTCGACCAGCCTAGGCGGTCTAACCAGTCCTCGAGCGGTCGACCTCTCTCGGCAGTTTGACCCCTTCTTCAGGACAAAGCTGAATTTTAGCATTATTTCAAATCTGAGAATTGATAAAACTTTTGATCTACAACTTTAAATGGCTTGACACTAGAACCAAGGTTAGGTCATGACCTTAAATAACCTATCCTAACCAAAGATATTAAAAGAACTTACGAAGGTTAGGACCTTTTGGCTCTTGAAGCTCTAAACTCTCAAACTACGGCTCCAAATAACTTGAAATTTTGTATGCACTTTCTCTAGGATATTAGAAACCTATTACAATCATAGATCATGAAAATCAATGCCAAATTCGACCTTTATCCAAAACAAGAAAGATTACATCAAAATCGGGCAAAAAGTGAAACCACGATCCGTTCTTGCTCGTGAGTTCTTGATGATCTAAATGACCTTGGATGGGTTCTTATATATTATAGCAAGCTGATCATAGCACAAAATCAAGTAAAATCGCCTAAAGGGTCAAAACCCTAAAATCACCTTCTCTTGAGCCACAAGGGCAAATACAAGAAATTGCAAATAACAAATGCCTAGATGGATAAGATCTGGTCTCCAAGAAATATCTTCATTACTTATACGTCTTGGTCACACAGCAAGATAAATAGGGCGAGGAGAAACACCAAAAATCAAGCATAATCAAGATTTCGTCATTTGAACACTAGAGGAAAGAACTTGGATGAATTTGGTAGATATATTGATACTTGAAGATGGATATTTACAGCCACTCCATAGCCATATACAAAGCCCAAGGAGGATAAAAGCTCAGCCACAAGAGTCTTTCATATCTCCTACAAGGTTCTCTCCAAGAACCCTAACTCTCTCACAAAGGCTTGGTCTAAACTCTCTCAAAACTTAATCCTAGTCACCTCTCTTCCTCCTTATATATGGAGGCTCACAAGAAAAATCATAACCAACATCTCTAATTGGATTTCATCCACTCTTACATGGGCTAACCCGTTAACCCAATACAATACTGGGTTTTACACTTACACAAGCACGATTCTTAAAATGCACACACCCATTAACTTGTTAATGAATTAAAAGTTGATCCACTTGATATTTTCAGTACATCCTTGACCTAAACAATTTAGGCCAATGTTGCGGTTTCGCACGCCACCACTTTTGCAATAGTGGGTAATTTACCAAGATGCCCCTATACCGCCTTCCCCAAAGCTTCATGCTCCCTTTGCCTTGACCATGGACCTTATCTCTTCCCCGAGCCTATTCCATGGTCATTTCTTCCTTTGCAAGTAATCTCTATGCTTACAACGTGTAGGTTTACCAATGGTTTACTCATCAACAAATCTCTCTGTGTTGGTTCCCCCTACTACGCCTCACTTGTACCGACCGCATCATTCGATGAATCATTACTCGAACCTTCCCTTTAACATCCCTTGTCTTCTCCTGTACCTCGTTTGAGCCTAACCATCCAGCCCAACTTCCTTTCATCCAAATAAGACTAGACAATATCATAACTAATAAGCGTATTAGTCTCACAATTATATTTATTATTATCACTAAAACCAACTTAATAAAGCTTGAATTTACAATGGAGCAAGGACAACAGTATATTTGTTATGCATAATGGAATTCCACAGGCTAAAAATAACCTTGTTTCAATGCTAGGCTACTGAAGATGGGAGCTCTTGATGTGTCTAAGGTTGTCCATGGTCACCAAGGTTGGCGACTGATTTCGTGTATCTGGCTTCATGCTGGAGTTGTTCATTTACTCATCAATGTGCTATGCCTTATATTTATTGGTATTCGACTTGAACAAGAATTTGGGTTTGGTAAGTAGAAGCATTCTTCACAATTTTTATCTGAACTTGTATAGCCCTGACAATCTTTTTCCATGGCCTTGCTTCTGTTAATGAATAATTAGTTTCTTTGCACATTTTTAAATGGAATAGTATTTCATGAATGTATCGTAGATTGTATGTAAATCCTTAGACCTTTGATGAGTAACAAGATTGTTGATCTATTTAATGATAGAGAGCGTAACATCATACCTTGTATCGTATTACTTGGATTGGTACACTGCAAGCAAAAAATATCAGGAGTTGGTCTTTTGCACTGTAACAGGTAGGTCATGTACTTAGACTGAAGGCAAAACCGCCATAGTATACTGATCATCTTATCATCATTCCCACCTGAAATACAGGAATAACTCAAACTGTCCTATACATGTTGATTAGTCTGCAAAACTTTCATGGAACATGCATCGAAGTTCTAAGTACTAGTGCAAGTGGTGAAGTGAATATCGAATACAAAGTTTCATAGCTACTGTGACTTACTGAAGCATTTTGTCTGCTCATGATGCAGTGAGGATTGGTCTGGTTTATCTCATTTCTGGTTTTGGTGGGAGCTTGATGTCCGCCCTCTTCATTCGATCAAGTATTTCTGTTGGTGCATCTGGTGCTTTGTTTGGATTGATTGGGTCTATGCTTTCTGAACTCATAACAAATTGGTCACTTTATGCAAATAAGGTTTCCCCCCTATCCTTCTCTTTACATAGTAGTAAAAATAGTGTAATAGTGCCAACACATTCATGTTTTCTCCATTTTGGAGGTCTTGTTCATCTGATTATGCTGAGTATAGTGACTCATATCTTGTCCAACTAGCACTTGAAGAGGTGTGCTATCATGATTCCTACTTCTCTTTAGAGTAGAATTCCTGCATCACTCTAGAGGAGGGCTAGGAGACTTCATAAAGTCATGAGGTGTGGCTATAGAGAATCTAAATTACAAACCAACTCATCCAAAGCAAAAGGTGCACAAGAGGATCAGAAGCTAGATTATTCTTTAACGATTCTTCTATGGGGTAAGGATTCGAGGGTTTTAAAAGATTCGAGATGGTCGTGAGAGAACGACAATCTCTTGTACTCTTTTGAGGTAGTGTTTAAGGAATTTACGGTTGACTTCGTCAAATCTTTCTCTTATCATGATTGTTTCGTCATCGTTATTTCGGTTATCTCTATGAGATTCATCTGTTTTGTTCTTAATATTGTGCACGCTCGTGCTGTATCTCACAAACTCTGATATGATCTAGGAGCTAGTACGCATAAGGAGGAATTAGAGTATAACATATTAAATGGTGTGATTGTTTTTAACTTTTCAGGTGGCAGCGCTGTTAACTCTGGTATTTGTAATCGTGGTGAACCTGGCTCTTGGGATACTTCCCAGGGTGGATAACTTTGCTCATATTGGGGGCTTATATCTGGGTTCCTTCTTGGATTCGTTGTGTTTATTCGCCCACAGTTTGCGTGGATCAACCAGAAAGAGCAGCACCTGGACAACAAACTGCTCCTGTGATAAGCAAGCACAGGACATACCAATACATATTGTGGTTAGCTGCTGCTATTATGCTTATTGTCGGGTAAGTTCACATGTCTTCCTCTTCAGGCTCTAATGGATAGGTATTTTATCACCTGTTTTGTGCTTAATGAAACCTCTCATTTAAAATTTACAGGTTTACCGTGGCTATAGTTCTGCTTTTCCGAGGATATAATGCAAACGATCACTGTTCTTGGTGTCACTATCTCAGTTGTGTTCCCACAAAAGATGGAAGTGCAACACATCGCCAACATATTGCACGGTATGATAGTCCAAACTGCCTTCTTGCTTGCCTCTCCAATTGCTTTTACTGCTGCCAAAAATGAAACATAACAAGCTGAAAAATTATGAGCATAGTGGAATTAGTTTCTTAATGCTGCGCACAGATTCGTGATAATATGTATGCTGCTTGTAACGATTCATAGTTAGCATTCTCTGTTTCTAGAAGGATAACAAGCAAGGTAAATCCACTAGGTAGTGAACCAAAATGTACTTTTGGATCAGTATAAACTTAATGAACTACCCTTTTGACTGATTGACTCAAACCCAAATCTATAAATACTAGAATATTTAATATAGTGTCAATGTTGCTTTGGCTAAACGCTGAAGCCAACTGTGTAAGAGATGCCCCTTTACAGTTCAACATGCACGCTGCTGTTCTCTTAGCTATGCATGTTACTAAATTCTTTTCCCTTACAGGAGGCTCGACAAGCGAATACCTTTAACTTAACCTGTGAAGGCACAGGCATAAACCGGAGCTACATTATAGCTGATGCTACAGAAGATAAGATCAACCAACTCTGCAACCAGCTTTGCAATTAGCAGAATCTAATTCCCAGAGTTTTCCTTGTAACATATTATTTATTCTTTGTGTACATGAACAGATACATCTTTTACAGACGAAGAATAGAAATTACATTTCAAGAAAAGAACACAATATTGAATTTGTGCTGTTATACTCTGATATCTCTCCTTATACATGGTAGCCTCTAAATGAGATCAGAGTCCGTAAGATACAGCACGAACATGCGCGATAACAAGAACGAAGTAGATGAATTTTGTAGAGAAAACCGAATAACAACGACGAAACAATCACGCTGAGATAGAAAGATTTGGTAAAGTCGATCGTAAATTTCTTAAGAGCGACCTCAAATGAGTATGAGATATTGTTATTCTCACAACTCTCTCGAATGTTTTTAGATTCCTGGATCATTGCCCTTTACAAGAATCAAATGCTAAATAATAACTTAGCCTCTAATCCTCTCAGCTTTCTTCTTAGAATGAGTTGATTTATGGCTTGGATTCTTTATAGCCACCCCTCATAATTTTATAGTTCTCCTAACAGAAGTAAGAATTATAGTCCAATTAAAATTAGATGAATTCTTATAGCGTGTCTTTCCAAGTCCTAGTATGAAAGGATAGGAGTCACCTTACCGTGTGCCTTCTGTTTCGTCCAGAGTAAGCGCATAAGGTTCTGCTTGTAAAAGAATTGCATGGCCGATATGCTGCCATTGAGGTGGCTCAATTGTGAATATGGTGAATTAAACCTGGAGAATTTCACAAACAGAACAGAATGGTCAAACAGTTGCAGGCTATGATGGTTAAAGCTGACTGCTACTACTTTATTTGACTGAAGCTGAACTTATTATTAGCCTTTTTTACTGTCTGGTGCTGCTCGGATTTGCCGGTGGCAATTGGGAGGGAAATTGCATCATGCATGGTGATTTACCAAATTTTAACCCTGGACTTCATATTTCTTCTCTTTAGGAGGTCTAACAGGGTTATGATATAGACTTGCTTCCACAGGCATTGGATCATATCATTATAGACTTGCTTTTCACAGGCACTGGATTATATCATTTGTTTCACTTCATCTCCATGCATGGTGTCTTTGCACCATAATAATCCTCATTGATGAAGCATGCTGGGCTTTGCATCATCAAATGGTACGCAGTGATAGCATTGCATTGCAGCCGAGGCACACTTTTTAGTCATGATTGCTGTGGGTTTACTGTTTTGTTACAGCTTACCACACAGGCTTGATCTGCAGAGTAATAATGCTATGCCAGCAACTTAGTTAAGAAGGAAGAGCAACTGTATGAGACATTGTGCTCAGGGAGGGATAATGTGCATGGGCCTGATGTTATACTATGATATTCTTCTTTATATACAATATCTCTTAGATTGGATCAGAGTTACGAGGTATGGCACGAGTGTATACGATATCAAAAACAAATTAACTAAATCCCGTAAAGAGAACTAAATAATGACGCCAAAATAATCATGACAAGAGATAAACATTGGTCGAAGCCAATCACAAATTTCTTAATTACAACCTCAAAAGAGTACAAGGGATTGTCGTTCTCACACAACCCTCTCGAACCTTTTAGGACTCTCAAATTTTTGTACTATACAAAAATCTAATGTTACAGAATAACCTAGCCTCTAATCTTTTCACGCGCCCTCTGTTTTGGATGAGTTGGTTTGTGATTTGGGTTCTCTATGGCTACCCCCCATGGTGTTATATAGTGCCCCCGAGCCCTCCTCGAAGGAGTAGAAGTCTTAATCCTATTAAGATTCATCTAGGAATCCATGTAGCATAACTTTCCAAGTCCTAATAGGAAAGATATGAGTTACCCTATCTCAATAATCTCCATCTCAGCTCTTATCCGTTGAAGTCATCATGCTTCTCCAAGAATTTGCTCCAAATCGGTTCTACCCTTTTCTCTTTTTTATCTTTTTTTTAATTTTTTTCTTCCCATCTTTAGAAGTGCCCTCACCGTGGGAGCTCATGCACATTATCGTAATATGCGTGTTAGTGTTGGACTTGCCCATCCTGACCCTCTACCTAAAAGCCCCTTTGTTGTGTAGTTTGTTTAACCACACCTACTATTCATACAGCCTTCCATGCCATATGTTTGTGTTGCCTTCGAGCTCCTCCTGCTCGTTTGATACCTCATGATTGGTTCTACAACATCTTCCTTCTTCCAACAGTTTGCACCTTCGCCTTTGCAACTGCTAGAATTTGCAAACATCTTTGCAGTTTCACATATAATTGCAGATGAGATCTGAATACCTACTATTAACAACACTGTTTCCTTATCCTGATCAAGATTTTTACTAGACCCTCCATCGGTTGCATTTCTCTTACGATTACCCATCATTCTGTATCTTTCATTGCTCCAGATAATTTTCATGATTACCTGCTCTTTGAAAATAACTCGTATGACTCCATCTCAAAGTGATACCTTACAACTTTTGAGTTCAAGCGACCTCACATATATTAGATTTTTTTTAAGCCAGGAACATACTGAAGTCCCATCAATGTGCGATATGCTCTATCATATATCTCTAATGTAATTGTTCCTACCTCAGTGACTGCATACTCCCAACAATCCGCTAAGTAAACAGTTTCATACGCTAGGCGTGGAGATCCGTCATCAAATATCTCCCTAGCCAAACATATATGAAACAACAATCTAAATCTAATATTCATCTATGAGAAGTACATAATTGATTGACAACAAATGCGTCTAAATCATCTTTTGCTACCCACATGAGCATGTACTCACCATTTTCTTTAAATTTAGGCAACCATATATCATGTAACCTTCCTCATCATATAAATAGCATACACTCATACCCTTGCTCTTGCCCTTCTTCTTCTTGTGACTTTTGCTTTTGCTTGCAACACCTCGACAATCAATTCTTGATCAACGGATGATGAAAAATTCTATGGCTTTTTTCAAAGACTCCATCTCCAATAGATATATAACTGTCTCATTAAAGCTGAGAGTGATTTCACCGCGAGAATATTCATCACCAATTTCTCTTATAACGGTGGTAGAGATGAAACCAATATGATGACCTTATTGTTGTCCTTAATCTTCTCATCCACACTAACTTGACTATGTGATAGCTTTGTTGAAGACATTGAAATGGTCAACAAACTATATATCTTTATCCATGCGCAACTTGTACAGTTGCTATTTCAACACCCCTCGATTTATCAACAACTTCGCTATATACAATTTTTCTAAGTTACTCCATAATTTCTTCGACGAATTCTCATTGATCACCGAGTAATTTATCTCATTGGAGAGATATGGATGGTTTGTACTAACAGCCTTCCATTTCATCACCTTCCATTATTCAACGAACATGTTTTTTGGTCTATCTCCTTCAGGAGCATTAATAAACTCTTATTGGATGAGATCAACTCTTATTGGACAAGGACATCATTCACCACCATATTGCCACATGCTAAAATTTTCTCTGCTGTCAAATTTCTCTACCTGACTCCACATCGACATTGGTCTTGATTTCGTGCCACTTGACGCGTTATCGACCTTCTCGCAAATATCGACGTCAAAATAATCACAACAAAAGAGAAAGATTTAGTGAAGTCAATCGTAAATTCTTTAAGCATAACCTTAAAAGAGTACAAGAGATTGTTGGTTTCATATAACCATTTCAAACCTTTTAGCACTCTCGAACCTTTGCTCTATATAAGAATATAGTGCTAAAAATAACATAGCCTCTAACCCTCACATGCGCCATTTGCTTTGGATGAGTTGGTTTATGGTTTAGGCTCTCCAAGGTCACCTCTCATAACTTTATATAGGGGTGATCGGAATAGCGATGGCTTTTGGTTTTTGGTGAAAAACACATAGAATGGTGAAAAAACATTGTAATGAGTTAGTGGATAGTGTAGTGAATAGTGAAAAAGTGAAGCTAAAAGTGAAACCAAAAAGCGAAACGATCACCCCCATAGTGCCTCCTAATCCTCCTCCAAAAATAGTAGAAATGCTAATCTTAACAGAAGTAAAAGTCCTAATTCTATTAAGATCCTTCAGAAATTTATGTAGGACACCTCTCTAATTCTAGGAGAAACCACCGAGTCATCCTACCTCGACACCTGGTATGGTTGCATGCAGCCTTACTGCTGCACTGTTTTCCCATTGCTGACTGCTATGATTGCTGCTGAAACCGCGTGCTTAGAGGCCACTCAGATGGATTTGTCAAGCTGCAAGAGGTGATAATTGCATCCATGCATGTACCTCAGCATCACCGATCTTGTGTCTCCTACAGTGCGTCTTCTCGACACTTTTTCCTAGAAAGCAGATTCAGTACTGTTGTGCGCTGTTCAGTAACATCAACTGAGATTTAACTAAGCAATTCTGAGATAAATATTGTGCAACCTTAGGCACCTGTTAATTTGCCTTCAAAAAAAGTGCAGCAGTGTATGGTCAAGGTGTGATACGTGGCACTAAACTAAAGTGCTTGTTTAGCCTTAACATTTGTCGAAATCCTGGCATCCCCTGCAGTGCAGGCTTGTGCAGCCTTTGTTACTTAGCTGTTTAGCTTAGCATGCTAGTACCAGATGCAACAAAAGGAGAGAGGGAAGAGGCCGAGCAAGTAGGGAACTATACAGGGAGTGATGGTCGAGAGGCCGGATGGCAAAGACTGGATCAGCATCAGAAGAGACAGGACGTGTTAGCCTTTCCAGGGGCTGTCGGTGAATGCTTGGAGGGTCCCCAAATCTTAAGAATCCCAGGGTTTTTTCCAATGCTGAGTGCTCCATGCGTCTGAAGTTTGGATGGTACGCTTGTCCCTACAAACACATGGCAGCATAATTAACATTTACAATCAAGCTAGCCAAGTAGTAATTCATTTCGTGGTGCTCTAAAAACTGCATCTAACTGTACTGTATAGAGCAAGCACTGAAGCACCTCTGCAAGTGTACATGCTTGTGAGTGGATGTTACCAGTGATGCTACAGAGTACAGAGCATAGGGAGTAGAGGAAAGGAACCTAGTATATTTTACAGTATTTACATGCCAATTCGTTTTAAGTACAACCAGCTAGCAGAGTAACAAACAACCAAAACACAAGAGAAAATTTCCTTTTATCTCCATCCTTCTGACCTGAACTTTGACCCATGGTTTGGCCAGTAGTTGTTGAAGCAGCAGCCAAACAGCAAGAAAAACAAGGCAGAAACAGCTATGATGTGTGGAAATTTTGTTGGGTGTTTGCCTAAACTGTAGAAGTCTAGAGGACCTGTATCTGCATGCCGGCTAGTTTAGCTTAACTCCGCTCCAATCGGTTTTACTTTCTGGCTTCTAACTTTCAGGAGCTAGAGATTATTGGTTTTTTTCCTTATTACTTTACTATCTGTAGAGATATAACGATATTTTCTTTTTCTCATTTTTCTTTAATTAAACGGTTTAGAAAAAGCTAAAGTTGCTATAATATAATTTTAACAAAAAAAGCCAATAATCACAACCGAAAGACGGAAGAATAAGCCGGTCATTAACTAGGCTTCCTGCATCACTTTAGAGAAGTAGGAATCATGATAGCACACCTCTTCAAGTGATGCAGGAACAAAGTAAACAGGACGATCTGCCTGTGCACGGATGGACGGTGTGCGTTTCTCTCGTCTCCGCCGACACATTGAGCTGATTCGTGGGAAGCTAGAGTACTGTGGCTGCTGAGTTGGTGAGCGCTCTGAATGCGTTGCCTCTGGGGATGGATGATCTCACGACCAAGACTGACGCGCATCGAGGACCGAGCCTAACTCGGTTGGCGTAGCTTGCCGTTGTGCAGCGTGCTCATCCGGGCTCGTATGTGGGACATTTTAGTGGATTCTTTTTAGGCTAAGACTTATAGTTTATATATATATATATATATATATATATATATATATATATATAATTTTTGAATTCTAGTCTATTTATGAGAAGTAGTATACAGAGAAAAATAGTGGTATATGATTTTGGTTTGTACAATTGAACTCGGAACAGTTTGTACCATTTTAGTCAGTATAGTTGAACTCGGTACAGTTTATACTATAATTTACCTATATACCTATATAATCTCCAGTTACACGTCCTTGATACATCAAGATTAAGAAGGGAGAGAGAAGATCAATACCAACTAAATTAAGAGCAAATCAATCAACACAAGGTGGATCCATGTGGGATGAACAAGGATTGATATATTGTTACTTAATGATGATGATTTTACAATAAGTCTACTTGGAAAATAAGAGAGCACACAACAGTACTCAACTTCTCTAACTTTAGAATATTTGGCTTCAATGAGTAATATTGGAAGTTAGCTGGCAAGTCTCCATCCTAAACCGTTAAATAGATAGAGCAATCAGTACCTATCTAACCCTAGTGGATACTATCCACTTAGCACATATAAGGAACCTATTAACCCTACACAACATGGATTTTATTCACACACTACACTTATACATGCTTTTCAAAGCGTATAAACCTGAATCTGCTAAGTCCTTAACATTGATCTAACTTGATTTTCTCAGTTTTTCTTTAACCTAAACCACCCTCTTAAGCGACGCAGTTTTGATCCAAAGTAGTTTTCGATATTTTAGTCAACTTACCAAAATACTCTTTCTTGACTTGGTCTTCATCTTCTATTGCAATCAATCGTCATACTTACCATATGTAGGTGCGTCACTGGTTTGCCACGTGTTGGCAAGTCTCTCCTATTCTGATTTTACCAGACCATGCTTCATAGTAGATCGGACTCTAGCCGCATGCCTAAATCCAACTGGGTTTATTCCCTGGGCCACAGGTCTAAATGGGCTGAACACAACTAAATCCACGGAGCAACACATTTATAAGTGGTATTGTGTTTTCTTTCTCCAAAAGACTAGTCCAATGGGTGAGGTCTCACTCATACTTATAAATTATACTTATTTCTTTCCCACAACTAATGTGGAACTATTCCTAACAATTTCTCCCTCACACATTGGTTGGACACTTCTGCAGCCATGAGATCCAAGGAGATGTTAGACCCTTGGGATCTGATACTATTTGTTAGATCGCAACCTAGCCGCATGCCTAATCCAACCAAGTTTACTCCTCGAGTCACAGGTCCAAATGAGTTAAACACAACAAAGCCCATAGAGCAACACACTTATAAGTGGTATATGACATTCTCCCCCCCCAAAAGATTAGTTCAAAGGGTGAAGTCTCCCTCACACTTATAAGTTATGTTTTTTTTACTTTCTCACAACTAATGTGAGACTATTCTTAACACTTCACTTGGACCGATCAAGTCACATAGTACAACCCATTGCTCGAACTTTGCTTCAAAATTTCTTGCCTTCTTATACCATGCCTAAGCTTAACCATCTCATATGGTATTCTTAATCATTCTGGATCTCAACTCCTCCATGAGTGTAGTCTTGAGCCTCGTCATTAACTATGGTTGACTCCAAGTAGCTCTGCAAATCTAAAGACAAAGAATTTGTTTCTGTACATAAGTTCTTGACAACTTAACTCATATTAACTATAATATGCATCATACAACATATATACACTGACCTAGATCAAACCAACTCACCCCATAACCAAAATTCCCAATTTCCAAATTCTAGTCAAGAGCAAAAAGCCATTGCCGCTAGACCTTGCCACTCGGCCAATCGACCATTGGCGATGTCGGTCGACCGCCATGGAAGGCCGATCTAACCGCGATGATGGGCAATTTGACCGCCACATTTTGCTGAATAAACCATTAGGTCATTTGAAAAACCAACAAATTTGTAAATTTAAATTTTCGTATTTCTTAAATGATAATAATTTATCACAATATAATTCTGAATCTTTTTTATGGTCCTTCAGGTATAGCGTACAGGCGCATTCAGAGCTGCTACCTCTCCTGCGTCAAATTAATTTCTTTTTCCTGCATACGTACATGTCACACCCGAGCTAGGCAAGGAATAATTAACCAACGAATGAATATGCGTGCCACTTACATGTCCGTATGCATTAATGCTCTTGGCCCAGGCCGGCCGGCTGGCAACTTAAAACGTAACTGGCTTAGTTCAGGCACAGTACTCCAGTACACACAGGCTCTGATCGTTTCGATTTTTTTCGATTTCAGTTTCTAGTTTTAGTTTTTTTTTCACTATTTACTATACTATCCACTAACTCATTTCTGATGTTTTTGACCAACTACATATTTTTCACTAAAAGCCAAAACCATCGCTATTCGATCACCCCACAGTCGATTCTGTACATCCTTAATTCTCTAGAAAATGTGTTTGAGGAAAGCTTGGCAGACTCGTAATGGCGATAAGTACGCTAGCTAGAATTAATCATCAGCTGGTTTATTGCCCTCCTGTCAGTACGCTAGCTAGCTTCCTTATCTGACTACACATGTATGTATGTATGTACGTACGTGCATACGTACATGAGAATTAACTCTTTCGTACCGGCCGGGGAGAATATCTGGGATGGTAACCGGGAATGTTAAGGGTAATCGGAATAGCGATGGTTTTGGTTTTTGGTGAAAAATCTGTAGTTAGGTGAAAAACATCAGTGGTGAGTTAGTGGATAGTGTAGTGAATAGTGAAAAAAAAAAAAGCCGAAATGAGCGGAGCCTAAGACCCTGATGTCGGTGCCCGTGGTTGATTAGCTGCGCGGCAGTCGACGGACAGCACCATAAATGGATGCATGTGTGAACGAATGACGCACGTACGTACAGGGCAAGGAAGAAGACGGTCAACGCAAGCATATACTTGCCATGGAAGCAAAGAAATGTGGAACGGTTTTTACTTAGAGGATTTCATATAAGGTATTAAGGTTTCTCTTTCTCAACCGTTAAATCAAGATCATCATCTTGATCTAACGGTGAAGAAGTGGGTCTCATGTGAGGCTCGGTCCAATACCATTTTTTCCCAAGAAATGTGGATCTTCAGACTCGAGCCCATCGCCATCATTCGCTTGCATGCCATCCGTACCTTGTTCTCACTCGATCCTAGCTACTAATTACCTATTGCAACGGTGAAAATCAGAAAAAATGAATTAGTAAATAGTAAAAACTAAAATTAGAAGCTAAAGTTAACAAAAAACTAAACGAGCGAGACATAAGAGCAGCCATGAGAGCTGGCTTGAGAGAGGTTCCTTACGGATGCGAAATCGATCGATCGATCGATGCCCCACATTCGATCCAAAGCTCGCCTCCTCCGTCCCAGCTCCGTATATAGATAGACACGCCCTCACTCTCCTGCCACTCCCACCCAATCCCCACTTCGTCTGCTCTCCTTCCTTATCACTCAGTGGTCAGTGTGCGCTCCACAGGCTAGTTAAGCCACGCGCCGTCGACCGTACGCCGGCCATGCACCTACCGGTAGCTGTGCTCGTGTTAATGGCGGCGCTGGCCGCCGACGCCCGCATTCCCGGGGTCTACACCGGCGGCGCCTGGCAGAGCGCCCACGCCACCTTCTACGGCGGCAGCGACGCCTCGGGCACGATGGGTACGAACGAACGCGCGCCTAGCCATATTTAGCTAATTAACAATGTCTATCTGTTCATTTTGCTCAACGTACTCCGGCCGGCGGCCTGTGGGCGCGCAATAATGCAGGCGGCGCCTGCGGGTACGGCAACCTGTACAGCCAGGGGTACGGCGTGAACAACGCGGCGCTGAGCACGGCGCTCTTCAACTCCGGCCTCAGCTGCGGCGCCTGCTTCGAGCTCCGCTGCGACGCCCGGTCCGGCAAGTGGTGCAGCGGCGGCTCGCCGTCGGTGGTCGTCACGGCCACCAACTTCTGCCCGCCCAACTACGCGCTGCCCTCCGACGACGGCGGCTGGTGCAACCCCCCGCGGCCGCACTTCGACCTCGCCATGCCCATGTTCCTCAAGCTCGCCGAGTACCGCGCCGGCATCGTGCCTGTCACCTACAGGAGGTAAGTACCCCACCAACCGCGTCGTCTTGTACTCCTTGCGTTTCGTGTTCTCAGGGGCAATGTAGTAAACTGACTAAACATCGATCGTCGCGTCGGCATGGCCGGACGCAAGAGGACAGCAGCTTAGCTGGCCTGCGCTTTACCCTTGCTCGACTGTAGTGCAATTTTCTACTCTTACAATTTACTCTCACACAGTCCTTTTTCCCAGTCAATTGATAAAAAAAATTAGATAGTTTGAAGATTGCTTAATTCTTTTTTCCCAACCAAGTTCTCTTCATATTTTATATTAGCAGTCAGAGTTATTAATAATTAACTTTACTGAACTTTCTCTAGTGCATGTACATCTTATCTCACATAGTTGGTAAGCTGCTTACGAGCAGTTCGAACTTTTTATTGAGCCAAGCTAATTTTTCAGCTGTTAGCTTAACAAGCCAAGCGAAACCGAGCTACTTTTTTATTTTCACAAACTTGCCGTGATGACAGAAGCAGCAGTAAAAAGAAGCTTGTAATGATGATACATGCAGGGTGGCTTGCCGCAGGTCTGGCGGGGTCCGGTTCACCGTCAACGGGTCTCGGTACTTCAACCTGGTGCTCATCACCAACGTGGCCGGCGCCGGCGACGTGGTGCGGGCGAGCGTGAAGGGGGCGCGCACGGGGTGGTTGCCCATGTCTCGCAACTGGGGCCAGAACTGGCAGTCCAACGCCATGCTCGTCGGCCAGGCCCTCTCCTTCCGCGTCGCCGCCGGCGACCGCCGCTCCTCCACCTCCTGGAACATCGCCCCCGCCG
Source organism: Melocanna baccifera (assembly GCA_036346265.1). Classification (NCBI taxonomy): domain Eukaryota; kingdom Viridiplantae; phylum Streptophyta; class Magnoliopsida; order Poales; family Poaceae; genus Melocanna; species Melocanna baccifera. The sequence continues at coordinate 483,230 of JAYEVJ010000136.1, read as the reverse complement.
GCTGGCAGTTCGGCCAGACCTTCGCCGGAAAGAACTTCCGCGTCTGATTTTATTTTTCAGATCCAGTTAACCAAGGAGTTAAGAGAGAGGGAGGAAGAGGAAGGAATTTCTTCTTTTGTTTTTGTGTGGAAGAAATTTAACAGGAGATCGAAATCGCGTGTGTGAACGCACGATGCAGCCTACCGACTAGAGCCAGCTATATGTACGATGCCAGCGCTCAGAAGCGCTTACTTTATTTTTGCAATTGCGTTTGCCTTTGCTTTTTTTTGGTTGTATTTTTTTGTATTATCTGTGATAGTTAACATATTTTTTTATTTTTAAAATTTTTAAATTTAATTATACTAAATAATCTAACTCAATTACAGTATAAAAATAAGTCAACTACAGTAAAAAAAATCATAAGATATCGTTATTCTGAACAACCCAACTTGTATCTGCATGACTGCATCCCGTGAGTTCATCAAGCTGACCATACAGAGAGCAGAGTTGCAGATTTCTGCTCGATCTGCCCTTGGATGCCTCGATTAATCCTTTGAAGAAGAACCGGTCTCTGCAATTTGTGGCGACGGACAATGCAGTTAATTTCGCTTGATTTGGCCAACGCACGCGTGTGCGTATGCATGTATGGTTACTGCACTGCACTGCACTTTCATCCATGAGCATCGACATGTAAAGAAGGTATTCGAGAGGATAATCTGACGAACTTGCGCAACCAGAACAGGGCTGCAAGCTCTGAATATATTGCCACGGCAAAACAGCCTGATGACGGTGAATAGTAAGTCCGACAATATCGATATACAATGCAACAGATCCGGTAATTGAAACCGATTCCATCTCTGATGATTTTTTTTCTATCTTTAACAAACTATACAAGAAAGTCACCAACAGATAAGGATACGCTAGAACACGTTCCATTGTTTAACACAACAGACAACAGTAGGTGTACGGCTCCTACGATACGTATATATCTACTGTGTACAGTCACTGTCAGTCAGGTCAGTGCATGGATGAGATGGCAGAAAGCGTACATACATACGTACGTACGTAGCTAGCGAGGCAATGAACCCATGTCGCCGAAGGGAGGCAAAAGGGATTCCAAGGGAAGCCCATGTTGCCGTAGCCCATTTAGTAAAACGTAAGCCCACCAACGAAACCCATTCGATTCCTGCAGGCCGATAAAAAACCCCCAACCCGAAGTGCTCTCTTCTTCCTGCCCTAGCTCCATCCACGTCTCCGGCACCGAAGGCGGCGGCGGCGACTCACCGCGGTAACACCCCCACCCCCCTCTCTCTATCTCCGTATCTCTCCGTGCTGATGTATTTAGGGTCTGGAATCCTGTCTTCTTCTTTTTAGCGGTCTCGCTGATTTATCTGCTTAGTATGAGCCTTAGATGCATTGGTTTTGATTCTTTGAGAAAGACGTGTTCCCTTTCGCTTGCAAAATTCGCCCCTTTGAACTGCCGAGATGGTATGCTTCTCAATTCTGAGTCTTGTGTGGAACTTGGCTCTTGTTGATCGGGGACATCCCATACGGATCTTGAATTGATAAGCTGGCTTCTTGGCTGCGGAAATTGAAATACTACACTTGAGAGTCTTCATCAGGGGCAGTGTATATGTGTGCAGGTACCGAGAGCAATGAGGAGGAACAGCCCCCCTTACCATAGCCCCCCTAGGAGAGGATATGGTGGCAGGGGAAGAAGCCCTCCTAGGAGAGGATATGGTGGGCACGGAGGAAGGAGGGAGCAAGGTGCTGTAAGCCTCTTGGTCCGTAACATTCCACTAAGCTGCAGGTATACGAATTCCGACCTCGCCACTCACCACCCATGATTTATACTTGACCATGTTTCATCCCAGTGGCTGTTAACTTGGTCCTTATGGTTTTCACAACTTTTTGCAGACCTGAGGATCTCCGAGTTCCTTTCGAAAGGTTTGGCCCTGTTCGGGATGTTTACCTGCCAAGAGACTATTACAGTGGGTAAGTGTTCTACCGAACCAGATGATATGTTTGGTTTAATTGCCATCTGACTTGCTCTAGTTCATTTCAATTCTATGATTGGATATATAGACATGTTGAACAGCTGAAGATTTAATATGATTGTTAATGTCTGCATAACCCCAAACATTCCACTCGGGTTGTATACTCTGCTGGAGATTTATTCACAGCTCACACGTACTGCATGGAGGAGCCAGTCCAGGGATAAGGAACTGTCCCAGTTTTTAAGTTTTAACAAATTTGCATAAAAAAACCCCACAAATATGCTTTTCTCCATTTTTGTATGTACTTTTGCAAACTCTAAATTATCATAGAATAACTTTAGGGAAGATGTGTGGAGGTAAGGCTAGTAACTCCTTAATGTCATGTCCTATAGAGGATATGTTTAGGTCTCGAGCTTCATTAATTTCATGTCCTATAGAGGATATGTTTACTTAATCTTCTCCTGTTTATGCGTTTTCTTCTGGTACGAATCGCTCTTTGAAATGATTCCCAGGATTGTATTGGCTTGGAAGTAAATACAAGCCCTGGACATTCAAGATTACTTTAACAGTCCTAACAATTCATTTGTTTGGTGAGATAGAGTCTCGTGCACATGAAGTTCTTTTATGAAGACAAGATTCGATTTGTTGACAAAATTAATTTCCTGAAGAGAAGAGGGTTTTACTGGGTCTTCCATGAGGATATAGTGAAGAGAAGTTGATTTCAAGTACTTTCATGACTTTTCAAACATTTGAGGAACTTGAAGTGAATCGTTTTGTGAAGATGTTATACAAGAAATTTGGATACTAGAAGAGCCTGGGCTCCTAATTGCTTGTTGGAAAGCTTGCTACCATTTGGATGAAAATGTTAAACTTACTGGCTGTGCTTCTTGAAGAATCATAGAGGTTCGCTGAAATATGAAATTGTGGTGGTAACTCATCGGGCACATACAATTTATGATCAATATGTGCCCTCTCCTTTGTTTACCATATGATATGAATTTTACTTATCTAGCGTTTTTTAATTATACAGGGAGCCAAGAGGGTTTGCTTTTGTGGAGTTTGTTGACTCTGTTGACGCTTCTGAGGCACAATATCACATGAACCGTCAGATGTTTTCTGGACGCGAGATTACTGTTGTTCTTGCTGCAGAGACACGAAAAAGGCCTGAGGATATGCATAGACGAACTAGAGTCAGGTATGCCATACCCAGTACAATCTTGAAAGTTTTTTCTGTGTTTCATTTGAGATGACTTGTGTCGCTGCTCTGCAGAGGTTATTCTGATCATGAGGGCCGCCGTACTTCTCGCTATGGTAATCTGATCTATTTCCAACTGCTATACTTATTCCTTATCCTATTCTTCGAGCTGCTTAACTAAATGCTGTAGAGTTTAGATCATCTTTCTCTACTGATAGACACTGTAACCTGTCCATTTATAACTGTCGCTGTTTGATGAATTGATGAATTCCCAAGTAAATATGAGCAACAAAAAAGTAGAGCCTTGATCCATTTAATTTTATGCTTGATGTATATTGCAATTCATTTTCATTGGTTCTATCATGATCACACTAATTTTCCTGTCAGGGCTGACCTTCTGGTAGCAAAATGTGTTGTTCAAAATTGATATAATATTTGAAGTTCTTTACACACCATGCATTGCAATATTGACAAGTTGCTATCTTTCCTGCAGGATGGTCTCGTTCACGTTCACGCTCCCGCTCTCCTCGCCATCGTGGCCGTGCTAGATCACGGTATGTCAGTGAGTCTTGTTGAATAAGTGTTTGACCATGATGTGCTGTGCAATAATCTTTGTTTAAATGGTATTACGTGCGCGATAGGTCATACTCTCCTGCCCCAAGAAGGCGAGATGACTACTCTGCTTCCCCAAAGAGAAAGGAAGAGCTCCGGGCAAAATCACCAAGACAGTCAAAAGAACATGATGTGGATAAGAAGCGGAGATCCTATACTCCGGATGATAGAAATGGCCGCCGTGATGCTGATAATGGTTACAAGGAGTAAGTTCTGTTCCTTCACTGCTGCTACATGTGATTGGCATAATCTAGTTATGCTATTTCAGAACTAATGTTTCTATACCTATTGGGGTCCCAAACTTCATCTTTTTAACCCTTGCTGCTGTATATTGGTCACAGCTCATAATAGATTGAGTATTGTTACTCTATCTTATTTAAAGTTCTTTTGCCTCATATCCTGTGTACAACATCAGTTGTGTGTGCAATAGTTGATCATCAGTATAGGATAACAGATAGTGTGTGATGCAACCGTGACCATACGCAAGCTTAATATTTTTTTAACCAATAGTGTGATATAGACTACTGGACCTATGTTAATTAGATTTTTTGTGCAATCTAATTTTGGCCTTCTTTCATATGGATAACCTTTACCACTGCACTATCAGTCAAAATCTATGAAAATAGTTTCTACTGTGCCTTTTTCAAGCATTACGACATTGTAAGGGCCTGTTCTTTTTTGCTACGGCTGATAGCTTTTGGCTGCGGCTGATGGCTTTTTGGCTATTTGTGACAGAGATTGCGGAAAGAGAGATACTCGCTTGCGATTTTTGATGGTACAGATATTAGTTTTTTAATGTGTACTACAATTAACTTGTAGACTCCATCTTAAAAAAATACTCCGTTTAAAAGTTAGTTACTGTAGCAAAAGCCAAAAAGGGATTTTAGAAGCCGTAAAGAACAGGCCCTAAGTCTCTTGACTGCTGGTAGGATTACATATCCTACCAGATGCAGGTTCATTCCAAGTGACTAAGTGACTGATAATGGTGTCATGCTCCAGAACCTTTTGTTTGAGTTCAGTAATTATCTCTGGGACCTATGTGTGTCAGTTCATTGCATCAGCGTGTATTATCTCTTGGCAAGAAAAATGCCCTTATTTATCTAGAGTTCAGATAAGATTGTGGTCGCATTTATGATTCGTTTTTTGGGTACCGTTGTACTGCACGCAGCATGCTGTTTGTTTGACTAAACTATGTTCTGTTTAGGATTGGTATCCAGTATATGGTTACATTATGTTGGTCAAATGAGTAGGTGATAAATTGCATTCCTTTTGGAAGTTTGTATCCCTGTAATAACACCGTATGTTGACAGGAGGTCGGCAACACCTGACGGCGAGGGATCCCGCCCCCACCGGAGGTCACCCAGGCCATCTTCTGCAACACCTCCTGGATCGCGCTCGAGATCAGCGGATGACTCTCCTGCCCGCAGCAACTGATGGCACCGTGTATGCGCGGTTCCTTGTGAGCCTCTCACTCCTCAGAGCTAGTAAAACCAGACCTTTGCCGAGAACCTAGACTAAATGTGGTATTGTTGTTGTAAGTTGCAAGATCTAGTCATTAGACCGCACTTGTGATGTCGGATCGATGCTGTAGACTTCCGTTGTGGTACCGTATCAGTTTGGTTTGGCATGGTCGGACGGGCTATTGTTTTTATGCATCTGCGCTGAGTGTGTTTCAGAAAAGCCTGTGATTGGGTGGCACTCTCAGTCCCTGGGGCAACCGACAGTTAATACATCCATCCCTTGGGTTTAAAAGCTAATTACTGTAATAACATAAGCTAAAACTCTATTACCAACTTCCCCCGTTATCCTGTCCTCATTGGTCATTCATCTTTCCAGAGCAGAAGTGAGAAAGAACTCATACATCACATTAAGCTTAGTTAATAAACAAACACCTTTGATATGTACAAGTGTAAAATAGACTCCTATACTGGTACTAGCACACACGCGCGTGTGCACACACACACATACACACACACATCTAGGTGTAATTACACCTACCTTTAATATACCATCTAAACGAATTTGAAATACTCCTTTACTATCTTGAATATATTCATATATTAATTATAAGATACTCCAATGTGAACCACATAAAAAAATTGTACGGGGGTCTATAGTTTTTAGCATATTTTATAAATACCTTTATATACGCATTTAAAAAGAAGTATGTTGAAAAAATATACATACTACCTCTAAATAATTATTCATACTATCTAGATGGTCTTAAATCTGTTACATGAGATATTCCCTATATTGTGATATACGATATAAGGTATAATTACACCTAGGTGTAGAAAAAAGACTATATATATATATATATATCAAAGGAGTTAGTATTGATCTCTGCTGCACGCAATCCTTGCTTCTCTGCCATAAGGCCCTGTTTATTTTTGACTGCAAGGGAACCAGACTCCATAGGCAGAGAGAAGAGAGCTTAAATAGTCTGAATACGTATAATCTTTATCTTTCGTGGCTTCCAACTGCTTTTATTTTTCTCCCGCTTAATTGATTGGCCGAACTGCCCTTTCCTTCCAAAAAAATTTGACGCACTCTGCCATTAACCTTTTTACTGTCTATCCCTTACTCAACTAAAGTTTTGCTTGTTCTCAGTCAAACCATTTTCGCCCATTTGAAATACGTGATTTTTTTTCTTGATTTGCACAAGGGTTAAATTATTTCTCGTAAAATTCATGCGTTCCAAGTGGATGGTTGGATCCTAGATGGATGCCTCTCTATTCAACCCCTCGATCATAAAGGTGTCAACTCTTCACCGCATCCTTGCCAACTCTTCACCTCGTCCTCGCCGTTATCGCCGCCGGGGCAAATGACGATGGCGGCGTCCAGTGCTGGAGATAAAGGTGACAGTAATACAAAGACAAAACGGGTTAATCTATAAAGGATCAGGGGCATGAGACGAATGCTTGGTCAGGCCCAGAAGCAGAAGCTGAAGCTAAAACGAGTGTCCCACATCATCTTGTGAGGTTGGTGTATGAGGTGTAGGCCTATTTGAAACTTTCCATAGTTGGTGCAGTCTGCGGAAATGAAGTGACAGCACAGGGAAGTTTTGCTGCAACTTGTTCTACTCCAACTGAATATGGTAACTACCTTGTGACGGGTGCATGCGTGGAGCCAGTATATTTGAATGCATGAATTTGGGGCTGCTGAACTTGGTTTCTTTCTGTGATTATGTCTTTTTTTTTCACTATAGTTAGATTATTTTTACGCTGTAGTTAATAGTAGCTTTTTAATGTAATTAAATAAAAAATTAAAATTAGAAAAATAAGTTATCTATTTACAGATAATATAAAAGAACACGAGAAAAATAAAAGGCAAAAATACCAAAAGTCTAAAACAAAAGATGAGATTAAGAAATAGCAAGCTGAAGTAGAAGTCGAAGGCGAGTGGCCCACATCATCTTCTGACGTTAGGTGTATGCGTGTAGGGCCTATTTGAAACTCAAGATTTAACATGAAACTGTTCAAGCCCTCCATGCGTACACACATTCTTTTGTTTTGTTGTTATTTTCACGAGTACAACTACTAACTAGTATATATATGTGCATATGGGATGCGATAGTTACAATGTCCTTTAATTTTACCAATTCGCTTGAGCGTCCATGCATCCATCCACCAGGTGGTTTGTGTGGCCCCCGAAGATCGCCGAGCTGCGCGGGCGTTCGTGCACCACCATTAACTTTACCCAGACAGCCACTCAACTCTCATCTAATTATTAATTAATCCCTTTCTTTTTCCTGAAAGCACTCGTCTCTCTCTCGTCCGTCGTCTCGTCTCCCAGTCCCATCGAGCCGACCAGTCCTCCTCGAGATGCGCACCCCAAATCAAATCAAAGCAAAAAACTGAAAAGAAAAAAAAAGAAATCCGAGAGTGGTGCGGAAAGGAAAAGACGCATCAAAGGCAGAAGCCGAGCAGAAGCCGCTGCTTTCAACACGTGTCAGCGCGTCAATGGCACAACCAACGGTTGCCTGCCTTCAAATTGAATCCTCTTCTTCCTTCCCCCTGAAGCCGATCGATCAACCGCGTCCCCATGCTGCTGCTGCTCCTCCTCCTCCTCGTCGCCGCGTGCGCGGCAGACGCGGCGGTCCCGTCCCTCCCGGTCGGCGTGAACTACGGCGCCAACGCCGACAACCTCCCTTCCCCCGCGGCCGTCGCCTCCTTCCTCGCCACCCGCACCACCATCAACCGCGTCAAGCTCTTCGACGCCAACCCGGCCTTCATCTCCGCCTTCGCCAACACCCCCATCTCCCTCGCCGTCTCCCTCCCCAACTCCGCTCTCCCCGCCCTCGCCGACAAGGCCACCGGCCTTGACGCCGCCAGGCAGTGGATCCGCTCCAACCTCTCCCCCTACGTCCCAGCCACCAACGTCACCCTCCTCCTAGCCGGCAACGAGATCCTCCTCTCCAACGACAGGGGCCTCATCGTCGCCCTCCTCCCCGCCATGCGCCGCCTCGCCCAGGCGCTCCGCGCCGAGGGCCTCTCCCACGTCCGCGTCACCACCCCGCACTACCTCGGCATCCTCGCCCCCTCCGACGGCATCCCCTCCAACGCCCGCTTCCGCGCCGGCTACGACACCAAGCTCTTCCGTCCCATGCTCCAGTTCCACCGCGACACCGGCTCGCCCTTCATGGTCAACCCCTACCCCTACTTCAGCTACCGCCCCGAGACGCTCGACTACGCGCTCTTCCGCCCCAACCGCGGGGTCTACGACCCGGCCACCAGGCTCAAATACACCAGCATGTTCGAGGCGCAGATGGACGCCATCTACACCGCCATGAAGCGGCTCGGCTACGGCGACGTCGAGATCGCCGTAGGGGAGGCGGGCTGGCCCACGCAGGCGGAGCCCGGACAGGTCGGCGTCGGGGTGCAGGAGGCAAGGGACTTCAACGAGGGGATGATCCGCGTCGTCAGTAGCGGCAAGGGCACGCCGCTCATGCCCAACAGGACGTTCGAGACGTACGTCTTCTCCCTCTTCGACGAGGACCTCAAGCCGGGGCCGATCGCCGAGAGGCACTTTGGCCTCTTCAACCCGGACTTCACGCCCGTCTACGACGTCGGCCTCCTCCGCCAAGGCGCGGTAAGTGCATCCTACTTTCACTCTCTGATTTATTATATATATTGCTACTACATACATCCTATCTGTGGTGCGATTTCGTTGAAATCGCTGTGCTTTCGTACATTATACTGTGGCATTGTGGCTCAAATTAAGATGCACCTATCCAATTGTACACAAACTTAGGAGCGATCGAAATAGCGATAGTTTATGATTTTTTACTCTGATTGATTTATTTTTTATTATAATTGAATTAGCTTATTTGACATAATTAAATTTAAAAAAAGTAAAAATAGAAAAAAAAATATGTTAACCCATCACGGACAATGCAAAAGAATACAGAAAAAAAGATAAAAAATTCCTAAAAAACTAAAAAACCAGAAAGATAAAATTACTGAATAGTAAAAAAAGTAGAAATTAGAAGTAGAAGCTGGCTTTAAGCCAAAATGAGTGGGATCTTAATTAACTCTGTGCCGCGGCCTTAGCTTGTAGGGTGATTGGTTGATGTCATCCCAAAATTTGCCTGTCGAACCCCCTGTTTTCTCCTCATGAAAGAAACTGACCTACAGTTCCAGTGGGGTAAAAAAAAAAGCTGTATTTTTAATTCATGATTGTCTCCAGACATTTCACGGAGAGATTAGGTCCAAATTATGTGTCAAAGATAGTTCTTTTTGGATCAGTGGGATCTCGTACGTGTCCAACATGCTAGAATTGTTTTCTTGATGTGCTTGACCACTGATTTGGTCCTAGCATGGCGTATGGTCTGAACATATCTGATAAGACCCTCTATTATATAGCAGATCACCAATTATGTGCGTGCTCCTCTCTGTTAAAGATACTCCGTATGTACGACCATGCGGATAAACTTGTACACGGTTGCTGATCTAAGCTGGTCCACGGTTACAGCCAGCAAAACCTCTCCCCATGCGGATAGTACATTTGGTAGGTTCACACTATAGCTCCTGTCGTGTTTCATCGAAGAAACTGCTATAGCTCGGTGCTTCTATAAGAAGCCGCCTTAAAGCAGAGGAGAGGGGCTTAAGATTCTGTCAGTCTTGTGTCTCGAGCTCAACTAAAAGCAGACCCACAGCCTTGTCCAGGATGCCTAGCTTACCTTTGAGTTCTGAGGACGATGAGTCAATAGGTTCGCACTAGCAACAAATAGGGTGCCGTTGCAGGAGGAGCCTGCTGGACGGAGCAGCGCCGTTTCTAGCTTCGCTCCATGTGGTGTCATGTCCATCCTATCCCATGCTAAATTCTTATGCATGCATTGCCGTTTTGATCTTTTGAACCTTGTAGTTCTCCGTTCTGCTTGACCTATATGTTGTGGTGTGCATGTGGGGTTGCTTCTCCATTCGAAGGACTGAGGCAGGCATTTAGCTAGTTGCTTTTGGTGACGCTTAGGGAAAGTAGACCATACGGAGAACACGGGGCTGTCTGTATTTTTCAGCATTATGGTGGGACCTACCAGTTAGTGAGTCAAGGATCTTAGGCAGACAACCGATTTGGACAGGCCCTGTTTTGGACGGCGCCAATCCATGGAACGTGTGTTTATTGTCAAATCAAATGCATCAGTAATATGTGCAGTGTTGTGAACTAGCGCAACCATCCGTCGGAAGGAGGTCGGACGACGACGATTTGAAATAGAACGGCACTAGACGAAGGAGGGCACTGATTGGGAGAGGAATAGATCTAGAATAGTCTGTTAAGGGAACGATCACAGCTGGACTTTAGAGATAAGAGATTTGTTTATTCATCATTGCTTAATTAAAGAAGATACAATGCCATCCCTTTTATAATGATAAGTTAACTTGATCCCTAAGAATAATCTTTAATTTAAAGAAACAAACTAACTGAATATAAGCTTTTAAACTAATCAAATTAATCTAATCTCTAAAAAGGAACCATGCGTGGATGAACAGTGCCATGTGCTGCAGTACCACGCGCGTAACATACAGTCGTTCTGTAAGGCTCTTGACAGTTAAAATTTTCTGTCGAGCAATCAGTTAACATGCATAACTCAATTCAGAGTCTTAGACTGATGCAATAATTTTTTTGATTGGAGAAATGCTGGTTGTTGTCGAGTGGATTTACAATGCCGTTTACCCTAGTCTATAGTTCTGTGCAGTTACTGTTTATTTATTCTGGGTGCTTAAAAATTCATCCCTGTATCACCTGACATCTGCTGGTGTCTTAATTATTATGTTGTTTGCACTGCAGTCTGGATCAACAAACCCTTCACCAAATACTTCCCCCTCGCCGTCCGGCGGGGGGAAGTGGTGTGTCGCCAAGGCCGGCGCGAGCGAGACTGACCTGCAGAACAACATCAACTACGCCTGCGGCTCCGTGGACTGTAAGCCGATACAGAGCGGCGGCGCGTGCTTCGACCCGAACAGCGTGCAGTCCCATGCTGCGTTTGCGATGAACTCCTACTACCAGGCCAATGGCCGCCACGACTCTGACTGCGACTTCAAGGGCACCGGCGTGGTCGCATCCAATGACCCAAGTAAGTTGGTAGCAGTTGGTGTCCGCTTCCTGGTCTGCACCTATCAGCAACACTTCTGGAATAACAGTTGTGTCTCTCATGGATGTTTTTTGGACCTGACACTGCGTCATATCTGTCGAAACTAACTGACCATGTCGTCGTCGTCGTTGTGTTTGTGGTGTGGGCAGGCTACGGGAGCTGCAAGTACGTCGCCTGACGGGACGCAGGAAGCCACGGCAGTGCAGTGCAGGGGCACCGGCCTCGAGTAGTAGGAGTTGATTGCTTACCGTATATTATCCCGGTCCTGGCTTTTGATTGCCGCGCGTCACAAGAAAAAATTTCTTGGTTCTGTATACTGTAGTAGTGATGCAGCGGTGCTTTAACTTATTATCATTCCATTCCTATGTACAAATACAAAATGAAACAGCAAAAGAAATGAAGCCCCCTTGTTTCGTTGTTGTTTGTGCGCTACAGCTGAGCCCTTTTTTCAATAATTTCTTCTTCTACTACTTTTTTTAGGGCTTGTCTCAATAATTTCGAGCAAGGATGTCTAGTTGCTACTATATATGTCACGACAGTCTTTCTTCTTGTCTTGAATTGGATTATGCTGCCAACGAGAAGCAGATGATTGTTCGCTGGTATAAGTGGCGAGTGACAGGGTTGTGATTTGCTTGCAAATATTGCAGAGTTGTCAGGCATGGCAGGTAGCACTCAGGTTAGTGGTTAACTTAGGGCCTGTTTTGCTTTGATCACAAATTTCACCTCACAAGCCTTACCAAAGTTTGGTTTGTGGTTGTTAACTTAGGGCCTGTTTGCTTTGATCACAGATGTCACCTCAGAAGCCTTACCAAAGTTCGGTTTGGCCGAAAACCCCATAAGCCATACCAAAGTTTGGTCTGGCCAAAATTTGGTCACCAAATTGGTTACCCGTGTTTTGTCCAAAGATAAACTAGAACCAATATAAACAGAATCTTATTAAAATTTGGCTCTAAACCAAATGGAGGCCAAATCTGATCAATAGAGACCAAAATTTAGCTTGGCCTCCTTTGGCTCGTCTTGTTATTACACAGAACAGAAGAGTGATGCATGAACGAATCATCCGACGTAGTGTACGAATCGTCCATCAGTGGTTAGCAAGCAGTGTTGGATCCTAATTTCAAGGGAGATCCTAATTTCAAGGGAAATTACAAGGGATGTCTCAAATCTTTTGGACCATGTGAGAAGGTATATGGTCAATTAGTGATGAATAATTAACACATTTGTTGAGTTAGATTTTGAATTTACAAAAGTTGGCAAAATTCAGGTTTGTTGCCGATGTAACTGGTTTGACTACTATGCGGACCGGTCGGACCACCGAGAGGTGGTGGTTAGATCGCTCGTCATGTGCGGTCGACCGTTGTGTGTTGCCGATCGGATCGGTGTGGTTGGCTCATGTGCAAGAGGTCGACAGCTCACTATTACCGGAGGGTTTTGAGTTGGTTTGGGTCACGAGTTGGTCAATAGTTGATGGTCCGACCGGTGGCGGTATGACCATCATGTGGAGTGGTCGATCGTGGTCGCAGCCAGAATAGTGATATGTGGATTTGAGTGGTTTGAGTTTGTACATGGCATAGGAGGCATGAGTTGCTTGTATTATATTGCATGATGCATTATTTTGACAAATGTGAATTAAATGCATAGAACTTGTGTTTGAGATGGTTAGTTGATCTTTGGATTGCAAGTGGCTTAGAGAACATTAGTGGTTGACGGCAAGTGACCAAGACTAGATGCGAGAGTTAAGGTCCATGCTACCGTGTAAGTCCAAGTGAAGCTATATAGCTCAAGCAGAAAGCACATAAAAGACAAGGATCTTGAAGAAGCGAGTCGATACATGTGGTGTGTCAAATGACTTGAACCGGTGTAAGTAGAGACGGTCTGGAGGAGATCGGATGCGTGAAGATTTGATAGCTAAGTCATTAGATGCCATGGACTATATATCAAAATATGTGAAAATGTTTTAATATGAAAGTGAAGACGGAGTCAAGAAGAGATGCCTGAAAACTTCGTTGGGGGGGGGTATTTTGGGAGTTTATAAAAATACTGGGTTGAGCCTTGGACAAAATTACAGCACGAAGAGATGCAGAGGAGAAGCCAGGGGCGGATCCACATGCATCTTCAAGGGTGCACAAGACACTGGGCCCATTGTCGTTTTACCTCATCAAAACCCACATATGTATGCTCGTGCATCCCATAGTCTAAGCTCAATAACTCCATACACATATGGTGACCCTCGGTCAATTTCGTTCTAGATCCACCTCAGTGAGAAGCGGTTTAGATCAAGGTAAGCAAGGATGGCTGAGTGGATCAATCGCTAATGTTTAGGGGGTTAGGGGGTTGAGTCTTGTAAACACTTTGAGAAGTATGTGTGAGTGTGTAAAAGTTGTGTTAATAGGGTTGACAGGTTTTCCCATATGCTCAGAGGTTGAGACCCACTAAAAGATTCATGTTATATGAGAGAAGAGGGAGAGCTAGGTTGAGAGATTGGATAGATAAGGTCTAAATCTTGAGTAATTTCTCTCCCTCGCCAAGCCTATGTGAGAAATCTGGTAATAGATCAACCTTTTGGTCTCTTTTTAGCGTTTCACTTGTTCTCTTGGTTTTCTTGTTCTTAAGGAAGAAATTTGAAACCATGATCTAGGTAGTTTTAACCTAAATCTTTGTCTAAATTATCTTGCTAGGATATATGTGAGTATATTTAAAAGACATCATGACTTAGATTCTCAAGAGCAAGAAGTAATTTGGATTTTAGTATTTTAGATGTTCTTAAGATCTAGGATTAATTTTCTTCAAATTGATAGAACTAATTTCAAGAACCTCGTGTTTCTTGTTTTGATCTGATTTCTAACATCCTAGATAGTGTCTCGTGTGTTCAAAGTTTTAAACTATTTGGAGTCCGCATGTAAAAGTTGAGTGGTTGTGGTTTTTGAAATGGTGTTGATTTTTTTATTCTATGCTGAGCGAGATGGCAAACTGCCCGTGAGAGATGTTAGACTAGCCCTGAGTGGTCAGATCTCCCAGGGTACAATGGTCAAACTGCCCGTGACTTCTAAGGATTAGTTTGCTCAATCTTTTTTTTTTGAGATTTCATTATAAGTGTATAGGCTTTGAGATTCATAGCTGTTGGAATTTTACTCCTGTTAATCTTTTGCTGTAGCAGACTTTGTCACTCTTTTCTTCAGTTCATGAAATCACCCTGCCATGTCTACAACCAGATCATCCACTAACAGGTATTTTAAATTCATGTTAATACTACTAGTAAGTCCCTTGTACTGTAAGTCTTGTTATTTCAAAATTTGTCACAGCACATCACAATTTCCTTCATTATGATTCCTGATTTTGATATGTGATAAATGAAGGATGAAAAAGATGATACTAATGTCAAAAGGACACAAAGTTGATAACTGCTAGTTATGATATATGAAAACCTTACTAGGGGGTGTTTAGAATGGTATTGGCTCATGATTTTTTTTACTGTAGCAGGCTTATTTTATTACTATAGTTGAATTGGTTTATTTGGCATAATTAAATTTAAAAAATTAAAAATAGAAAAATATGTTAACGCATCATGAATAATGCAAAGGAATACAAGAAAAAAGAAAATGTAAAAAAGCCTAAAAATAAAATTAATGAATAGTGAAAAAAATAAAAGCTAGAAGTTAAATTGAGCGATGCCGAGAAGTGATGCCTCTAGATGTGATACATCCAAGAATAAACTACAATATCAATATGGTACTAGCACGAACTCGCATTGAGAAGTAGGTCCAATATTCAGCTTGTAATAAAATGAAAACATGTTAGCCGTCTCGATAAATAAAGAATATGTCTTACATTGCGTCTCGGACTTGTGCATGACGGCGAAACGGTGCTCTGCTGCTGGTTGTGCTACACAATTCAATTAGGTGAATAAAAAAGTGATCGAATTGAATGCAGCCGCCTCCTCCTCTACCGCGTTCGCCGGTCAGATCTGTGAGGGAGGAACCAACCTAGAGGACGTGTCTCTTCAACTCCTCTCTCGCTTCTGGCGCACGACTACGACGTGATTAACCAAGTCTAGCGGTCTGCCAACTATATTAGTTATAATTTGCAACCAAGTCGGTTGGTTTAGTCGGTAACTCGGTATGTTTGGCTACAAAAGGACCAGCAGTCCTCTTCCTTTCTCTACGTGTGTGGGTGAGCTGAAGGATATAATGTGTATGTATGGGTGTGTAGCTCCAAAGCTTGTAAGCTTCAAAATTTAGTAAGCTTTTTTTTGTTCATTCCTCCCATTCCTTAATTACTTCTTTTGAGTGTTCCAAGTTTCCCAACACTGGCATCGCTTTTGGGAAGAAAAAAGAATCCCCCCATCTCTCAGGCTCACCCTCCTCGCCGCGCGGCTAACCCCAGCCACCGCCACGACGCCATTCCACTCGCCGCCTCCTCAACAACCAAAGGAACAAAATCTAGTCCATTATGCCGCTCAGCGCCGCGCCACCGCCCACATAGCTCCAGGTGCCGCTGCCTGGCGGATTACGGATTACGGGGTTAGATGGCCCCTTGTATTTGTTGCTTCTTTCAATCAAATTGAACGCGCGTATGCGTGCATGGTACCCACAAATCACTTGTTAACAGCTAAGAGATGCCACACTTAAAAACTATCAAGTTCCTCACGACTGATGCGCACCCAAAAAAAAAAAGCAAAAATGATAGTGGTAGCAACAAAGTATAGTACTAGATGCAAACGCGTGACTTGATCATGTAAATTCACTCAAAAGACCAAACCAGACGCCTGCATGGCATGTAGGATATGATGACAATATGTAGTACTAGACTAGCCCGTTTCGCAAGCTGCAGCAGCACAACAACGGCACCAAGAGCATACAAAACAAACCACACCATGCTCGAGCCATGGTGGTTAAGCACCAACCAAATGGTCTCCTTATTATCCACTCACTCGTAAGTCACTCTCACACAGATGAGATGATACATCGTAGACGTGCCTTCCCCAAGCTTGCTAGCAGTTGCAAGGGTTGCAGTTGCAGTTGGAGCCGCAGCTGCAGCCATGCGCGATCTCGCCGGACTCGGCGGCCTTCTCGAGCTGCGCCTTCTCCGGCGCGACGCCGAGGACCACGGTGGCCTGGCTGCTGCTGCTGCCCTTCTCTTCCAAGTCAGGGTACATCTTTCTGCAACCCGCAAAATCAAATTAATTAGCACAAGAAATTCCTCACTGCTACTGAAATACTAAACAAGCTGATCACATACCCGCACTTGCAGCTTGAGCCGCAGCTGCAGCCTGATCCACAACTGCAAGACATCTTTGAGATGTAGGGAGAAGAAGTGCTTTTTGAGATGATGAGCACAATGCCAAGGCTCCACTCCTGCGCCACTATTTGTAGGACTGAATTGAGGCAAACAAGTGTACAAGACGACGGTGTCGCGTGTCACCATGCTATAGGCTGTCCAGAATTAGTCTTTAGGATATTCTGGATAGAGTTCGATCTCTACGTCTCTGTGTGGTTGCTTTCTGCTGAAGTAACAAATGTGTGGATGACTTCTCTTCCCTTCTTCTGATTACAACAACCAAGTTAATTGAGATATAAGACCTAATAAGAGAACACTATCTTACCATTTCTTTTGCCTCAAAGCAACTTCCAGCCGGCAAGAAATGGGCCTTCTTTGTTCCTTCTTACCATTTCTTTTGCCTCAAAGCAAGTAGCTTTCAGATAAAAAAAGATTTTATTCAGTATCCATTTATACATTCTAAAACAAGTGTAATATGTACTAATGGCATACAGAAACATAGAAAATTTTGTATTTTCGTGGTAGCAACAAAGTATTATGAAGACAAGTACTTTATTTGCATTTTCTTAGCCTCCTCTGTGACGCTACATGCTATACTAGTCATTTTTGTAAGTATGAGCTGTAATTGATAAGGCCAATGACATTACAATTATAGACAAATTGAGTGCATTATGTTAGTTGATGTAGTCTTGGGTATTCATAACTCTAATCAAATGCTCATTATTCATGTCAACTTCTGGACACTCGTTTCTATCCAACATAATTTGTACGGTTTTTAGGCACAGTGTTTGTTTCAAGCAGAGCACATATGAAGCACAACGTTAAATTACCGACAAATGGTAACTATCGAGACTGCATACAAGAAACCTTTCTTGTAACATCGTTAGCTGCCTCTTTTCTGTTTGTTTGCGTCCGAAAGACTTCCAAGTTGTTGTTGTCGTAGTCTTTGTATATGTCAGTTTCATACTTTCAGCCTGTCTAGAGAGTCAAAAATATGGAAAAGGGACACTACTTAAATAAGTCCAGTGCAAGGTCGCTTTCTCGGAAACGTTTCAAAGTTCTCCAATAATAATAACCAGTTTGGTAGAACATTTTCAAAGAGTACATGCTATTAGATCGAGGGGAAATATCGTTGGCCACACAAATAACACTCACACTGTCGTGCGCTTGTATTGCCGGAAAGGCTCCCTTGGGATATTGCCATAACCGTCGTTGTAAGCTTTGCTTTGAATCTGAATTAATATTATGTGCAGGAAATGTCGAAATATGCATGACAAAGTCTTCTTGGACGGCTTAGCTCTGGGCAGATCGAGCTAGGCGTTTCTTTCTTTTCTTGCTACGCATAAGCTCCCTTGTACAGAGAGCAAGAAAGAAAGAAGAACAAAGCAAAGAAAGGAATTGAATTGATCGGCCTTACCAAGTGGACGATTCTGATCAAGTGGATTGCAGAGATTGCAAACATATGATTCCTTAGCAAAGAAAGGAATTGAATTGAATTTTCTTATCCAGATGGCATTGTAAACATTCATATCCTGATCAAGTGGACTGTAGGCACGCTTAAGATTCGCATGGATGTCTACTACAATGAAATCAAGTGCTTGAAAATTTTGATCTTACACGCTGATCTGCTCGGATGGAGGGGGCCTTCTGTATATTCTTTCAAGAACCAAAAAGGATGGTGGCCTGCCAAAGAGGGCACATGCGCCTAAGCGGGCCTGCGGTGCAGCGGCCCGTAATCCTCCCACCGTTGGAAGCGGGCGGTATACGCTGCTCTGTGAAGCCAGCCTCACGCGATCCCCGCCACTTCAGGCGCTGCGACGCCCGGACCTACGCCCAAGCGCCACCAGCCCACTACGCAACTTGGAACGGGCGGGCCGCGAAATGCAACCGCATGCCCAGGCACAAAGCGCCACGCCAGGCATCCGCACCACCTTAGCGCCCCCGCTCGGGTGACAAGCCATCGCTACCTGGCTCGGCGAGCAAATGGGTGTGGAGCAAGTATTTGAGTTGGTCTGTTGCTCTTGGAATAGTCGGTGTGGTACTAAACAAGAGCGGAATGAAGATTTGTAGCGGCATTTATGTTTACCTGCAGCTAGGTTGCTATGAGCGCACTTATGGATTTCTTGCTGTTAATTGTTCTATTGTAGCATCCAGGCCAAGGTTCTTGCTCTCTCTCTATTGTCGTGAGCGCACTTATGGATTTCTTACATTGTGGTCACGCCATTTTGTATTGAATTAGCTAAACTCGACAGTGTTTTTGGCAATAAAGTACTGAAGTTGCGTTCTTGTGGACTTGCAGAGGTGGCTGATTTTTGTTCAGGGGGCACATTCCTTCTCTCCCATGTACGATGCTCCTCGGCCTGCTGCAGGTAAGGAATTAAAATATATAATTAAGCTGGCTTAATTACCTGTCGTCTGGCGGCGGGGCGGCAGACCCTTGGCCGCCCACTGCCAGGGAGACAGGTCACACGCGTCGCTTCGCCGCTCGGCCACCAGACGACCAAAACGTTATTTTTGCTAATACAACATACATATGATCATTTATGTCATTACAGGTTGTAATAATAGTGTATATACCCAAAATTCCATAACGAGGAAGGCGGCGAGGTACAATAAGAACAACAGCCTTCCATTAGAATTAGACTTTAAGAAGTCTTACAAGACAAGGGTGAGCAGGGCGAGAGATGTTTGATGAGAGATTCATATCTCCCGCGGAGTGGATCTCAAGGAATATGTGGATGAGACTGAAAGCGGCCACCTTGTCAATTCCTAGGAAATGCTAATTGCAGCCAAAAGAAAAATCCGGTAGTGTGTCTTGCTCGAATTAGGTGCTATTTTTTAGTGAAAAAGATACTTAATCCTTCCAGGAGTTGTCGCTTTTAAATGCTCAGTCATCTCAGGACCGCTCTGATATAATTAATCTTATTTTGGTAGGGTTTGTATATTTTAGAGAGTTTATTTCGTATTTAGAAAATATTTGTTATGGATACTAGAGTTGGTTTATAATCTCTTCTGGATACATAGAGTTATAGTAGAATTCAAATAGTTATTTGCTCTAAATAAAGAGCATCCATATAATCAGTTTTAGATGTGAGAGAAAAAATTAATAGAAGAAAATGAACAACTGCGTTATCACGCTGCTTCGGTTTATCCCCTTCACGTGCATGCCGACTTAGCGTGTGGCGCAAGCGGAGGAAAAACAACGGCGTCTGGAGCAGGAAAGTCAGGCCGTGCACGCGTGGTACACCTAAAGAGGACAGCTTCTGGTACAGATGTCCTTGTTTCTGTCTTGGACGGCAAGATGGTGTTGAAGATATGGATCAGAAGTACACCTAAATGGAAAAATAAGAGAGGTGCACAATTAACACGTTACACGCCAAAGGAAAAAAGAAAGAAAGAAGAAAGACCTTTAATTCGTATACTAGTATATATGGGGAGACAGTTTGGTATATATCGCCCTCGGTCACTTGGTTTCTTCCCACAAGTCAAATCGAGTCAAGTATACTAATATATATGGGGATACACGATGAAGACTGCCATCACCACCACTGGTATCTCATTGAACAAGGCATGCGCAAATATTTAGTTGCTCTTCAGAGCAAGTCGTGAAGACCCATCCCTCTCTCCATCCCAAGCCAAGGTACGTACCTAATCTTGGCTCCCTCTCTGTCTATCTTGCAAGCTCCAGCTCCCCAACTTCCCGATCTCCCTCTCTGTCTTTGCCATCCAGCATGTGAGCTGTCGCTCCCAGTCGAGCAGAGCTCTGCTCCACTAATACTCGACCCATTCACTGGGGTTTTAAGTCCGCTCTTCAAGTCCCGACAAAGCTAGCATGGGCCTTAAGTTCATCTCACACAGGCATCGTCATCCTTGAGCCAGGCAAAGCTAGCATCTCCATTCCCTGTCCAAAGCCAACTACGTACTTAGAGAAAGCTGCGTTGCGATGCATTCCTTTTGTAGCCAGGGAGGGTGCTTAAGCTCTTAACTACTTTCCTGCTTTGATCTGGCTAGCTTGCTGCATCTACTACGCGCGCGCGACACGGGAGGTGCCATGGCGATGGTCCTGGATGCCTTCGCGTCCTACGTCGCAGACCTGCTCGCCCAGGTGGCGAGAGAAGAGGTGGCCATACTGCTCGGTGTCTCCGGCGAGATCGACAACCTGGGCGACAAGCTTGGGGACCTCAAGAACTTCCTCGCCGACGCAGAGAGGAGGCGCATCACCGACCAGCACGTGCAGGGGTGGGTGAGGAAGCTCAAGGATGTCATGTACGACGCCACCGACATCCTCGAGCTCTGCCAGCTCAAGGCCATGGATCGACCGCAGGGCGCGTCCTCCGGGACAGGCATGGGTTGCTGCAACCCCTTGCTCTTCTGCCTGCGGAATCCGCTCTTCGCCCACGACATTGGCAGCCGCATCAAGAAGCTCAACCAGAGGCTGGACGGCATCTGCAAGACAGGTGCTGGGTTCAACTTCATCAAGCTGGAGACCTACCAGGACCGGAGGATGGCCCGAGCACAACCTTCTTCACATGAGCGGAAGACGGATGAGGTGTTGGACCGGTCGGGCGTGGTTGGGGAGAAGATCGAAGAGGATACTAGAGCGCTGGTGGACAAGCTCATGACAAAGATGGAGGGAGACAAGGAGAATAATGATGGCATCATGGTGTTCGCCATCGTGGGTGTTGGCGGGATCGGCAAGACCACCCTCGCCAAGAATATCTTCAACGACGAGGCCATCCAACACAAGTTCGACAGGAAGATATGGCTGAGTGTCACACAAGACTTCGACGAGGCAGAGCTGCTGAGGACGGCCATCACCGTCGCCAACGGGGACCTCCCTGGCGCTGGGACTCGTGACAGGTCCCTACTTGTGCCGGCCCTTCTCAACGCCGTCAGGGACAAGAAGTTCTTTCTAGTGTTGGATGACATGTGGAGGCCAGAAGAATGGAACAACTTGCTCAAGGCTCCCTTCAGTTACGGTGCCCCCGGTAGCCGAGTGCTCGTCACCACAAGACTCGACCCGGTTGCCCGAGCCATGAAAGCCAGGGAGCCCTACCACCATGTTGACAAATTAGGGCCTGAAGATGCCTGGTCCTTGCTCAAGAAGCAGGTCAGTTACTAATCTATTTATTTATTTATTTATTTATTCACTATGTGGTTCATTTCAATCGTATTTCCTATTCCCCCTCGATGTACATGCACATATCTCGAAGACAGATGAACGATGGATAGGATACAGGCATATGCCCATACGGGAAAGAAATCCGCCAACATGGAAGCACTAGCCTTTTTGGCCTAAGAGTTGTATTCTCTTTCTTTTTTTCTAACGAATGACAGAGCTTCTACCCTATTTCTTAAAAAAGAAACATTGGTCTATATATATTTGTGCTGCCAGTAAATATATCTACTCATTAACTATGTATATGGTTATTAATTTCACGGTGATAAAAACACGCGGTAGCAAAAGAGAGATCTCAAGATATCTGTCTGCGAGTTTACAGATTTAAGTAATTAACGGACAATTTTGTGGTTCATTTGACAATTCAATTTACTAGGGCACTGACTTTTGTTAGTTTCTTTTCTTTTTTATTAGAAAAATCAGCGCAAGCCACTACCAATATACTATTTGATATTAATTTGATGGGTCTAACTGCGTGCAGGTAGTCTCAAGTGAGATAGATGAACTTGATATTGATACATTGAAGGATATTGGAATGAAAATTATAGCAAAATGTGATGGTTTACCACTTGCTGTAAAAGTAATGGGAGGACTCTTGTGCCAAAGGGAGAAACAACGAGGAGATTGGGAGATGGTTCTTAACGATTCTATATGGTCAGTATCTGAAATGCCTGAAGAGCTAAACTATGCAATATACTTAAGCTACGAAGATTTGCCACCTTATTTGAAGCAATGCTTTCTGTTCTATTCACTTCTCCCTAAAAATACAGTGTTTTTTGATGATACAATTGTTAGTATGTGGATTAGCGAAGGATTTATTCATGGAAACTTGGATGAATTAGAAAAATTAGGAGGACAGTTCTATAAGCAGTTAATATTGAGGAACCTTATAGAGCCAGATACAGAGTACGCTGGTCAATGGGTCTGCAATATGCATGATGTTGTTCGCTCATTTGCACAATATGTGGCTAGGGATGAAGCACTAGTAGCTCACAATGGAGAAACTGATAATTTTAGTAAACTCAATACACAAAAGTTTCTCAGGTTGTCTATACAAACCAAAGGATTGCGATCGGGTGAATTTGAGTGGAGATTTTTACAAGAGCAAAAATCACTAAGAACACTAATATCAGTTGGCCATATAAAGATTAATTCTGGTGATTCTCTATTTACCTTTACAAGTTTACGGACTCTACACATACAATCTACAGAATGTGCTGCATTGGTTGAATCTTTGTATCAACTCAAGCACTTGAGGTATTTGTCCTTAGATGAAACTGATATATCTATATTACCGAAAAACATCGGTAAGATGAAATTCCTGCAGCACATTAGTCTTAAAGAATGTCGAAGTCTGGTGAAACTTCCTGATAGCATTGCAAAGCTGAGGCAGTTGAGGTCTCTTACCCTTAATGGCACAAGTATACATGATATACCTAGGGGATTCCGTGGTCTAACAAATTTAACGAAACTACTTGGGTTTCTAGCCTATACTGATGGTGATTGGTGTAGTTTGGAAGAATTGGGGCCACTTTCCCAGCTTAGGCTTCTTGGGTTACATGGTTTGGAGAATGTATCTGCTGCCTCACCCGTCGCAAAGGCCAGGCTTGGTGAAAAGGTGCATCTTGCCTGTCTGGGATTATATTGCACAAGTAGACTGGGAGATGGTGGGCTGGTCAAAGAGGGAGAAAGCATCTCTGAGGAAGAGCAGCGACGAATTGAGGAGGTGTTTGATGAGCTCTGCCCTACACTGTGCTTGGATATTCTTGAAATCAAAGGATATTTTGGTCGGCGGCTCCCAATGTGGATGATGTCGACAACAGCGTCGCCCCTCAAGAACTTGAGGATTCTAGCGATGGATGACCTGGCCTACTGCACCCAACTGCCTGATGGCTTGTGTCAACTCCCCTGTTTGCAGTTCTTTCAAATCCGCCGCGCTCCAGCCATCGAGCATGTTGGGTCTGAATTCCTGCCTTCATCCCAGGCAGCGGCTGCATTTCCAAGATTGCGTGAGATGAACTTAGGAGGAATGGTGGAATGGAAGGAGTGGGAGTGGGAGGAGCAAGTTGAAGCCATGCCAGTCTTGGAGAAGCTTGGGCTTGAAGGTTGCAAGTTGAGGTGTGTTCCTCCTGGCCTTGCCTCCCATGCAAGGGCTTTGAAAAGGTTATTTGTACTCAAAGTGCAGCACCTCAACTCTTTGGAGAACTTTGCTTCTCTCGTTGAGCTCGAGGTGTATGGGAACCCTGACCTCGAGAGGATCACTAATCTCCCTAAATTGCAGAAGCTTCGCATCGACTTGTGCCCAAATATGAAGGTATTGCAGGGCATGCTTGCACTCCAGAGGCTCGAGCTGTGGGATTACGACATGGAAACTCTCCCGGGATACCTACAAGTTGTAAAGCCAAGGCTTTTGGAGCTACATTGCAGCCTAGAGTTGCTCACCTCTATAGCCGCGGGACAATCTGGCCCCCAGTGGGAAAGGTTGAACCATATCCAGCAAGTCAAGGCCTATGCACGTGACGGAGACAATGAAAGGAAATGGTATGTGTTGTACACAAGAGATCCCTACAAACTGGACACAAACATCAGCCGCTTTACTGCGTCTGGAGGTAAATTAGCACATCTGCTTCATGTTAATTTGTTACCGTGCTCTGTTCATTCAATTTGTTTCCTTAATTTCCGCTTGTTGATTCCATCTTTCATCTGTATGCTAGAGGCTGAATTTGTTTCCCACCGTTTCATTTCTCTTGACAGCAGGAGCAGGAGAGGAAGGCAACACCCGTCCCCTACCAGGGGAACAACAGGAGCAGGAGAGGAAGGCAGCAGCTGATTTTTATCGGCGTGCACACGCCAAAAAAACCAGTGTATTCTCCTTTTCTTGGTACGCGCGCACCAGCCCTTTGTATTCGTTGAGATTTTTTGCAGCACGTCACTGTTCCCCTCATCATCATGATTTTTCATTTTTAATCCATGGTATGGTAGAGGATGCCAAAAAAAAAGGAGAGCTAGAGTGAATTAAGAATATAAGTATGACACACTTGCGATGCCGGACTACGTACTCAAATTTTTTTTTGATAAGGGTTAACAAAACCTTACCACTCCCTCTATTTCGATTAGGGTCACCCTCTATTTCGATTAGGGTCAACAAAACCTTACTACTCCCGCTATTTCTTTTTACAAAGCGTATTGTGTTTGGGCATGAGGATTAAGAAGCACATGAAACCAGGAAAATGGTAAGAGAGAAATGAACATATATAGTATCCATGGTATTAATGTTTTGGGAATAAAAGAGATGATAGTTGTGTGGATGTTTACTTACAAATGTTAAAGAGAGAAAAAAGATTAATGAGGGTAAAAGAGATAAAAGATCATTAAACCTACATGTACGCCTTACAATATGAAATAAGGTAGCAAAAACTACAGACCTTATATGTTAAAACTGAGGGAGTACCAGTTAAGTAACGCCCCATAATCAGCATGCATCGAACAATCATAACGATACACACGCTTGCAGAATGACAGGAGAGGCGAGTCGATGGAAGCTATCGCTGCGTAACGGCTTCGACATTTTCACTGGGTCACATCTTTGCCAACCCAACGGAAGCGTAGCTTGCTGGCTCTACCGTTTATGCTTATCCGTGACATTATGATTTGTATTAGGACTTTATTAAGCTGGTAAGCATTATGATAGTTCACGCAATGCTACAGAAGGAAACAGAGATGCGAGTGTTTGAGTTGTATCAGATAATTTGTTCTGATGGCAAGAATGAGTTAATACGTTGTTAATTTGTGTATGTAGCCTCACTTGAATATCTGGTGCTTGTTTCTTGCGGATACTTGAATATCTGGTTTGTTAGCATCCAAATGGTCAAGGAAGCCGAAAACACTTGTCAGATACTCCATTGAGAGAGTTAAGAAAGCTTTGCTGTGTTGACACCACGACGAAATAAGGAGCTAGCCTCATCGCCTGTCAATAACAACTCCTGCGATTCTTCACAAAATGGGACCATCCATACATGAACGGCCGATCAGATTCAGGAAATTTTCTTGGCGATGTCCTTGATGACCTCATCCATGTCGAGCTTCTTCATTGCTGTGAAGGGGCGTGGCATGTTCTGCAGGTCAATGGTGTGTTACTTAAATCATGGTGCATCCTAACTAATGTAGTCAGAACTAAATGGAATGGCATCGCAAAGAAACAGTATAAACAAACAGGCATATAGACCTCATCCAGTATAAACAAAGAACCTTCTTTGTGGGCTTTTGTGGGCCGAAATTTTGTTTCGTTCGGCCGCAAGTTTCTGTATTGCTGACCTTGATGGGCCAAAATTTTTCCTAAGCCGAAAATCTGTCGGTACTTAATGGGCCAAAAACTCCTTCAGTCTGGTCCTTGATGGTTTCCTTCGCCTAGATATGGACTTCAATGGACCTTAGCGTTGGGAGAAACAAACGTTCTATGTTGCCAATACATCTCGGGCGTATTTAGTGTTGTCGAACCACTAGTTAAATGTTCCATTTAGGCTAATGCGAGATGCTAATGATATCATGATGCCTGGCTCTGCTGGATATCAGCGTGACACCTGCGAAGGAAAAGATATATAGAAAAAGCACCAACAGATTGGAAAACTAACCATACACGACTAATTAAGTTCTTGATCAAAAGAGTACAACATCAAGCACCGTATCAGAGAGGTTGATCGATCGGTCTACCTTTTTATACGTGACGGAATTGACCAACAGGATGCAACGGTGCGTCCATGCATCCTGATCACCACGTACGAGGGCACGCACAACCACCCGCTAGCTGCGATGGCGATGGCGTTGACCACGTCGGCCGCGGCGTCCATGCCGAGTGCGGATGTCGCGGGGCTCGTGAGCTCCAACTTCCTGGCGCGCATCGTGCTCGTCTATTCCCTTGTGATTTGTTACGGAGTACACATCAAGTACCAACAGATTACAGGCACGCTTAAGATTTTGCATGGATGTCTACCACAATCAAATGAAATGCTTGAAAATTTTGATCTTTCGCGTCCATCTGCTCGGATGTCTACAGATTACGGGGTTAGATGGCCCTTGTATTTGTTGCTTCTTTTTTCTTATTCTATATGAATACTATAGATTCTATTAATACGTAGATTGAAATAATACATAGATTGAAAGGTTATATCTATAAGGAAGGTAAGACAGATTGAATAAAGAAAAAGGAATCGGTGATTGGAATGATAAACAAAGAGGGATAGGGATCTATTCTTCGTTTTTTTTTTCAAATAGGTCAAGCTACCCATTGCATATTGGCACTTATCGAGTATAGAATAGATCTGCTTCTCTTTCTTCTTATGAACCACAAATAACTTGTTAAGAGATGCCACAGGACCAGTACGTGATCAAGCGAAAAGAGGAAAAAAATGGTGGTCTGCCAAAGAGGGTACATGTGCCCTAAGCGGGCCTGCGGTGCAGCGGCCCGTAATCCTTCCACCGTTGGAAGCGGGCGGTATAACGCTGCTCTGTGAAACCAGCCTCACGCGGTCCCCGCCACTTCAGGTGCTGCGACGCCCGGACCTACGCCCAAACGCCAGCAGCCCACTACGCAACTTGGAACGGGCGGGCCGCAGAATGCAACCGCATACCCAGGCACAAAGCGCCACACCAGGCATCCGCACCACCTTAGCGCCCCCGCTCGGGTGACAAGCCATCGCTACCTGGCTCGGCGAGCAAGTGGGTGTGGAGCGAGTATTTGAGTTGGTCTTTTGCTCTTGGAATAGGCGGTGTGGTACTAAACAGGAGTGGATTTCTTGCTGTTAATTGTTCTATTGTAGCATCCAGGCCAGGGTTCCTGCTCTGTCTCTCTCTCTTTCAACTTGGGGAAATGTATTCCTACCTCGTTTTCTTTTGATCGGTGTACAGTTCAGAATATTTTGATCGGTATTAGAGGCATGCCTAATCTGAAGCGACTGGAGATACAACAAGATGCCATGGCGAGACTGGAAAGATTAACACTAGCCAATCTCAACAACATAACGGAGGTCCCAACTGGCGTCGAGTTCCTGATTCCCCTCCAATATCTAGGCTTCCTGGAAATCACCCCTGAGTTCCTAACATTGTTGCGCCAATGTTCTAGAATTCAAGGTTTGCGGTGGCGGTATTCTCTCCGAGACTGCTGATCGCTGCTGGTCTGGCTGGAGATGTAAGCGCCTTCAACTGCCAGCTACTATTCCAGTACTAGTTCTTCACCTTATCATCTTAACAACACATGAGTTTGCTTTAGCATCTTCATGTCTTATTGGCAGAAAAATGTTTTAGGAGCGAAGGGATACGTGGAGCATCATCGATCCTCACCAATTATTGGCTGCTCAAGGCTTGGGGCGAAGGCTTGCCGTTTTCTGTTTTCGTTTGATGAATAAAGGAAGCCAAGGGATCCTTGCAACCTCAACTACGTGTGTTATCAATATTTCCCCTACTTGTTTTTACTACTAGACTGCTTGTGAGTTGTGGTACCAATTTCGGTTGTGACTGCCAGACATTTGTGTGATATTGGCTTCTGCAAAATCCTTAAATAACTTTAATTCAGAATAATTATAACTTGGAATTAGATTCATCTTGCTTAACCGCTTAATGGCTTCAAAATTGACATGACACAAGCGAGAATGCCAAACATCATGAGCTTTATTGCAATGGGAAACATTGTAAACTGTTACATTATTTGAATCAAGAATCGATAAGCGGAACATGCCTCCGCTATCATAGCCTTTGCCCACAAAATTACCAAACTTGGTCAACACGACCTTATTGGACTCAAATACAAGCTTTATTCCCTGCCTACATAGCATCGACCCGCTCAAGAGGTTACGAGTCATCGCAGGCACATACAGTACATCCTTCAGGATGAGTGTCTTGCCCGAGGTAAGCTTCAGGCAGACCTGCCCGATCCCACGTACTGTTGCAGCGGCTCCGTTGCCCATTAGGACGGATCCACCACCTTCACCCTGAAATGAAGAAAAACACGATCGATCAGCACATATATGTCTAGTAGCACCTGTATCAATCTAGCAATCAATTGATGGATTTGCCATAAAGGCCTGAGGTACGTACTCTTCTGAACTGGAGCAAGCCAGTGCGACATTCACTTCAGCCTTGCGGCCCTTGTGCTGACCAGGAGTAGGACCTCTGCCTTTGCGATTGCGGCAATGGTTGGCTTTATGTCCAGCCTCCCCGCAGACAAAGCAGACAATGTCCTCCTTTTTCTTGTTCATTTTCTTTGGTTGGAGCTTGACTTGGGGTTGATTCTTGAACTTCGGTTTCCCAAAGCTTCCTGCACTCTTGACTTGTACTTGATGAGCTTGGACTTGAGCCTTTCCTACCCCGTCACCGGCTCTAGCACGTTCTTCGACATTTATAGCTGCTGACAACTCATTGAGAGTCAAGCGCTCCTTTATATGTCAGCGAGCGGTCACGAAGTCACGCCACGAGGGCGGTAACTTAGCCAGGATGACGTTGACTTGGAACTTCTCTGGTAGAGCACAGTCGTACTGACTTAAGTCACGTACATGGAGTTGAAGCTCGTGGAGCTGCTCCATCACCGACCGTCCTTCGACCATCTTGTAGTTCAAGTAGTTCGCAGTTATGAACGACTCATTCCCGTTGTCTCCTTCAGAGTATTTCTCTTCAAGTTCGTCCCACAGAAGCTTGGCGTTTGTGAAGTTGACATAAATGTCGAACAGCCTGTTGGACAGAATGGCTAATAGACGGGCTAAGACCGAGTTATTTGCATCCTCCCATCGCATCATTTCAGGGATCTCCAACGGAAACGCCGGTGGATTTGAAATGACCCAAAAAAGCTTTAGATCGGTCAGCCAAAGTTTCGTCTTAGCCTGCCACCTCTTGAAGTTTGCACCGTCGAAAACTTCAGGTTTGACGACATCGGATGAAGCCATTACTTTGAAACTAGGTTTTCTGGATTGTTGTAATATTTGCGGTATAAGCAATAGTATAAATATAATTCCAATATAATTATACACACACAAGAATGATATCAATTCAAATATGAAAGACATAGAAGGTATGAAATCAAATGAATTGAATGTATCATTCAAAGTATACCACATATTCAATAATAGAAACATTAACATTCTAACCATGAATACGTATGTCAAAGTAAAAGTCATCTATCAATTAAAACTAGCAACAAGCTCAAGATTTAATTGATTGTTTTGTGCTCTCAGGAGTAGGGTTACTCAAATCAATTACTTGAGCCGTCCCGCTACTAAATCATATACTCTTCACTGATTGGTTATACCACATTAAAATTCAATCTTTGAGCTCTTAAATCCTGATGCCTTCTAAGTTCAAATATATATATCATACAATTCGGCCAGCAGTTCAATATGATTCAATTAGATGCAGTCTAGTTTCTCATAAGTGGATCAAGATCAAACTTATTAAATCTGATAACTAGTAGTCATGAAACACATAAGTATATGTAAGAGTTTACCATCATCTAATGACTGCTGTGATTGAACTATGTATGATCAACGTATATATATGTAACTGACAGTTATATGCACAGTACTGAACAACAATGACAGGTTCTAATTTAACTAGAGCTCAAGGATCAACCAATCTCAGCATATGATTATTATCATCACAGAGCAACATTAAGCCCACTAAATTTTGCAATTTCTCAGATATACCACAAACTGAAAAAATGCAAAGATTGAACCAAAAACTCACAAACAGGTGATATTCGAAATCACCAGAAGGTCAGGGCTAGGCGTGCTCGTGAGCACTGTCCCAGAAAACCTATTGCCCTCACACCACCGTGAATGAGAGCAGTAGGCACGGAGATACAAAGCCCACCTTTGCCGTCCACAAACCAGCAAAGTCGAAGTACAGGGATGCCGCACAAGCACAGTGGAGGAGCCGGCCAAGCGCCTCGCGTCGAGCACCAGGGAACACGGTCGGCCACTAGATCCAAAAGACCACAGAGAGCCGAGCACACCACAGGCAGTAGAAGAATTCAATAGAGAGGAGGAAGTGGCTCACTTTTTTTCGTGTGTTTCTCACGGGAGGAGACCGCTGCTTAAATAGCTAGGAGGAGGAGTAACCCAGGCGTGGTTGCCAACGGCCGAAGCCGTGCCTTCCGCGCCGCCCACGCTCTCCACTTCTCAGCCGAACCCGCCGCTCCCCCGATCTGCGCCCGCAAAAACCGAATCAGGACCGAGTCCCATTCGCGCATGGGAAGAACACGGGAGAGGACCGAGCTGCGCGGGGAAGAGAGAGTGAACAGGCGGGAGGCCGGGCTGCAAGATGGGGCCCGCTGTGTGCCGTTGCAGGATCCGCAGCCGCCGGAGGCCGCACCCCACGCCGCCGCTTTTTCTGCCCGTGCCGCCTACTCCCTCAAAACTCCTCCTTCCGATCGAGTCAAGCCAGACAAAGAGAGGAGCCAAGCTCCTCTTAAGTCACGCCCAGCCCACTGACAGGTGGGCCCCACCTTCTCTCTCGCTCTTTTCCAATTGCGAAATTCCAACTTCGCCCCTTGGTATACAACACCTTATAGAGCCAGATACAATGTACGCTGATCAATGGGTTTGCAACATACATGATGTTGTTCGCTCATTTGCTCAGTCTGTGGCTAGGGATGAAGCACTAGTAGCTCACAATGGAGAAACTGATATTTTTAGTAAACTCAATACACAAAAGTTTCTTATGTTGTCTATACAAACAAAAGGACTGTGTTCGGATGAATTTGAGTGGAGATTTTTGCAAGAGCAGAAATCCCTAAGAACACTAATATCAGTTGGCCATATAAAGATTAATCCTGGTGATTCTCTGTTTACCCCCTCTTGCTTCAAGGTCAAGGAAGTAGGCCAGAACTTTGGTGCGCTCTCATGGGCACCTTTGATCAGCCACTTTCACTGAGAAGTAGTCCTCATATGTTATTAGGCAAACCAGCAAGGCCAACATCAGCAATGCTCCATATCATATTAAGCTATATTGTAAGGAGTTACTTTAGGTTCTTGAATAAAAGTCAGGGTTAGCCCCTTTTAAATCAACAATATTCACAATATCAGCGTTTCCACCAAGACACATTTTTTTTTATGAATATGGATCCTACATGTAGTACAACAATCAGTGCAGAAAACATATCTATCTCTAGCTAAAACACAAAATACGATGTTCTCGGAATAAACCATGTGATGTTACAAGCCACTAAAATCCCAGATAGACCTAGAGCACTCAAGAATGACATCACCACCTCTTCCTCCATTGCCACCTGCATTTTTGTATGCTAGGTACACCTGATAAGGTTCCACTTTCCAGTGCTTCATATCGAAATAATACAGATCTAGACATCTGTAAAATCGGTGTAAGTAGCAGGAACTAACTTAAAATCACTCAAACAGCTGAACATTAGAAATATTCTGTTGTAGTGTAAATGGCACACCATAAACATGTACTTTGGAAAGCATCTGGAGCTCAATCAAACAGAATTACATGAACCAGCAAAATCAGAATATGAATTAACACTACCAGAGGTTGTAGACTTACAGTGACACCTGACAAATAACTGGATGGTTGAAATGAATAGAACCGACAATCATTCTTGTATTTTTGAGATTCCAAAATAAAGAGAAGCAAACTTTATCAAGAATATATCAATTGATGTTCACGAGGGAAACAATCGAGATAATAGAGTACTACAAACCAACACAGTAACACCTAATCAAAACGACTATTAGCACCAGACGAGGTAGACGAGTGGAGTGTATAGCGCCACGCCCCACGGACTGCTTCGGTAGAGCTTGTCTCTGCATGGCCCTTGAGATGAAAGCGGAGGAGGCCCGGCCCACCAGGCGAGGCTAAGGCCCTGTTTGTTTTAGCTTCTAGCAGCTACAGCTACTCCTAGAATCTGCAGCTCCCCCAAACAGTCCAGCTTTTGGGCCAGCTAGTGAGAATCTGAAAATCTGGATTGTCCCAATTGTGGCCCTGTTTGTTTTAGCTTCTAGTAGCTACAGCTACTCCTAGAATCTGCAGCTCCCCCAAACAGTCCAGCTTTTGGGCCAGCTAGTGAGAATCTGAAAATCTGGATTGTCCCAATTGTATTGGGACTCAGAAGCTGCAATAAACCAGCTTCTCACAGATTCCAGGGGCTAATGCCACTTAAAGTTGAAGGTATTTACCCGCAAATGCCACTGAATAAAACCCCGCCCGCCCCGCGCCCTACCCCGGATCCCCGCGCCCCTCCCCAATCCGCTCCGCCGCATCGCTCCTCCCCCCGTCGCCCGTCGCCCCTCTCCCGCCGCGCCCCATTGAACCCCTCCTCCCCGCGCGCCTCCCGGATCCCCGCCGCCCCTCCTACCCCTCCTTCCCAGCGCCACCTCCCCTCCACCCCGACGCCTCCCGGATCCCCGCCGCCGCCTCCTCCCCGCCGCCTCCCCCTCCACCCCGGTGCCCCCTCCCTGACCCCCGCCGCCGCCACCTCGCACTCTCCTCCCCTCCCCGCCGCCTTACACCACGGCGCCCCCCCGTCAGTGACCTCAGCTGGTAAAGATCACTTTTCTCATAAAAAAAAAAGCTGATAAAGATCACTTGATGAATATGTGCTACACAATTGTGATAAGAATTACAACTTTATAAGTTAGAAGATCTCTCTGCAAATTCAATAGATTTTTAGGCTGTCCTGTGAATTCCATCTCCTTTTTCTTCTAATGAATCAACACATATTGCTGTTTTAGCTTTTTAAAAAAGAAAGATATATATCATGCTTTCCTCTTTGCTGATGTTTTCTCCTTTTGCTCTTCCAGGCATCGATTTTTGAGGCACCTACTCAGAGTTTTCAGGTTGCATTTTGTTTGAGGAGCTATTCACTTACTGAAGCAGGTGACATACTCAAATGACCATTAAGTAGCATTAGTGGTAAATAGAAATGCAATGTTCCATGTAACTAATCAAACTTAACCTCGTGTTGTGCATGAATCATGATGCCGTAGCAATGACTTATACTAGAATTTGGCTTTGATCCCAGAAAGCTCGTGTCTCTTGCTGTACCCTTACTAGTGTCTAACATTGTACCAGTTCCGAGCCTCTTGGTATCGTTGTGCTCAATTCCAGAATCATTCCGTGAACAATAGCGGTAATGGGTGGCCTTGCTTTGCACCTCATTCTGGTGGATTCAAAACCCATATCTATTCTGTTTCGTGAACAATAGCCACCTTGGTTAGGTTTTTTGGGGGTAATTTTTGTATTTATCATCTTCTTTATTGCAGCATTTGGTATGTTGACAATTTGGTAGTGGTTAATGTTTGGCTTTTTTAGTGTGCATTTTGTGCTTCTGTAATGATTCTTTTGACATGCCAGTTCATTTTTGTCAATGTTCTAGTGTAGGTGTTAATAGTATGTTCCAGTGCATATATTTTTAGTTGTGGTAACATGTTGCATGAAACTAGATGGAGAAAGTGAAGACACCAAAAGCAAGTTGGGATGTCTGGGCAACCAAAATTTTTTGTGAAATATGTAGAGATGAAGTACTTGCTGGAAATAGGCCAACTGCAGCTTTGAATACCACTGGTTACAGAAATCTACTAGAAAAATTCAATGCAAAGACAAATAGAAACTATGATCGGACCAAGCTAAAGAATCATTGGGATGCTTTGAAGAAAGAATACAATTTATGGATTGAGCTAAAAAAAATGCAACCGGTCTTGGTTGGGATGTCCAAAATGGAACAATTGTTGCAGATGACGACTGGTGGACAGAAAAAATAGCGGTATGTCATTGACATTTGTAAAATTATTTTCCATTCAATGCTTTGTGGCACCATTTTGTAAATAATTTAGCATATCTTTTTTCTAGGCCAACAAAGAGTATGCCAAGTTCCGTTACACACCAATGGAGAACCTAGATGAGCTGGAAGTTATGTTCCAGAACATTCATGTGTCTGGTTCGTCTTCTATTATTCCTGGTGGTCATGAAAGCACAACTCCAGTTAATCTTGACGATGATATCGTCGATATTGGGGATGATGACAACTCTCATGATAAGAAGACCAAGGTTGGAAAGCGTAAGGGAGGTAGCATTGCGCCTAGCACAAATAAAAAGAAGAGTCCTATGATCAAGGAAGTGAAACATCTAGTTGACGTGATTGCTACTAGCAATTCTGTGACATCTGACCGGAATGAGAAATTGGACAATGAGATCATAGAGCACTTGCGCATGGCTGTGAGATGTGGAGCCAAAGAAGGAAGTGATGAACACTATATTGCAACCAAACTTTTTATTAAACAAGAGTATCGTGCAGTGTTTCGTTCATTTGAAACCGATGAAGGGAGAGTTGCATGGCTTAAGAGGATGTATGAGGATAGGAAGAAGTAGAACCTGTTTGTAATCTTGTTTAAGAGTATCTATCGGCTTGTTTCAGACTATGCTTTTTATGTAATCTTGTTGTGTTTGATACTTTATTTAGACCTATGTGTTTTATGTGTTTCAGACCTATGTATGAGATTAATTGTTCCTGATTCATGTATGCTTGTAGAATTAATTTATGTGTTTGATACTGTAGATGAGCACATCCGTGAGAGTGATGACTCAAATGACAGCGATGGATCATCAGTTGAGGTTAAGCGTCATAAATTAATTCTACAAGCTGCTGCAACAGTTGCTCTCATAGGTATGCACCATGCTGAAACTTATCTCCAAAAAAGAAAAAGAGTTACTCCACGGCAATCTGGGAATCAGTGGGTTATGGATCAACTTAGGGTAACAAAAGATTGTTATCGTATGTTTCGGATGACTCCTGCAGTTTTTTACAAGTTGCATGACACACTAGTAGAAAGTTATGGTCTGAAATCAACTAGAGATTGTAATTCCATTGAAGCTCTTGGTATGTTCTTGTGGATGTGTGGTGGACCTCAATCATTTAGCCAAGTTGAGAACCGATTTAAACGGTCAACCGAAACAATTAGTACAAAATTCAGAGAAGTCCTTAAGTGTGTTAATGAACTAGCCAAACACAACATAAAACCAAAGGAGTCACAATCTACTGTGCACCCAAAGCTTCAAGATTCTCGGTTCTCACCCTATTTCAACAATTGCATTGGAGCAATAGATGGCACACATATCCCAGTTGTAGTGCCAGCCAAGGATCAAATTGCACACATTGGTCGTCATGGGTATCCTACTCAAAATGTTATGGCGATTTGTGACTTTGATATGAGGTTCACTTTTGTTGTTGCTGGATGGCCTGGATCTGCCCATGACTCTCGTATATTCAATGACACTCTATCTCGGTACTCGGAATATTTCCCACACCCTGAAGATGGTAATACAATTATCTATTTCTATCTCTCATTTTATACATTGTCATTAATCCGATTTAATTCTTGTAGGGAAATTTTATCTAGTTGATGCCGGTTATCCTAATAGAAAGGGATACCTAGCTCCGTACAAAGGGCAAAAGTATCATGTGCCGGAGTTTCAACGAGGAGGGCGCCCAAGTGGCCAAAAGGAGGTCTTCAATCATGCTCACTCCTCTCTTCGTAATGTGATTGAACGTGCGTTTGGCGTGCTAAAGATGAAGTGGCGAATTCTATTGCATATGCCAAGCTATAAGGTTGAGAGGCAAAAGCAAATCATCATTGCTTGTATGGCGCTTCATAATTTCATTCGTGACAGTGCTTTGAGTGACCATCTCTTTGAGAGGTGTGATGATGATGAAGAGTACATGCCACATGTTGATTCAAGCACAGGAGGTGGTTACATTGGCACGGCACAAGATGATGGTGATATGTGTGTCTTTCGTGATTCCATAGCTAATGGCTTGATGGCTTCAAGAATATAGATAGTACCATAGAAGTTTCTTTTGATGGTGATATGTGCGCGTTATATGCATATGAACACCTTTTGTACGTTTTTTATGGTGACATGGTAGTTATCCATATTAATATTTAAAATTATGATTTGGAGTCAAATTTATGGTCATGAAATTTTAATATTAGTTTTTCAATGTTTGAACTAAATACTACAAATTTACAGTATGGATGTCTCTTCTATCAATACATAATCAGGACATCAACTTACCTAAGGGCATTTCAGTCAATACGTCTATCAGGATACCAGCTGCACAACTAGAATCCAAGATGCCAAACAGACTAGCTACTCAGACCAGCTGCTACTCAAACCAGCTGCTACTCAGACTAGCCAGCTAGCTACTCAGACCAGCTAGATTCTCATAATCTCCAGCTGAAACAAACAGGGCCTAACTCCCTTTCCTCTCTTCCCCCATTCCCTCGCCGCCGCCGAGCGCTCCGGTGGCCACGCCTCCTTTCCATGCTCCGCTCCGTCTTCGCAGGCCACGGCTATCTCCAACTCTTTGATCTCCAAGCACAGGAAACCGTCGTCCATTCCACCAGCTAGCCGCACTGTTCGATGAAATGCAGTCCATTATTAGAGATTCTAAGACGCGCGCGCGCACGATCGGCGAGCCCGGCCTGCGAAATTATGCTTAAGTAGCAAAGTTACGGTGAGTGATTAATTCCTTGTTAATTTGGTCAAAATATGCTTAATTTACATGTTCTGAATTAATACTTGAAAGGAAAGAACTGATGGATCCCTTTCTTGTCCAGGCACGAGGAAAAAGTAGCAAAAGAAAATTTGTATCCACGGCAATGGCGATCTAGCTACTGTTGCTTGCCTATGTTTCAAGAAAGAGATCACTTCTCAAGTGCGGCTCTCTAGCTTGCTTTTGCTCCAAATCTTAGGGGTATTCAAATTGGCTTCCTTCCAACTTATGTTTGAAGAAGCTAGAAGCAAAAGCTGAATTGAACACCCGAACTTCTAAAAACGGTTTTGCAGATGTTATTCCAAAAGACGTTACTATTCCATTTCAGCCAAAAGCCATCAGCTCCAGCTAACGGCTTCGGCTTACGACTTCTACTTAGAGGAGTCGGAAGCCGATTTGAAAACGTAGCCAGCCGACCTACGTACGTCGCCTCCTATGCGTCCGCATCTTTCAAAAACTGTTTTCCAAATTTTTTTTTCCAAAAGCTACTTCTTTCAACTATTGCTATTCAATTTCAGCCAAAAGGTAAAAGCTTCAACCGATTTGAACACCTCCAAAGAGTGCATTGATCAATCCGTTATCATCATGCATCATGTTGTTCACTCATTTTGCGCATTACATAGCTTGGGATTTAGCATTATTAACTAATTGTTGACAAATTGATAGTACTAACCTTGATTCCCAAAAAATCCATCGATTATCTGCAGACACTGGGGAAGGATAAGGATCAGTTGAATTAGAGTGGAATGCATTAAAAATGTCACTAAGAACATCGAATATCACATGCAATGCTCGACTCTGCCAACTC
Organism: Melocanna baccifera; assembly: GCA_036346265.1. NCBI lineage: Eukaryota > Viridiplantae > Streptophyta > Magnoliopsida > Poales > Poaceae > Melocanna > Melocanna baccifera. The sequence goes on along the minus strand of JAYEVJ010000136.1, from coordinate 445,039 downwards.
AAGCACCTGAGGCACTCGTTGTTAGCTGAGGCAAATATACGTACGTGGGCTACCAGAAGACATAGGCAAGATGAAATTTTTGCAGCTTGTTAGCATCGTAAGATGTAAACATCTGGTGCAACCCACTAAATAGCATTGTAAAACTAGGGCAGCTAGTATGATCTTGACCCTTGTGGAACAAATGGAAAATGAACCTCTTCCTCAGATTAGGGAGCTTCGACTTAAGGGTCTGGAGAATGTATCTGCTAGCTCTTTCGCCACAAAGGCTAGGCTTGGTGCCATGGAGCATCTTAGTCTGATCCTGTAGTGCACCGGTACACTGGGAGAAGGTGTCACCTAGGAGGGTTGATGAGCTAGAGATGAAAAATGGATGGAGATATCAGCAAATGAATGTCTGTCGTGTTGGTCGTTTAGTTTTGTCAGCTCAAGTTTTATTGCTTTGTAACGGTGGCTGATGTTAGCTGTGGTGTTACACCCATTCTACGTATTCTACTGATGATAGGGCTAGAGTTCAGGTCCTGCGATCATCGAAATCCTATGTTTCTCTTCTCTGTATCAATCATCAGAACTCTGTCTGTTTGATTTCAATGAAATAGGGGGCTTTCCTCCTGTATCTAACAAACTAGAAGGCAAGGCCTAGGCGTAGTAGATGAAGCAAGCTAGCCAGATCAAAGCTTACTTTCTCTTGCTTTGTTTGTTCAAGTACTAGTGATGGTGGTAGTAGTGCTTGCTGCGTGGAAGAATTGAGATCAAGAGTCACGTGTGTATGACGAGCTTAAGCTAGCTTAGAAATTCAGATGTGATCTTGGGACGGCCAAATGTGGCAGCAGCACCGCACGTCGGAGTGTCGGGGGCAACTTGCTGCAACAAAATCCAAAGTATTGCCTCCGTACGTTCACAAGTTGGCCTCGTAGTTCGTAGTTTATGCACGCCCAAAAATAAAAGAAAAATATTCCCCAACCAGCCACTGAAATTAGGACGTTGAGTAGTGTTACGTAGGAATTAGGACTCACCGTCACCAATGGAGTCAAGGCCAGATCTATTTCATCTTTTTTTCTAATGGACGCCCTACAGGCTATCGAAAGGTCACGTCGTCTGTAAATCAGTACTTTCTATCTCCACTAATATAATATAAAAGAGTTTATCTATTCACCGTCTTTCAACACACCCTCATATTTTCTCTTGATATACGCTGACATATAGGCTCATGTCATTAGCTAGCTCCCTCTGCGATCTTCACTCTAATCAACCTCTTTTAATTCTCTCTCTTTCGTACCCTGCACCAACGTCTTAGCCACCACACGTGGAAGTGTCGGGGCAGCTTAAGCTAGCTTAGAAAATCAGATGTGATCTTGGGACGAGCAAATATGGCAGCTGCACCGCACGTTGAAGTGTTTTGAGTGTGGCATGCGGTGGCAGCTAGCGAAACCCAACAAACAATACCATGTGGCTGTCATGTGCCTTCTGCATCGTGGTGCCCTGCCCTCTGCTGGCTGGCCTGGCGGTGCCGCGGTGGGGGTGCTCTTGTCAGTCAGGGTGCCTGCTTGGTCCCGCTTTTTCAGCTTCTGCTTTTAGATTCAGCTTTTTTTCACTATTTAGTATTTCAACTTTTTCTGATTTTTTTAGATATTTTGGGCTTTTTATATTTTCTTTTTTTCCGTATTTCTTTACATTATCCCTAATGGGTTAACATATTTTTATATTTTTTAAATTTAATTATGCCCAACAAGCTAATCAGTTACAGTAAAAAAAACCAGCTACAGTGAAAAAAAGCCAAAAGTCATCGCTAAAACGAACGCCCCTAAGCTTGCTTCATCCATGGCGATGGTCCTGGATGCCATCGCGTCCTACGTCGTGGACCTGCTTACCCAAGTGGCGACAGAAGAGCTGGGCATGCTGCTCGGTGTCTCAGGCGAGATCGACAATCCAGGCGTCAAGCTTGAGTCCTCAAGAACTTGGTCACCGACACTTAATTCAGGCTGGTCGACTTAATTAGTGTTACACTTTGCCCTAGAAGAAAACGCACACCTCGCAAATAAACTAAGAGGACACGGGGGGATTTCTGAATTTCTAAATTATCTTACTTGCTCACCCGATTAAACTGATTACAAGCATCTCAATATATAACCTAACTAGCACACCTATTCGGACTCTAAATAGGACTCGAACTCTAAATAGGACTCGGACTCTAAGTAGTCTAAGTAGGACTCGACTTCTACTTGAGTTACATATGGAAACGAACTCAACTTCATCTTGGACTCAGAGTTAAGATTATTTGTAACAATTAGAGATTTGCCGACCGTAGCATTATTGAATAGCCTATTTGAGTGAGGCCTTCTATAATTTTAAAACATGTATGATTTAATACCATATTATTAATGTAAGGAAAATCAATTTATAAAATAAAGTTCTTGTCACTTTTTGAAACATATGATATATGGATGAGGATGGCATGGCTTTATCTAAACACACACATGTATTCACATTTTTCCTGTGAAAAATCGTGTGCTGCGTCGTCTGCCGTAGCTACAGGAACTTTTCAAAAACAATGTATTTTTTAAGACAGAATCTAAAAGTTAATTATAGTACACATTATGCTGACTTCATCTATACCGTCCAAAATCATATATAGATCTCACTCCCCTCACACAAACAATTAAAATTTATAAGATATAAATTCAAAAATATAAACCACAGATCAAAACAACACATCTTATACCCACCCCTCGAAAAAACCTGACAAGAGCTCGGAAAGAATTAAATATCTACCTAGCCAGCAAGGTCTCATCGATTTTGCCCGCACGCATGTGAGGCCTGCGCTGTCGATTACTTTGAGGTGGATCTATAATTAATTAATGTGACGCCACTTGCGCAGTAACAAAATGATTTTTTTTGAAGAATGTAACAAAAAGAATGAACCAATACCTCATGTAAAAAGTGTCCGCTTGAAGGGTCATTGAACAACGCATGCACAAGGATTAAGTTCATCTTGGAGCAAGTCGTGAGGACCCATCCATCCCTCCAACCAAAGGCAAGGTACGTACCTAATCTTGGCTCCCTCTCCGTCTATCTTGCAAGCTCTAGCTCCCCTATTTTCTGATCTCGGAGCTTTGCTCTCATGTTTAAAATTTTGTCCGGCCGGATTTGCAATTTTTCATGATGTATAGCTCTGTCTTGTTGTTAGCAATTAATGCTCGTCTTTTCTTCTAAGAAATGTAATAAAGAGGATAGCTTATGGTAAAATGATTGCTAGTATTGTTCTTCATTGGTGACATGTGTTTCGATTTTCAGCATTGGTACGTAAAATCTTTAGCCAAAACTAATGACAAAGATGATGTTTGGATTAACTTTGTCACAACAAAAGGCAGGTAGCAAACCTGAAGTAATGGCGGTGATACTGGATGCTTTTGCGTCCTACCTCCAAAACATGCTCATCGAGATGGCGAGAGAAGAGGTTGGCATGCTGCTCCGTGTCTCTGGCGAGATCGACAAGATAGGCGTCAAGCTTGGGGACCTCAAGAACTTCCTCGCTGACGCAGAGAGGCGGCGCATCACCGACCAGAGCGTGCAGGGTTGGGTGAGGGAGCTCAAGGACGCCATGTACGACGCCACCGACATCCTCGATCTCTGCCAGCTCAAGGCCATGGAGCGTGGTCCATCCGCCACAACAAACATGGGGTGTTGCAACCCCTTGCTCTTCTGCTTGCGGAATCCCCTCTTTGCCCACAACATCGGCAGCCGCATCAAGGTGCTCAACCAGAGGCTGGACGACATCAAGGAGCGCAGTGCCCCCTTCAACTTCATCAACCTCGGTTCCTACGAGGATCGTAGCAGCAGGGCGTGTGCCTCTCGTCCTGCCAGCCGTGAATCGTCAGGGGAGCTCGACCGGTCGGGTGTTGTCGGGGAGAAGATTGAAGAAGACACAAGAAACCTGGTACAGATGCTGACAAGAATTGAGGGGGAAACCAGCCGTGAAGACAACAAAATGATGGTCTTGGCTATTGTGGGCGTCGGCGGGATCGGCAAGACCACCCTTGCCCAGAACATCTTCAACGACGAGACCATCCAACGTGAGTTCCACAAGAAAATATGGCTGAGCGTCAACCAAGACTACAACGAGGTGAGCTATCGAGAGAACCATCACCGGCCGGGAGACCACCGCCGTTCTGGAGATGCAAAGGCCACGCTTCAGCGAACCCTAAAGGATGCCTTGAACGGGCAAAAGACCTTACTGGTGATGGATGATGTTTGGAGCGAGCAAGCATGGGAGGTTGTGCTCAAAGCACCATTGATGAATGTCGTTGCTGAAGGCAGCCGAGTCCTCGTCACCACGAGACATGACACAGTCGCCCGAGGGATGAAATCCAGGGAGCCCTACCACCGCGTCGACACATTAGAGCCTAACGATGCCTGGTTATTGCTCAAGAAGCAGGTCCGTACTTTTTACTTGTAGCTTGAGTGGCTAGTCCAGTGATTTGTGCTGCGTGTAACTAGCAAGATCTACTCAATTTTTTTACCTTCAGATCTTCATCACGATTCGCGTTCAAAATGGTTCGGAAAAATTTTTGAATCGAAAAACTTTCAAATGATCCCAAAACTTCCAACTGGTTCAAAAAAATTTCAAATGATTCAAAAAAATTTCAGCTAGTTAAAAAAACTTTTTTATTTGAAAGCTTTCAAATGATTTGAATAACTTTCAACTCGCTCAAACAGCATTCGATTCGAAAGTTTTCAAATGTTTTAGATTCAAAAACTTTCAATTGATTCAAAAAAACTTTTGATTCGAAAATTTCAACTCAAATCTTTGCTATTTTCATTTAGAATTTTTAAGAAATCATTTGGAGAGAAGGATGAGATTTGTTGGATGCTGATTTGATGGTTCAAAATTTGAGTACTTTTTAACAAAATAGTACTCAAGTGCTCCCTAGACAGCTCCTTAAATCTATTGGTTTAAACTGCTTGCAGGTAGTCTCAAGTGAGCTGGATGAACCTAAGGTTGATATGCTAAAGAATATTGGATTACAAATTATAGCAAGATGTGGTGGTTTGCCACTCGCTGTCAAAGTAATGGGAGGACTCTTGTGCAAGAGGGAGAAGCAGCGACGTGATTGGGTGAAGGTTTTGAATGATTCCATATGGTTCGTATCCGAAATGCCCCAAGATCTAAACTGCGCAATATACTTAAGCTATGAAGACTTGCCTCCTTATATGAAGCAGTGCTTTCTGCACTACTCCCTTCTCCCTAAAAGCACAAAATTCTCTGCTCATACAATTGTTAGCATGTGGATTAGTGAAGGATTTCTTCACGGAAACTCAGATGAATTAGAAGAAGTAGGAAGCGAGTGCTATAAGGAGTTAATATTGAGGAACCTTATAGAGCCAGATACAAAGTATGTTGATCACTTGGTTTGCAACATGCATGATATTGTTTGCTCATTTGCTCAGTACGTGGCCAGAGACGAAACACTAGTAGCTCACAGTGGTGAAACTGATATTATCAGTAAACTTAGTTCACAGAAATTTCTTCGCTTGTCTGTAGAAAGCAAAGGATTGGAGTCAAATGAGTTGGAGTGGAGTTTTTTATATGCACAGAAATCATTGAGAACACTAATATCAATTGGCCATATAAATATTAAGCCTGGTGATTCGTTGATTAGTTTTTCAAGCCTACGGACTCTACATATAGAATCTACAAATGTTGATGCATTAATCGGTTCTTTGTATCAACTCAAGCACTTAAGGTATTTGTCCTTGCAACAAACTAATATATCTGGACTACCGAAAAACATCAGTGAGATGAAATTATTGCAGTACATTAGCCTTCAGGGTTGTGAACCTTTGGTGGAACTTCCTCATAGCATTGTAAACCTAGGTCAGTTAAGGTTTCTTAACCTTAGTGAATCAAGTATACATAGTATACCTAGAGGATTCTGTCATCTAACAAATTTAAGGAAACTACTTGGGTTTCAAGCCCACGAGGATGGTGATTGGTGTAGTTTGGAAGAGTTGGGGCCACTTTTCAAGCTCAAGATTCTTGAATTAGAGGGTCTGGAGAATGTATCTGCTGCCTCGTCCGCCGTAAAAGCCAGGCTTGGTGAAAAGGAGCATCTTACCCATCTATTCTTATCGTGCACAAGTAGATTGGGAGATGAGGAAGAAGGCATCTCTGGGGAAGAGCAACGACAAATTGAGAAGGTGTTTGATGAGCTCTGCCCACCGCCCTACTTAGATCTTCTTCACGTTGAAGGATATTTTGGTCAACAGCTCCCAAGGTGGATGAAGTTGACAACAACGGAAGTGGCCCACCTCCAGAGCTTGAGGAATCTAGGGATGGAGGGCTTGGCTTGCTGCACCCAACTGCCCAATGGCTTGTGTCAGCTCCCCTGTTTGCAGTACCTTCAGATCAAACACGCTCCAGCCATCAAGCGTGTTGGGTCTGAATTCCTTCAGCAGCTCAACCATCACCACCCTTCATCCCAAACGGCGGCTGTGTTTCCGAGATTGCTCAAGATGAAATTAAAAGGAATGGTGGAATGGGAGGAGTGGGAGTGGGCGGAGCAAGTGCAAGCCATGCCTGTCTTGGAGGAGCTTCTTATCCATAGTTGCAAATTGAGGCATGTTCCTCCTGGCCTTGCCTCCCATGCAAGGGCTTTGAAAAAGTTACGCGTACACAATGTGCAGTACCTCAACTCTCTGGAGAACTTCGCTTCTCTCGTTGAGCTTGATGTGTCTGAGAACCCTGATCTCAAGAGGATCACTAATCTTCCCAAATTGCAAAAGCTTGACATCAGCTACTGCCCAAAGCTGAAGGTATTGGAGGGCATGCTTGCACTCCAGATGCTCCGGCTGGAGGATTACGACATGGAAACGCTCCCGAAATACATGCAAGATGTAAACCCAAGGCTTTTGCTGCTGGACTGTAGCCTAGAGCTGGTCACCTCTATAGCCGCTGGACAATCTAGCCCAGAGTGGGAAAAGTTGAGTCATATCCAGCAAGTCAAGGCCTATGCAGATGATGGAGGCGATGAAGACGATGCAAGCGATGAAGACAATCAGAGGAAATGGTATGTGCTGTACACAAGAGATCCATACAACCTGGAGACAAATATCATTGTCAGCTCTTCCGGATGTTCTGGTAAACTAATACTACCGCTTCATCTTTATTTGTTGGGCTGCTCTTTTCGCTAGGTAGTTTTCTTTGTTTCCTCTTGTTCATTCCATCTTTTGTCCTTATGATAGAGTCTAAATATATTTGTACTTTTCTTCTTTTCCTTGAAAGAAATATTTCCAACATTTTTGTTTCGCCGGCTGTGCTGTTCCAGGGATGAAGAGGACATAGAAGGAAGGGGGAGAATACGAATTGAGCGGTGATTTCACCGGCCTGCCACGTCTTTTTTCTTGCTTCAGTTCATGATTGCTTCAGCTCGGTGCGGTGCCACCGCTCGCCCTCCTCGTTCGCCTGACTCTCGCCGGAGACCCGCAGCACCCGGCTCTCTTCCACCTCCAGCATTCACGTCCTCCCGCCTCACCCCGGGCACATCGAGCGCGCGAGATGACGTGCGCCCCCCCGGGGTCTCCTTCCAGTCGCACTGCGCCAGCGCAACGGTCGGTTCGCCGGCCGCCGACGCACCCGGAACGTCCGTTTGGTTTGGTGCTTCAGCTATTAGCTCACGGAGGAGAAACATTTTAGGTGGTGATGGTTTTAGCGATGACTTCTGGCTTTGGGTTGAAATTTCACTGTAGCTGGCTGTTTTTTTACTGTAGCTGAGTTGGCTTATTGGGCATAATTAATTTTTAAAAATGTAAAAATAGAAAAAATATGTTAACCCATTAGGGACAATGCAAAGGAACACGAGAAAAAAAGAAAATACAAAAAAGCCTAAAATATCTAAAAAAATTTAGAAAAAATGAAATACTAAATAGTGAAAAAAAAACTGAAGCTAGAAGCTGAAGCTGAAAAAAAGCCGAAACGATCAAATACTACCAGCCCTTTGTACTGTGAGTCTTGTTACTTCCAAGTTTCTCGCAGCGTATCACAGTTTCCTTCATTGTGATTTGTGAATTTGATCTATGATAAATGAGGACAAAAAATAGTACTAATGTCGAAAAGATAGAAAGTTGATAACTGTTAGTTTTGAGCTAACGAAAACCTTACTAAGAGTGATGCCCCTAGATGAAATGCCTTCCAAGATACTAGTATGAAATTGCATTGAGAGTTAGGTTCAATATTCAGCTTGTAATGAATGTGCTTCAACTCATGTTCCTCCCTTTTCTATAGGAAATTGCTGGTGCATTCAGTGGCATGATTTGGACAAATCGGTAACTATACTATACATGCCCAAAAAAAACTTAATACGTTTACATCAAATGCATGGTCATATATATGATATCTCATGTATGCAGGTGGAAGCTAGCCGGCACTGCTTCATTCAGTGTATGGAGCAACAAAAGGTCTCACAATTTGATTTTGGTCACCTTTTTTTATCATGGGTGATAAATGAGAAGCTTTTTGTATTAAGAAAACGATCATCGATATTATTTGTGATTGTGTATTGTGAACATGCATAGCAACCATTTGTGATGTATTGCATCACGACAGTTGATGCAATTTTACCGCTTGCTTCTTTCACCAAAGAAAACATAGATGACTGTCTAATAAGTTGCGACAGATCAATTGATTTGATACCTGCAGTCAAGACTTACAAGTTGCCAACTATATATCTGAATAATAAGCCTCACTTCAATATCTGGGTTACTAACATCAAAATGGTTAAAAAGTCTAAACTATGGTTAACGATTACGTATTCTACCTAGACAAATCTGCGAAGTCTTGTGATGTTAATATCGCGACGGTACAGACAAGGGCTCCTCAGGTACGCGAGCATTATGCATTGCCACTGTGCTTAATTCATGTCTTGACTACATTGGACACAGAACGATTAGGTATTCTATGACGCAGGGCCAGTGCAATATCTTGTTCCTACACAAAAGTACACTTGGTGGCTTACAAACTAGCTCGAAACTATCCATCACAAAATGGGGCCATCCATACATGAACGGCCGATCAGATTCAGGAAATTTTCTAGGCGATGTCCTTGATGACCTCATCCATGTCGAGCTTCTTCATTTCTGAGATGGGGCGTGGCATGTTCTGCATGTCAATTGGAGTGTGTCACTTAAATACAATGCAAAATCATGGTGCATCCTAACTAATGTAATCAAAACTAAATGGAATGGCATCGCAAAGAAACAGTGTAAACAGACAGACATATAGACCTCATTCAGTAGTATTGTGCAGTGAGTTTAATCTTTGGACTGTAGTATAATTGATTTAATAGGTCAACTAGTACGAAAGATCAATCAGGATTGCAAAAAGTCATCAAAGCCTAGTTTTTTCGTTATTGCTAGTTTTCAAAGGAAAAGAATGTCATAGCTAACTGAGTTGTACTATATGATTCAGAAATCCAGGGGTATATAACAAGATTACCAGAAGTGATATGAACACTTCACCACCTTCCTCACGTATCTCAAGACACCCACGATGTGGCTGAAAATTAGAAAACAAAATAAAATAATGCCAGTCAAGAAAAGCAAGAGAACAAATTGTCACAGACCGACTAGTGACGTGGGCCATGGGCCAAGAAGGCGCATAGGCGACCGAGCAAAAGCCCAAGCCAGATGCGGGTTCACTACAAAGGCAGCAGCAACAAAGAGAGGAGGCATCGAACTAGTAATCACCGATTTGGCTCTGTAACTTTCCCCAACCTTTTGCTTCTCTACTTCTCAGTCTGCTTCTCCATTCCTAGTCCCAAGTGCTGTCCAAAATCTACTACTTGAACCGGTATTAGCCACTGGATTCTTGTGAATTACTTGAGCTCTGTAAGGGATTGTGACAGAAGCCTTTTAGTTTTAATGGTTGATAATCACAGAAACCCACAGTGTTGTGAGGGTCATGATGATATGAAGTTTTAACACAGTGGAGATACCTTTTCAGGGTTGATTATCACAGAAACCCCTGGAACAGCACTTTCGAGATCCTCCTTCACCTTCAAAGCTCTGGTCTTAAACTGTCTGCACTGGGTGCTGGAGAATTGGACACAGAAGCAAGTGATCAGAGGAAACTGCAAGCAGAATTGCAACTAGAATAATTCAATACAATACAAGGACTGATAAGAATTATTAAGATTGCAGAAGGCTGGACAACACTTGCAGAACATTGAACTAGGCGAGGAGATTAGAGAATATTCTTTCACTGTGAAATGTCAAAATAAGTTTGTTGATAACAGAATTATTTTCTTAACAGGAATGATAACGGATTTATTACAAAACATAAAACGAAAAAACAGCTACATGATTGACAATCCAAATAGTTCTTTGTTCTGACATGTGGGTTTAAGAATGTTTAATTTCACAGCGATTTGTTGCAACCTTGCTATTGGGCTCAATGCTAATGCAATCCTCTATTTTCAGAACCTGTTATAATTTTTTTTCCAACAACTCACATGAACAACAAGGTAAAAAAAGGCAATCAATTAAAATAAAAATATATTAGCCAAGTATAGTGAATTCAAACAGATTGGGCTGATGTTACAAGCACTGTTTGCTTTATGCCACGTAAGGCAGGCGGTTCTGTAACTACACAAAAAGAAAACAAGAAGCCTAAAAACTCCCACACCTTTTTCCATTAAAAACAGTTCGAGTTACCAGTAGTCATAAACAATGGCTGCATCCACCTAACAAAACACTACTAGTAACCTACGTTTGGAATCATAAAAAAATCTATCTCCAAGATACTGCACTTGCCAAGCAGTCCATTGATCGGAGAAACAATAAAGAGCGTATTTTGCTTGTATTTCCCCTTTGTTGAATTATAGAAACGGAAATGAGGTTCTGTACCTCCTTTTTACCCAAAAGAATTTGTCTTCTGTTGAAATTGGTGGTTTGCCTGCATAGCTGACAACCTACATAATCTCCTGGACGAACAGCCCTCCAAAGTGAAACTACATAATGTGCAGATGAGCCGGTCGAAGTTTGGACACTTATATTTTTCTTTATAAGAGTAACTCCATATACTCCAACCTGTGACTCCTATTGGACCTCTTCAGGCTTCATATATTTCCTGGTTCTTCCTCCTCCTATTTCCATTTCATTTGTGTCACACTTAACTACAGATTAAAAAGGTAATTACATTCAACACGGATAGAACAGTTTCCTCTCGTTGCTCACAGAAGCAATTAAACCTATTATTTTCCATGCCAAACATGAAAAGAAAAGAAGAGAATTGCTAAATATCGCAGCCACTTGATTTCTCCCCAAAAATTAGTTACCCCAAAGTTGCCACCTTTTTATCCCATCTAGACCCCAAATTAAAACAAGAAATCTACATTTTCATCCATCCATTAATCTCACCAAACCCCCACTAAATCCCCTCGGGATCACCTTAAAATCGTCCAAAATCCCAAAAAGAAAAGGAAAACCTCACCCGCACACGCACGAACTCACCAAGCCTCGACGACGTCTCGCTTCCCATCGCTGGCCACAGCACCGCCATCCTCCTCCACCTCTGCTGCCTTCTTGGCCCTCTTCCTCCCCTTCTGCTCGGCCGCCGGCGCCACCGCCTCCTTCTTGTCCGTCTTCGATGGAGCTCCGGCGGCCCGCTTGCCGGCTGCCTTGCTCCGCGTCTTCCTCGGCGACCCGGCCGGGGCCGCAGTCGCCGCCGGAGACTTGCGCTTGGGAGGCATCGATGGGTGGGTTCGCCGCGCCGCGTCTTGGAGGCTTGGACTCGGACTGGAGTGGGATTGGGCCTTTCCACCCACAAACCGTACAAACCCATGTGTTTAAATTTTTAGCTTTTAGCTACGACTTTCTAACATTTTAATTTCATTTTTTTAGTTTTTTAGTTTTTTGTATTTTTTATTTCTTTGTATTATCTATAAAAAAATATAAGATTTTTTTAAAAAAATTAATTATGTTGAAAAGATATTAATAGCTACAATGCAAAATAAGCTAAAAGTTTAGGCTTAAAAATCGGGATGAGCACCCGCTCAGTCTCTGGTTCATGCTAATTTGCCAAACAACAAAGATCGACTAGAAATGCTCCTGTTTTTGCGGCTAATGTGTGCAGCCAGTTTGATGATACGAGATAACGAAAATGTTTTAGGAGGGGGGACAAGGAGGATGTCCTCTTCAGTTAGTTGCTCAAAGCGCCGGTACACACATGCTGCAGCTGCTTCTTCAAGACTCTGCGATTTTCTGTGTTTTGTTTGACGAATAAAGGATATGATCTCCAGGAAACTGCATTCTGTTCCACTGAGGGTGATCGTTTTGGTTTTTAAAAGTTTCAATTTTTAACTTTAATTTTTTTTCACTATTCACTACACTATCTACTAACTTAACTACAGTAAAAAAAAGCTAACTACAGTAAAAAAAATCAAAAGTCATTGCTAAGCCGATGCTATATTAAACCATCTGATTTATTAGTCTTTATATATTTCTTGCGTGTGGTAAGGATGACATATTGGTGCAAACAAAGAGAGCAGATTCAGGGGGTGATCGGAATAGCGATGGCTTTTGACTTTTGCTGAAAAAACACTGTAGCAGAGTTGGTTTATTGAGTATAAATAAATGTAGAAAAATGTAAAAAAAACCGAAAATAAAAAACGAAAAAAGTATAAATAAATTTTTAAAAAAAAACAAAAAAAAATCGAAAAAAATAATTTTACTGTAGCAGGTTTAGCGTCGCCCTAACCAAAGCAGCAATTGCGTGTGGCAGGAGTCGGGAAGGCTCGGGGAGGCGCGGTGTGGCCGACTGAGGGGAGGTATGGGATGCCTCGGGTGCAACATTGCGGCGGTCAAAAAGGCGTGGGGTTCTTCAGATCAGCTGTGAGAGGAGGAGGTCGGCTATGAAAGAAAACAGGGTGATGGTGACCGAACTCGCCTTAGATGGTTTGACGCACTTGCGGGGAGGCAATTAATGGTTGTTAGAGACTCTGCAGATGGGGCGTATGAGCTTTGACGGAATGGCAGGGTGTGGCAGCGGCGGGCGAAGGGGCGAGAGGGTGCGGCGGCAAAAGATCGGACGATAGTGGGATTTTTGGACGATGAACAGTGGACACGCAAAGAATGGATGGAGAGGATGGCTTAGCGATGAATCACGGCGGGATTAGCTTGGATTTGTGAAGGATTTGGCTAGGGTTCACAGAAAAATAAAACCAAACAAGAATTCAAATTCTTTTTAAAAGTTCGGTTTTGTTTCAACAGCGTGAGAAAGGTGAGGTACAATGCAATGGTGGAGGTGGTGCTGCAGAACACGGCCATCATCGGGACAGAGAGCCACCCCATGCACATCCACGGCCACACCATCTTCGTCGTGGCGACGGCATCAGGGAACTACGACGAGGTGGAGACGAAGAGGCAGCTCAACCCGGTGGACCCCGTGGAGCGGAACACCACGGCGGTGCCGGGCGGCGGGTGCGTGGTGATCCGATTGACGGCCAACAGCCCCGGCGTGTGGTTCGTGCACTGCCACATCGACATGCACCTCCGCTTGGGCCTCGCCACCGTCGTGCACGTCGACAATGGACCAACCGAGGATGCCATCCTGCCTCCGCCGCCGCCGGACTTCCCGTGGTGCCACCGCTACTAGCTAGCTTCGCGCCCTCTCCTGCAATGAATGCATGCCTCCTCTTCATTCGACGATCTCCTTGGTGGTCAATTCATACGTACTGCAGACTGCAGGCAACAACATCAGTAGATTTGGGTTCATTCAGTAGCATGATTGCAAATCAGTAGATTTAGTATACATGCATGCCAAAAAAAGAGAGAGAAGAAATTTATACGTTTCCTCCAGATGCATGGTCATGGTTATGGTATATGTTGCACGTGACGGCGGAAGAAACGACGAAGTAAACAAGATCAATCGCAGAGAGACACAAGATTTAACGTGGAAAACCCTCCCAATGCGAGAGGGGAAAAACTACGGGCGCCAGCCAGCAACAATCTTCACTATATCGGGTGAGGTTACAATGCCGGGATTTACAACTCGATGATCTATCCCAACCGCGCTTACGGGATATATATAACAAGGAAACCCTAATTTGACTACGATCCATACGCGGGGCTTCGCCCCGCACTTCTCAGCGTCCCGCTCGGCCCTAAGCCTCCGACGACGGGCCTCCGCTACGCTCCATCCAGAAGCTAGCCTAATTTATATATAGAATTTGGATCACAAATCAACAGTATATATACAAATAATGGTGGCGGCCTGCAGCCTATTTGGTTGTCAGCCCACAAGGATGGTGATTGGTGTAGCTGAGCATCAGAACTTGTGCGCTTGGTGAAGAGTTGTTGCCTCTTCCCACCTCAGGAGGAATTTTGGACACTGTTGGACCTATGCCTCTCGAAAATTCCATTTTTGGCCCCGGCAAAAAATTCCAAAATCGACCCCTTTGAGCGCGAGATCACGGAGGTCGACACGTGGCGGTCGTGCGGTGCGGTACCGCCACGATCGCATCGTTCATCCGGCCGTGCGGTACTGCATCGCACGCATCGCCCGCGTTGGCGCCGACCGCGCGACTCCGCCCGAAGCGCGATCGCTTCGCCCGCCGCGCGAACGCCCGCCCGATCGCGCGTTGCCCGCGGCGCGCTTAATGTATTGTGCAATTTTAAAAATTTTAAAATATTGTTTGAGAGAGTAATGTGATTTGTGTGAAGTAACGATTAGTGTATTTGTGATTTTCATATATTGTCGACCGTGAAAAATGTGATGAATCGACAATAACAAATTTTGATTATGGTATGTTGTTTAATTAGAAGCAATTTAATGAAATTTTTTTTGAGCACAAATGTGATATAAACAATTGGACGAAATGAATGAAAGTGATATTGAACACGTGGGATCTGTAATGATTATAAGTTTTGTTAATTTTGTAGTTGTGAAACGAGAAAAAATCGATAAAATTGTAAAACAAGTTTATGTTGATTGGCTCGTTGAAGATGCATAAAAAATTATGGTAATTTTTTTTAGGAACGATTGTACGTAAAACGATCGATATATGAAGTGGTAAGTGACTTTTAGGGTTTGGTATGTTTTAAGGGTTTGCAATCCGCATAATGTTTGTATGTTTTGTCAATTTTGTAGTTATAAACTCCGTAAATATGAGATAAAGTTGTAATAGAAGTTTATGTTCAATGCAAGTTGTAGATTCGATATATAAAGTGGTAAGTGATGTGACAATTGGCACGTGGCATGTGTGGAACTCAGACTTGTAATGTTGAGAATTCCACCACTAATCCTAACATGCATGCCTTAGGGAAAAAACTTGCTGGGTCTATTACATTTTGTCTACCGGGTGTAGCGTGGTTGTTTCCCCTTTTGTCGCTACCAAGATGGCTCCACGCAGCCTTCTTCCTGTTACTCATGGTCTTGAGAGCTGCCTCACGAGCTTGAAGCTCTTCCTCCCGACGCTTGATGGTCGCTTCACGCAGACTTAAATGCTCCGCCTCCTTTGCGCTCATCTTCTTTGCCCTTGAGACGGATTTGATCCACCCTCACGCGGCGTTCTTGCTCAAGCCGCATCGCTGTTCCACCTCGCGAGCCCGAGTCATCTTGACAAAGTATTGTCCTTTGTTTTCCACCGCACGCCCGTTAGGTGGCCATGCCGGCGACACCGATCCACCCATTCGATGAGCGTGCAAGCCTATATGTGGCGTGGTAGATGTCATGCATCAAGTCGAAAAAGCGATAACGAGAAACAAATGATTTAGTTGTCGCCGTTACCACGAAGTCGTCATCAAGGTCCGGACACTTGAAGAACCTACGGCCGTGTTGGCTCGTTCTACTCGATCCGTCCGGACTCGCAACATCGTCCTAAAGCCGCAATGGCACCGGACGCTCATGCCACTCGGCACTCCAAATGGGTCGGACCTCCAGAAGACATTGTTGTGTAGTAGTATTTGTGATGGCTTGAGGAGGATATGTGGTATGAAAGACATTGGAGGCATTTATGTAGGCATCTTATGTGGTGCAATGGGCATAGTCCATGGAGAGGATCTTTCGTTTTTCTGGATTCGGTGTAGCAATAAATGGCCCTATGTAGGCTTTTCAGAGACTATAGTCTCGTAATAAATTCGCATTTCGTAGCCTTTTGAGCTTTCAGCGCAAACTGTGCTCTTTAAGCGCAAAGCGTAATAAATTCACTACCAAAGCGGCCCTGTCTCGTCTTGTCGCTGCGTAAAGCAGGCCACTCGTCCCCCTCGCTGCACAAAGCTGCCGAGTATTGTGCTGACACTGCGTAATGACATAATGGCACCTCCTCGGGCATCGGCCCTTTTCCATGCGCGTGCACAGGAGGGGCCCCCGTTACTACCCGGAGGTCGTGAACACGTGTCAGCTGCATCGTTTTTTTGGTCCCCCGGCCCCTACGTAGAGAACTCTTTAAATCGAACGAAGCCCCAGCCCCTTCTCCGTCGTGTAGAAACATACCATGTCGGATGTGAATGGTCCAGTCGGATTTGGGTCCCCGAAGGAAGAACTTCCCTTGGAAAGGAGGGAGAACTTCGATTCACAGTACCGCCTGATACCAAGCAGGCGTGCTCAACTCGCATGGCGAAAATGCGCACACAATGAGGACGCGGTCGTGCGGTCTTGGATGGCCCGATCGATGGCGCCGACGTTTCTTGGATGCCCATACTCGGGGTAGAAATTGCTAATAGTATATTTGTCATTACTACTTAAGGATCCTCATTGTTAACCGCTCTTTCCGCAGATGGCGAAATGCGACTTCTCACGCTGGATCGATCCGCCTCATGAAGGGTATGTTGCCATGTACGTGAATACATTATGGGAGCGAATATTTGAGTTGGAGGAGCGAATCGAGACTCTCAACGAGGAGAACAACGACCTTCGCCAGCGGATGCAACGCGAGAGGGGCAACGAGGAGGTCGTGAACATAGGAAGCTCGTGCGATCCGGATGTTGCTGCGCGAACCCTAGCTGCATATGTGCGTGCCACTACAACGACGCCACCACGTCCGAGGCGCCCACCTCGCAATACTCCATGTGGGTGCCACGAGGCTCGTTTGGCATGTAGGCAACGAGGTGTATGATTGTACGTTGTATCCGTCGTGTTTTATTTTGTCGTCTGTTTGGCAATTTCCCCATGTGTTGTCACCGCGAAAGCTGCCTGCTTTGTCATGTCACCGATAAAGCTGACTCTTGTTGTCATGTCTCATCGAGCAAAGCTGCGCGTTTCGTCATGTCACTGCGCAAAGCTGGCATGTTTTGTCATCTCACTGAGCAAAGCTGGCATGTTTTGTCATCTCACTGAGCAAAGCTGCCCCGTTTTGTCATGTTTTGTGCGTGAGGCTGCCCCCCCACAGGCTATAAAACGGAGCCATCCCTCACATAGGCAATGAGCCATCCCTCCTGAGTTAGTTGTTCGCAATCTTTGTAGGTTTCTTTCGTGCTCACTCCCGCAGACTAGGCAATGAGTCAGCTCAGCGCGTCTTCATGGGCACCCACGGTAATGTGCCCAAATTGCAACACGGTGGTTAGACGTAGGACATCACGAGACGCCGCGAATCTGGCGACACTACTACAAGTGCCCCTATCATTCGGTGAGTCCGATTGTTTCGGTTCATTCAAATCGTTGTGGTAAGTTTAAAAATCGTCTTGTCATGGAATCGCAGGAAGGCTGCGGTGGTTGTCGATTCGGGTGTGGGAGGATGAAATGGGAAATAGGACGGACAATCGTCGCGTGAGAGAGTTGTCGTGGGGTTGCGACCCGCCGATGCTGCATCGTTCGACAGACTAGAGTGGAAGATAAATTTAATGTTGTGTGCTATTTTGTTTCTTGTGTTTATTGTTATCCTCAAGTTGTAGTCTTTGAGGTTCTCCTCGTGTATGTTGGTAATGTTTTTGCTATGTTGTCGTCAAGCTATTTTGGTAATGTTTTATGTACGGTTGTGTTGTATTTTAGTTGTTATGTTCGTTCATGTGTTGGTGGTTGTACTACTTGCTACAATTCAAGCACGTGCAATATATGTGTTGTTTCGTGTTGTGATTGCTGATGCCTTCTTATTATGTGGGTTGTCCGTGTTGTCATCGATCATTGGATGTATGCCCTAGTAAATCAAAGAACTAAGAGCATCTCTTTTATACAGAAACCTTCTTTGAACATCAAACGATCAAGCGCTTGAAAAACATAACGAAAATTACAAAAGCACAATTACAAAATTCATTCATCATCTCTGTCGCCGCCTCAAATGCGCGCATATGATCATCCGAGAAGGTGAACCTACAAGTGGAGCGTGGTGCGTCGCGAAGATCGTCCTGCGAGGCCTGCGCCCGAGGCGGTGGTGGAGGGTCCAACTCTGTGGAGAGTTGCGATGGCTGGCCAAAAATCATAGAGCTCACCACTCGGAGGAGGTGTCTACGTCCCGCTTAGATGGTACAAATGAATTAAGCAATGCAAAGTACAAAAATTTATCATAACAATTACTAATATGACAGGCATTTACAGGTACCACGAGCAGCGGATGTCGATGGGTAGTCGTGCATGTACTCTGCGATGTCATGCCTTGATACGTCTGCCCAAACCACTGTCCCGGCGTCTAGGTTGGATCGCACGGTAGGGGTGTACGAGGGCATCACCCCTCTGTTTGGGACGACGAGTCATGGTCGCTCTGGAGTGGGCCCCGTCGACCGGAGAGGGCCCGACGGCCGGAGAGCGCGATGGCTCCTCCGTCGCCCTCGTGATGACGTCGCCCTCCGTAGTAGCGTGCTATCACGCCGCAAATGCTGCAAGACGAACATGTGGTTAGACATAAATAGTAAGTAAGCGAACAAAAATAGTGTGCAATTGTCAAACCGCCGATCCGAGCGCGTGGAGGCCGAGCGATCGTGGCTGGGCGAATCTCGGATCGATGGACGCGACGTCGATGGTCGTCTTGATGGTGGTCTTGAGGAGGTGGTGGTCCTTGGCCACGCCCGCCACCGCGTGTACCAACAACGCCATCTCGGTGGCGACCACAACTCAAGGATCGTGTCGCACTTTTGCGTCATCGATGATGGTGCGCATATAACCTACCCACCGAGATTCGGTATTTGACTTCCTCGTCGTATAGCATCATCGCCTCGTACCCGATATGATGTAGCGGTCCACTGCGATGAAACAAATAGTCATTTCAAACGTAATCATCCATCTGCGTAATGACATAGTAATCTCGCACGCTGGTCGACCCGTGCGGCTAGATGACGATCCGACCTCCTGTATAGCGTCCTCGTGAACCGCTCGAAGTGGAGGATGTGGCGGCTCCTGTAAGCCTCTGCGGTGCGTGAATCGTACCACCGAAGGTATGTCCTATACGTCGCGGGTCGTCGGCCGTGTCTCATCCACAACCATCGTATCCGCATGGTCACGCCACATGTCTATCCACGTCCGTTGTGTGGCTCTCCAGTCTTCGGCCGCTCGCCCTCTCCTCGATTGCCTTCATTGAAACATTACACAATTAGTAGGGTAGTGACATTGAGACAGGGATCTGACGCCCTTCAAGACGCCATTGTAAACCTCCGACATGTTGGTTGTCATGATCCCATACCTTGCCCCACCGTTGTCGTGCAACAAAGACCACATTTCCAAGTCGTGCATTGGCCCGAACCCATTCTGAGAATACCCCGACTCTTGTGGATCCCCCCTCCACGGCCCCTGCTTCTGTATGCACATGCTTCGTAGCCTCCTGATCGAGCTGCCTCCACAAGGTGTCGAACTTCCGCTTTTGGTTCTGCATGCATAGCTTCTTGAACATTTTCATTAGGTCCTTGCTACGGAACCTTCTATGAAAGTTCGCTGCAATATGCCTCATGCACCAGATTCTTCACATCGATCCCACCGGAAGGGGGCTGCGTCCCATTCTCAGAACGTTAGCAACGCAGACAACAAGCTTTGCATTGCGGTCGGAGATAAGGCACACTTCAGGCGCTCTTGCACTCGGCATGCTTCAAATTGCATAGGAACCAAAGCCGACTTTCGTATTCTCGTTCTCCACAATTGCAAATGCCATCGAGTAATCGGTCATTTGCATCGGCCGCAATCGCGGTGAGAATTGTACCCTTGTACTTGCCGGACAGAACGTCCCATCTACTGTTAGCACCGGGCGGCACCACCGAACCCTTGTATCGCTGATGGAAGGCCCGAACACCTGTCAAGAATGAAACAGATTCGGACCCTCCGTAGGATGAACTCTCTGTTGCTGTTTATGTACGTGACTGGTTTGATCGTGAAATTTGATGCAGCATTCTTGGGACCGGTCGTACACCTCCTCGTCGTCCCATACATACCGTCGCGGCACCTTTCGCCGCTCGCCACACCTTCTTGTAGCTCACTGTAGCCCGCCGTGTTCGCTACTTCGCCATTAGAACCTTCGGTAATTGACACATCCGCTGGACGAGGTGCGTGACCAGCCCGCAACATACGATGATGTCATGTTGCGGTGTCTATGTATCGGGCCCGCAAGCTCGCAACTGTGATCTTGGAGCACCGTTATCCGGAACTCAGTGCCAACGCCCTTGTACCGTTGTGCACGGACTTTGCCACCACATGACCCGTCGACACACTTCACAACGTACGTGTCCGGCTTTGACTTATGGACCCGATCGTCCGCTTATGTTGACGGCATGTCTACGAATAGCCTGCTGGACAGCACTCTTATTCCGGAAGCACTGCCCCAAAAAGAGTGCGCCCTCGCTGAACCCCCATTCTCCCTCCTCCGCCTGTGGCAGCACTAGGGATGCCGCTGCGATGTCGTCGATGCGGGCGACACGTACACACCGTCCGTCGTCACAACACGACCTACCACCCCTCCAGTTGCACCTTCGCCATCCTCGTCCTCTCCAGAACTGCCTGTTTCCACCTCCTCATCCTCCTCGCTGCCCTCTTCTTCCACCTGATCCCCAAGATACTCATGACAGTCAATACGGGCGGCCCACCACCTCTCGTCCACACCTTCGTTGGGCTGGAAATTGTCCGCACGCCTCCTGTCGTCTTCATCACCCACTTCCTCGCCCACATGTTCTCCCGCAGAAACATCTTCATGACCGCCGGAGATGAACCCAGTCACTGCATCTCCACCAGCGGCACCAGAACCAACCATGGCTGATGATTCTGCCCTCTCCACGAACTCGACATACACCATTGGCCTGCCATATATCGCAGCATCAGGGTTGCACACAACCTCCATATAGTTCGCCCATGAGGCATCATTGGTCACCTTCAGAAGTTGCCATATGCTCTCCCTTCCGTCATCCACCATTGAGGCATAGACTGCCTCGATCCGTAACTTCTTCCTTGCGTCCATCGATCGAGCGCTGAACGGACCGCCTCGTAGCTCGGACAAGCTCATGACGCTCGCATCGGTGCACGGATCACGGTCCGCTCGCACTTGACAGTCCGCCCATACGGCCCATCACGTACGAGACCACTCCCATAAAACAAGAACAATTGTTCAATGCCAGCCATTGCGTACCTAACATAAGTGCATAATCAACCATTTTAGTACACAGCATGTAACAATCGTATCATGTAATTAACAGTTTCGATTAGTATATGTTTTGTATTTATAAATCTACGATTTATTCGTAACTATTTTACTTTCAAATTGTACCATACATCAAATTAAATACACACTTCATTTTTATTTCCATCAAATGACCTTCATACTACGGTCATTCACTAAGCATACTAATTATACAAATTGTCTCCAATCTACAAATTTACCACCTACAAATGCTCCAACATAAATATTTACTTTTTCAACACATACACATTATGTACACTACAATCTTTTATAACTTTTACTTAATATAGTCTTTTCTAACTTTTAATTCTAATCTATCAAATTTATTTTAATCCTAGTACTATTGTTATCACCTACAATTGCTCTAACATACATATGTGTTTTCCCAACGTCTACACACTACAACTTCATATTTTCCACCTAACTGAAACTACTTTGCAGTACGTATGTTCACAAAAAAATGAAACAATATATACACTACAATACATCATGCTAAACATATGCAAGATTTGCTATACATACATATCGTATAAAATAATGACATAACATAACAGTAATCCAAGATGGTTTCGTTAATTATGGCCTAATGACATACATAACATTATAGTTGCATGGGCACAAAACTTACCTCTTGTTGATGCTCACGAGACGATCTACAACTTTTGTACTTGCCAAATCCGCTGATTCCAAACGATAACAACCGAACTCTTCCGCTTTAGCTCCGCACTTTTCTTCAACAAAAACTAACTACATTACAATACGTAACTTGAACATAAATTACGACATTATCTACACTACAATAAAGCATGCATCATATGTGGATTTTTACCTACATATGTTCACATAAAGATTACCTACAAATACATAACGTACCAAATATTGACATGGCGTATCACACATTCACATAAAATAACATTACCAAACGGTGATTTGTGCTAATCGACTAATTATGGACTAATCACATACATAAAAATTTAGTTTCGCGGGCACAAGACTTACCTCTTCTTGAAGCTCACGACACGATCTACAACTTTTATACTTGTAAAATCCGCTGATTCCGAACAAAAAATACTCAAATCTCCGTGTTTTCACTCCTCTCTTCCCTTCACTTTCTCCCTTGCTCTAGCCTAACTTCAGCTGCAAATGAGCCTTCTGCCTTGGACATCCCTCCCTTGCGCTGTGGTTATGTGTTTTGAAGTATGCATGCAGCAGTCATGGAAAGGGGGCCCTTCCTACCTTACAGACAGGTGTGCAAGCGAACAGAAGAAAGCAATGCGCGCTGGGGGCTTTTCCTTCTTTCGGGCGGCAATTACGCGCGTGGCAGAGATTCCCGGTCGCAGCAATTATTCGCGGGGCGACGCGCGGAGCCAAAACGCGCGGTCGGGCGGGCAACGCGCGGGCGGGCGTTCGCGCGCTCGGGGCGATCGCGCGCTCGCGGCGGAGTCGCGCGTCGGCGCCAACGCAGGCGATCGTGCGGCGGTCCGCACCGCACGACCGGATGAACGATCGCGGTCGCGTGCGGTACTGCATCGCACGCATCGCCACGTGTCGACCTCCCGTGATCTCGCGCAAAGGGGTCCAGTTTTGGAATTTTTTTGCTTCGGGGGCCAAAAATGGAATTTTCGAGAGGCATAGGTCCAACAGTGTCCAAAATTCCCTCAGGAGTTCTACTTGGGTTACAGTGCACAGGTCCAAGGCTCGAGAATTTCGATGATTTTTCCAAAGAAAACACCCAGAAGATAATTATCAAAACTCATTTATAAAAATATAATAAAAATTATAATATTATAAAAAGTGTATGCATATTATTTTCGTGTATTCAATCTAAATATTGAATTAGATAGTTTGAGTGCATATACACCAAAATAACATTACACTGTGGTCAAATTTAAATTGTTCGTCATTCAATGTAAAAAAGAGAGGATTGTTTGTTGTTCTTTCCATCCCTGTGAATGAAGTATGGAACATGCACGCAATGCATTAGAAATGGTTGAAATACCGAAAAAAAGTAAAAAGTATCCCTAATTTCGTCGAGAGATCCCAAAATAAAAGAAGGAGAACTCTGACCCCTCAAATCTCAAGTAGCCGAGGATGTCTAATGAAAAAGGATAAGGACTTGACGCAACCAATCACCGAAGTTCCATAGAACCAGCAGGGGGCCAATTGAGACCTGGCACCAGTATGGCACCTCCAGAAAAGGGCCTATCAGATCTAAACATTCCCATGAAGGGAGAAACCAGTATGGATATATGAGCACATATCAAAGCTGTAAAACTAAAGGGACTTGACCCTGCAAGTAGAAGGAGCGGTGAGCAAGCAGAAAAACTACAAGAATCATCTCATGATGAAATAGCTATAAACTATGTGCAAGAATCATCCCATGATGAAATAGTTATAAACTATGTACATACAGGAGAATCCATAAATAGAACAACAGCCAATGTTCATATCTATTTTGTAAAAAAATTACCACAATTATCGATCTTGATTCAGAGCCTGTATCGTTCGCTAAATATAAGAAAAGATCAGATTGGGGGATTAAAAAAAGTAATAGAAACTGAATTATTATCTCCGAATAAAAAAGAGGTATTCGGGCCTATAAGCCGTACGTCTCCCCATGTGCACCCTGTAGGACATAAGTGTGTATTTGTTCGAAAGCCTAAAGGTATTTCTGTCCCGAACCAAGATAGGGCAAATAGAAATCTGTACAGTGTAAAACTTAGAAAATCATTGTACATACTTCGACAATCAGGCAGAATGTGTTATAATCTCTTAAGGGACTTTCTATACAAGAAAGGCTACACGAACAATGAGGATTGTCCCTATATATTTATACGACGATAACAGAATGAATTTTGTATAATCTCAGTGTATATAGATGATCTGAATATCATCGGAATCCTGGAAGATACCAAGGAAGCAAGTTCTTACCTAAAATCAGAATTCAAAATGAAAGATTTGGGTAAAATCAAATATTACTTCTGCACGTGCACATTCCAAAAGGAATATTAGTACTAATATCAGCAAATGAGTGTCTGTCGTGTTGGTCGTTTAGTTTTGTCAGTTCTAGTTTTATTGCTTTGTAACGGTGACTGATGTTAGCTGTGGTGTTATTATCTAACAAAAAAGAAGGCATGGTCTATGCACGGTGACATTGTAAGGAAATGTCATGCCATGTGCGCAAGAGACCCCAACGACCGTCGAGACATCTGTCAGCCACTCCTCCAAATCTGGAGGTAAATCAACACAACCGCTTCATCTTAATTTGTTTAGTTTGTTTTTATCAAGTTCCTCTGATTCATTCCATCTGTCGTGTGTATGCTAGAACGTGAATTTGTTTGCTACTGTTTTGTTTCGCTATATCGTGTTTTACAATGCAGCTGGTGGCGGTCGGCCATTTCTGATTGGGCTGTGGCTCCCAATCGCTCAGAGCTCCATTAATACTCAATCCATTCAATGGAGTTTACGATCAATCCGGCTGCCGGCTTCCGGCTTACGGCCGAAACCCACCTACCCTATATCTATCTGCATGTTGCTTTGCCGGCATCACTTTGTAGCCTTCTGGGTAATTAAAAAACCAAACATATGTGTACACTTTTGGGAGGATTTTACGATCACTCCACTTGCTACTTGAACTACATAAAGTCTTGTATGCAAGTTTCTTTATGTT
This sequence comes from Melocanna baccifera, assembly GCA_036346265.1. Lineage (NCBI taxonomy): Eukaryota > Viridiplantae > Streptophyta > Magnoliopsida > Poales > Poaceae > Melocanna > Melocanna baccifera. The sequence continues at coordinate 419,797 of JAYEVJ010000136.1, read as the reverse complement.
GGTTTTTTTTGGGGGGGAAAGAGTGATTTTATTTACAATCATGGAGCTTCGAATACCCGACAACCATGCTGCCGAAGAATTCAGGGTTCGCCGGTCCGAGAGTGCAAGGTGGAGGAGACCTTCAGGGCAAGCAATGAATTCCGCCTCTGCAGCAGATGCGCAATGGAAGAATCCATTGTTTTCTCGAGTGAGATGGAAGCACCGTCCCCTGCGCTTCCCTGATGGTCGACCTGCTCAACCTGCTTACGTTGGAACCAACAGGCGGCCATGGCTTCCAACGAGCATGCATGACTGCATGATTTGAAGTCTCCTGCAAAGTTCCACAAATTGTGTTGGGTTACCTACTGGCTGGACATATAAAACTGCGTGAACCAATCAAGCTAGAGTGCATTCATAAAAAAACAGACGCAGATTGTGCAAAACTACGACTCGAAACTTAGGATAGTTTTTGGGTCATCTTCATCCACCAAACGCTGAGTCGGATTGGCGTGACCTCTTTGGAATCTAATGTATTCGATGCCAGTAGGGTAAAGATGAATACTCCGTATAATAAAGCTGGGGGGATTCCGGCCCCTCAGCGTGTCCACGTGGATAATTTCGCAAAAGAGTTTCTATATTTTTGAAATTACATGTCCTTAATTTTTTACGAAAAAATCCTCTACTTTTTTTTGCTGGATATGACCTGTGGTTTTCCATAATTACATACAGGCTCTTGGTTCTTTAGAAAAGACTCTCGATTTTTTTTTAAAAAAAACCCTCCACTCTACTTTTATTGCGAAAAGGCTCTCAATTTTTTTTCGAAAAAACCCCTCCACTTTTCTTTTGCTATAAAATTTCATCTCTTTTACTTTAATTCATACGGTGGCTGACGCGGCATAGCGTCATATCTATATGGCTAGTATCATTCAAAATCGGGGGCAAGTATGTAGCGTGTGCATGCAGCGTGGACTTCTTTTTAAGAAACTGCCTGAACCAAACAAGCTAGAGTGCATTTATAAAAAAACAGACGCAGATGTACACTCTGCTGCAAAACAAATGAGCAAATCCTTTTATTTCAACCCAGCTAGCTTGCCTGAAAACAAGAAACTAAGAGAAACAGCTAGCAAGTAAAGAAGGTATGGCGATGGTCCTGGATGCTTGTCTCCTGTATATAACAACAACAAAAAAAAGGGCAAGGCATGGCATGTGGTGTCAATGAGCATTGTGGACGGCTCCCAATCGAGCAGAGCTCCATTTAATAGAGTTTAAGTCCGTCCAACACCCGCGCACGCAGAACCAAGGATTTCCGTTTTTCTAAATCACACAAAAAAAAAGTTAGACAAACAGATCGACGTTCAGACGGCTAGTGCAATTGCACGGACGATCATTGTGCGTGACGTGCAGCTCCTGGCCTATTTTTTGTACGATACTCTTTCTCTCTCTTTTATTCATCAGTTAATTTTGACTGAAATTATTTTATTATAGCTATTAATTTTTCTAAATTAAATAAACAAATAATCACCATTATATCTTTATAAACAACACAAAAAAGAAAAACAAAAATAAAAACATTAAAAAAATCGATATATTCTAAATAGCTTGTCAAAAGAAGCACTTATAGTGGCCCCTTAATTTGTTCGGTTACCCTATCCTTGTAGTTTGTTTTATCAAGTTCCTCTGATCGGTTCCATCTGTCATGCATGCCGTGTCAACGTGGTGGTCGGCCAACTAGCTGTGCCGCCCAATCGGGCAGAGCTCCATTCAACGGAGTTTAAGTCCGCTCTGCAAGTCCGGACAACAGTCGGCCACCTGGAGTCATCTAGAACTTCACGACTCAAGAAAAATCCATTGCTGCTCTTTTCAGTTCATCCATCGCATCGTCATCCTTGAGCCAAGCAAAGCTAGCATCGTCATCCTCTGCCCAAAGTCAACAAACTAGAGAGAGCTTGCTTCATCTACTACGCGCGAGTATGCATTCCTTTTGTAGCCAGGGACGGTGCTTAAGCTCTTAACTATTTGCGGGCTTTGATCTGGCTGGCTAGCTTGCTTCATCTACTACGCGCGCGCCACACGGGAGGTGCCATGGCGATGGTCCTGGATGCCTTCGCGTCCTACGTCGCCGACCTGCTCGCCCAGGTGGCGAGAGAAGAGGTTGGCATGCTGCTCGGTGTCTCCGGCGAGATCGACAACCTGGGCGACAAGCTTGGGGACCTCAAGAACTTCCTCACTGACGCAGAGAGGAGGCGCATCACCGACCAGAGCGTGCAGGGGTGGGTGAGGGAGCTCAAGGGCGCCATGTACGACGCCACCGACATCCTCGATCTCTGCCAGCTCAAGGCCATGGAGCGTGGTCCATCCGCCGCAGCAGACGTAGGGTGCTGCAACCCCTTGCTCTTCTGCCTACGGAATCCCCTCTTCGCCCACGACATCGGCAGCCGCATCAAGGCGCTCAACCAGAGGCTTGACGGCATCAAGGAGCGGAGCGCTGTCTTCAGCTTTGTCAACCTCGGTTCCTACGAGGAGCGTAGCAGCAGGGCGCGTTCCTCTCGTCCCGCCAGCCGCGAAACGTCAGGGGAGCTCGACCGGTCGCGTGTTGTCGGGGAGAAGATCGAAGAAGACACAAGAAAGCTGGTACAGATGCTGACAAGAATTGAGGGGCAAACCAGCCGTGAAGACAACAAAATGATGGTCTTGGCTGTTGTGGGTGTCAGCGGGATCGGCAAGACCACCCTCGCCCAGAACATCTTCAACGACGACACCATCCAACGTGAGTTCCACAAGAAGATATGGCTGAGCGTCAACAAAGACTACAACGAGGCTGAGCTACTGAGGAGAGCCATCACCGAAGCTGGGGGAGACCACCGTCGTTCTGGAGATGCGAAGGCCACGCTTGAGCGAACCCTCAAGGATGCCTTGAACAGGCAAAAGACCTTACTGGTGATGGATGATGTTTGGAGCGAGCAAGCGTGGGAGGCTGTGCTCAAAACACCATTGATCAATGTCGTTGCTGAAGGCAGCGGAGTCCTCGTCACCACGAGACATGACACAGTCGCCCGAGGGATGAAAGCTAGGGAGCCCTACCACCGTGTTGACACATTAGGACCTGATGATGCCTGGCTATTGCTTAAGAAGCAGGTCCATACTTTTTACTTGCAATTTATGTCCAATGATTTGTGATGCATGTAACTAGCAAAATCTACTCAATTTTTTGACCTTCAGATTTTCATCAAGATTTGCGCTCAAAATGGTTCAAAAAACTTTTGAATCAAAAAAACTTTCAAATGATGCAAAAACATCCTACTGGTTCAAAAAATTTCAAATGATTCGAAACTCTTTCAACTCATTAGAAAACTTTTGATTCGAAAGCTTTTAAATGATTTGAATAACTTTCAACTAGTTCAAATAACTTTCGGTTTGAAAACTGTCAAATGATTTAGATTCGAAAAAAACTTTGATTCAAAAAATTTTCAAATGATTCCAAAATTTCAAATCAAATCTTTGCTGTTTTAGTTTAGAATTCTTAAGAAATGATTTGGGGAGGCGGATGAGATTCATTGGATGCTGATTCCATGGTTCAAAATTTGAGAACTTTTAAGAACATATTACTCAAGTGCTCCCTAGATAGCTCCTTAAATCTATTAGTTTAAACTGCTTGCAGGTAGTCTCAAGTGACCTGGATGAACCTGAGGTTGATATGCTAAAGGATATTGGATTGAAAATTATAACAAGATGTGGTGGTTTGCCACTTGCTGTCAAAGTAATGGGAGGACTCTTGTGCAAGAGGGAGAAGCAGCGACGTGATTGGGAGAAGGTTCTGAATGATTCCATATGGTCAGCATCCGAAATGCCCCAAGAGTTAAACAATGCAATATACTTGAGCTATGAAGATTTACCTCCTTATATGAAGCAATGCTTTCTGCACTATTCAATTCTCCCTAAAAATACAAAGTTCTTTGATGATACAATTGTTGGCATGTGGATTAGTGAAGGATTTCTTCATGGAAACTCAGATGAATCAGAAGAATTAGGAAGCGAGTGCTATAGGGAGTTAATATCGAGGAACCTTATAGAGCCAGATACGAAGTACCCTGTTCAATGGGTTTGCAACATGCATGATGTTGTTCGCTCATTTGCTCAGTATGTGGCTAGAGACGAAGCACTAGTAACTCACAACAGAGAAACTTTTGATATTATCAGTAAACATAATTCACATAAGTTTCATCGATTGTCTATAGAAAACAAAGGATCAGAATCAGATGAATTTGAGTGGAGCTTTTTGCATGCACAGGAATCACTAAGAACATTAATATCAATTGGCCAGTTGAAGATTAAGCCTGGTGATTCGTTGATTTCATTTTTGAGACTACGGACTCTACATCTAGAATCTACAGATGTTGCTGCATTGGTTGAATCTGTGTACCAACTTAAGCACCTGAGGTATATGTCCCTAAGATACACCGATATATCTGGACTACCGGAGAACATCAGCAAGATGAAATTCTTGCAGCACATTAGCCTTCGTGGTTGTGGAAGTTTGGTGAAACTTCCTGATGGCATTGTAAAGCTAGGGCAGCTCAGCTTTCTTGACCTTAGATTCACAAGTATAAACAACATGCCTAGGGGATTCCATGGTCTAACAAATTTAAGGAAACTACGTGGGTTTCTAGCCCATACTGATGGTGATTGGTGTAGTTTGGAAGAATTGGGGCCACTTTCCCAGCTCAGGGTTCTTGGATTAGAGGTTCTGGAGAATGTATCTGTTGCCACGTTCGCCAAAAAGGCTAGGCTTGGTGCAAAAGTGCATCTTACCGATCTGTTCTTATGCTGCACCAACAGATTGGGAGATGATGGGTTGGTCAAAGATGGAGAAGGCGTCTCTGAGGAAGAGCAACGACGAATTGAGGAGGTGTTTGATGAGCTCTACCCTGCGCCGTGCTTGGATAATCTTGGAATTGAAGGATATTTTGGTCGATGGCTCCCAATGTGGATGATGTCGACAGCAACGGTGCCCCTCAAGAGCTTGAGGATTCTAACGATGAGGGACCTGGCCTGCTGCACCCAACTCCCTGATGGCTTGTGTCAGCTCCCCTGTTTGCAGGTCCTTCAAATCTACCGCGCTCCAGCCATCAAGCGTGTTGGGTTTGAATTCCTGCAGCAGCTCTACCATCACCATAGTCACCACCCTTCATCCCAGGTGGCCGTTGCGTTTCCAAGACTGGACAAGATGAAGTTAATAGGAATGGTGGAATGGAAGGAGTGGGAGTGGGAGGAGCAAGTGCAAGCCATGCCTATCTTAAAGGATCTTCTTATCGATGGTTGCAAGTTGAGGCATCTTCCTCCTGGCCTTGCCTCCCATGCAAGGGCTTTGAAAAAACTATCCGTACAAAACGTCCAGCACCTCAACTCTCTAGAGAACTTTCCTTCTCTCGTTGAGCTTAATGTGTTTGAGAACCCCGACCTCGAGAGGATCACTAATCTCCCCAAATTGCAAAAGCTTATCACTGTCATCTGCCCAAAGATGAAGGTGTTGGAGGGTGTGCCTGCACTCCATAGACTCATGCTGGAGGACTACGACATGAAAACGCTTCCGGAATACATGCCAAATGTAAACCCAAAGCATTTGCAGTTAGACTGCTGCCTAGAGTTGCTCAATTCCATAGCTGAGGGACAATCTGGACCTGAGTGGAACAAGTTCAGACATATTCAGCAAATGAAGGCCTATGCACACAATGGAGACAATCAAAGGAAATGGTACGTGCTGTACACAGGAGATCCCTCCTACAAATTGGATACAAATATTGATGTCAACTCTTCTCAGTCTGCAGGTAAATTAATAAAAGTCTTCCATCTTAATTTGTTCAGTTACTCTCCGCGTTTAGTTTGTTTTCTTTGTTCCATCTTGTTCGTTCCATCTGTCAGTCGTATGCTAGAGTCTCAATGTATTTCCTACTTTTCCTTCTTTTTTTGAAAGAAATATTGCCAACCTTTTCATTTCGCTTGGTTGTGTTGCTTTAGGGGACGAAGAGGAATATGGCATTAGTGGAGGAACATGAGAAAAAAAAGGGAGGATATAAATTAAAGAGGTTGTTTCCACAGTTTCTGAAAATTGAGCCGTGACTTCGTCACTCGTTTTCTTACAACCAGATCATCCAAAGTTTCTTCGTACGTACATTACCAACAGGTATTTTAAATTCATGGTAATACTACCAGTAACTCCTTTGTACTGTAAGTCTTGTTATTTCAAAATTTGTCACAGCATATCACAGTTTCCTTCATTATGATTCTTGATTTTGATCTATGATAAATGAAGGACGAAAAAGATGGTACTAATGTCAAAAGGACACAAAGTTGATAACTTCTACTTATGATATATGAAAACCTTACTAGTGTTAAGGATATAGAGTTATATTCTATTCCATATATGCCTTATCTCTATATGATATATCTCCTTGTACTCTCCTATATATATGGTCCCTTTTTTCTGCACTGTGTTTCTTGTGCATTGCGTTACCGCCGTCTCAAGTTTCGATCTGCTTTATGAGCTGTCACCATACGTACAGATCGTAGAAGTCGTTATGGTGCTGCCACTTCTCTTTGAACCGCCACCCCAAGCTTTTAAGACCGTCGTGTTTTTTTTTTGCACTGCGTTTCTATTGCATTTCTTGTGCACTGCAACATGTGGATTCAATAAATGGTGTTCGCATGTTGTAGGCGTAGTTCTCCAACGAGTTCTTCGCCTCCACCGTCTTCTTGTGCTAATCGTCCTCAGACTTGTATCTCTCAGCGTCTTGGCCCATCTTCTCGATCTCCTCCTTGCTCAGCCTGCCCTTGTCGTTGGTGATGGTGATCTTGTTCTTCTGCCCGGTGGTCTTGTCCTCAGCAGAGACGTTCAGGATACCGTTCGCATCAATGTCGAAGCAAACAGTGATCTGAGGAACACCCCTGGGGCAGGTGGGATGGCGGACAGATCAAACTTGCCGAGCAGGTTGTTGTCGCGGGTCCTGGTCCTCTCACCCTTGTAGACCTGGATGAGGACACCAGGCTGGTTATCGGAGTAGGCTGGAGAAGAAGACCTGCTCCTTCTTGGTGGGGATGGTGGTGTTCCTGGGGATCAAGACAGTCATGGCACCTCCTGCAGTCTCCAAACCAAGAGAAAGGGGGGTGACATCCAACAGGAGGAGGTCCTGGACCTTCTCGTTACCCTCTCCGCTCAAGATGGCAGCCTGGACTGCAGCTCCGTAGGCAACAGCCTCATCTGGGTTGATGTTCTTGCAAAGCGCTCCTTCCCATTGAAGAGAAGCTGCTGCACCCTTGGAATCCTAGTGGAGCCACCAACAAGGACAACATCATGAACAGAGCTCTTGTCCATCTTGGCATCCCTCAGGTGCTTCTCCATAGGCTCCATACACTTCCTGAAGAGATCCATGTTGAGCTCCTAGAACCTGGCTCAGGTGATGGTTGAGTAGAAGTCAAAGCCCTCCTGGCGAGTTAATCTCAATGGTGGTCTGGGCAATGGAGGAGAGGGTCCTCTTCGCCCTCTCGCAAGCTGTCCTCAGCCTCCGGAGAGCCCTGGAGTTGCCAGTGATATCCTTCTTGTTCTTTCTCTTGAACTCCTAGACAAAGTGGTTGACCATCCGGTTGTCAAAGTCCTCACCACCAAGGTGAGTGTCACCAGCTGTGGCCTCAAAGATACCATCCTCAATAGTGAGAAGAAAGACATCAAAGCTACCGCCTCCAAGGTCAAAGATGAGAACATTCTTCTCACCAATGCTGCTAGCCTTCTTGTCAACACCATAAGCAATAGCGGCAGCAGTCGGCTCATTGATGATACGCATTATGGCTCATATATGTGTGTGTATAAGGATGTAGATTAATTTTATATTGCTAGCTTAACATAAGAAGCACTAACATATAAATCCATAGGTACTATTGGTAATAACCTCTGGTTAACCGTTTTACGCGAAGCGAGAACGAAAGTGCAAGCAAGTTATTATGTGTGCGTGGCTTATTCATAATGGGGTTAGGCCTAAGTCGACTTGTATTCTAGGGCGTTACAGATGGTTGTTGTCAGATAGAGATCATGTAGTTATTAGGTATAAACACACGTCCTAACTGTTAGGACTATCTTATGCTCGCAGAAGAACTTACGGCTATGAGATGGTCATGGAAGATCTGAGACCAGGTGGTCGTAAGACAGCATACGACTATGAGATGATCGTAGAAGAGGTTATGACTACTAAATGAATTTCTCCCTTACTAATAAGGGGTATATAGAAAGTATACAGTGACATAATAATTTAAGGATTACTCTATTCTCGTCAAATCTTCACTATTTTCTGTAAAACAAAAAAACAGCTACATGATTTTGACAATCCAAATAGTTCTTTGTTCTGACATGTGGGTTTAAGAATGTTTAATTTCACAGTGATTTGTTGCAACCTTGCTATTGGGCTCAATGCTAATGCAATCCTATGTTTTCAGAACCTGTTATAATTTTTTTCCAACAACTCGCACGAACAACAAGGTAAGAAAAGGCACTCAATTAAAGTAAAAATATATTAGCCGAGTATAGTGAATACAAACAGATTGGGCTGATGTTAAAAGCACTGTTTGCTTTATGCCATGTAAGGCAGGCGGTTCTGTAACTACACAAAAAGAAAACAAGAAGCCTAAAAACTCCTGCACACTTTTCCATTAAAAACAGTTCGAGTTACCTGTAGTCATAAACAATGGCTGCATCCAGCTAACAAAACACTCCTAGTAAACCTACGTTTCATTTTAATACTGTGAAAAAGGGAGTCATTAGCTTGGTTATTAATTCATTCTTGAATATTCTGGTGTGTTTGGTGGTACTTGTACTGTCAACTCCGCCGTGCACTTAAGCAAGAAGAACCATGGTTGCCATTAAAAAAACATTTGCAATTTGCGATATTGTTTTGGATTCTTGGTAACCCTAGAAAAGAGAAGAAGCACTAAGATGGATCGGAAAAAAAAAAAAGAAACCCATACACACGACAACACTAGGGCTGCGACAGGTTGCAAAGATGATATGGCAGGGGGCAAGTGAGGCGCTCAGCCGAGCACAAAGATGGCTTGTTCGAGGCATCAAGCATCGCAAGCTTTCTCTACTTTCTGATGGGGGAAGAAGATTTGTGAAAAGAAGTGGAACTAACCATTTGAGTGTCCGATGCTGAAGTCGATGTTAAGAATGCTTTGCTTCTTTGAACCGTGTACAAAATCAGCAGAGAAAGAGAGAGCAACAACCTTGGCCTGGATGCTACAATATAACAATTAACAGCAAGAAATCCGCTCTTGTTTAGTACCACACCGACTATTCCAAGAGCAATTGCATGATGACATGTCTATTTCTTTGCTCACTGCCTCTGAGTTACTATGGCGCGCAATTGATGTGTTTTACACATTTGTGCTTTCTGAGCAAAGCTCGAGGACAGAAAAAATTGTTGCATGGAGTCCTATCTGGATGCTATCAAAGCCACACTGCTATCCTGACAAAAAAAGAAGAAGAGAGAACTCATGTAGTATGCTACATGTGGCCTTGTAGTAGAAATGTTGGATAATTATTGTAGTTTAATTGTGTGAATGTTTCATGCTGGATAGGAGCTTCAACGCGTTGGGGAAATTTGATAGGAACTAGTGCTTCAGTGTATCATATAATTGCCTTGATCCTGAAAAATCATCTGGATTATGAACCTTTTTCAAGCTAATGATGAAATGACCAAGTCAACACATTGTTCTGGTACAAAACCGTGGATTTTTTTATTGTTTTATGCTACTTTTGTGCCTGATGTCGTAAATTCCAGTTTAATCTGACTTGACTGTTTTAGCGCTTTGCACAAGAGTGAGTTTTGGTAAAAAAAAAAAGCTACAGATCTCAGCGCAGTTCTGAGTTCAATGGCTTTTACTAGGGTCGTTCGTGCTTGCCAAGGGGTTGCCAAGTCACTCTCACACACAGATGAGATGATACATCGTAGATGTGCCTGCCTTCCCCAAGCTTGCTAGCAGTTGCAAGGGTTGCACTTGCAGTTGGAGCCGCAGCTGCAGCCATGCGCGGTCTCGCCGGACTCGGCGGCCTTCTCAACCTGCGCCTTCTCCGGCGCGACGCCGAGGACCACGGTGGCCTGGCTGCTGCTGCCCTTCTCTTCCAAGTCAGGGTACATCTTTCTGCAACCAGCAAAATCTAATTAATTAGCACAAGAAATTCCTCACCGCTACTGAATTACTAAATAATTAAGCTGACATACCCGCACTTGCAGCTTGAGCCGCAGCTGCAGCCTGATCCACAACTGCAAGACATCTTTGAGATGTAGGGAGAAGAAGAGCTTTTTGAGATGATGAGCACAATGCCAAGGCTCCACTCCTGCGCCACTATTTATAGGACTGAATTAAGGCAAACAAGACGACGGTGTCGCGTGTCACCATGCTATAGGTTGTCCAGAATTAGTCTTTAGTGTGCGTGTGCGTGTGCGTGTGTGTGGTAGCTTTCTGCTAAAGTAACAATGCGTGGATGACTCGTCTCCCCTCCTTCTGATTACAACAAGTAGCTTTCAGATAAAAAAGATTTTATTCAGTATCCATGTATACATTGTAAAACAAGTGTAATCTGTACTGATGGCACATAGAAACATAGAAAATTTGGTATACTGTGGTAGCAACAAAGAGTTACAAAGACAAGTGCTTTCTTTGCATTTTCGTAGCCTCCTCTGTGACCCTACATGCTATACTGGTCATTTTTGTAAGTATGAGGTGTACTTTTGAAAGGTACGAGATGTAATTGATTAGGAGAATGACAGTACAATTATAGAAAAATTGAGTGCATTATGTTAGTTGATGTAGTCTTGGGTATTCATAACTCTAATCAAATGCTCATTATTCATGTCAACTTCTGGACACTCGTTTCTATCCAACATAATTTGTACGGTTCGTAGGCACCACGTTTGTTTCAAGCAGAGCACATATAAATCACAATGTTAAATTACCGACAAATGGTAACTATGGAGACTGCATACAAGAAACCTTTCTTGTAACATTTATTAATAAGCCTGATGCTAAATTACAAATTTGTCTGTTCAGTTATTTTTCTTTTTGTTCGCACGCCAAAGATGGACTTGCAAGTCATCGCTAGCTGCCTTTTTTCCATTTGTTTGCGCCCGAAAGACTTCCAAGTTGTCATCGTTGTAGTCTTCGTATCCGTCAGTTTCATACTTTCAGCCTGTCTAGGGAGTCATAAATATGAAAAGGGACACTACTTGAATAAGTACAGTGCAAGGTCGCTTTCTCGGAATCGTTTCAAAGTTCTCCAATAATAATAACCAGTTTGGTCCAAGGTTATTAAGGCGTCGCTTAAGCGACGCTTAGGCGGTAAGGCGCCGAAGAGGTGCAAGGCGTCGGCGTCGCCTTGCCAGGAGGTCGTATGGCGTCCGCCTCACGGCCATGGCGTCGTTTAGGCGACGCAAGGCGTCTGGACGGCCAAGGCGACGACAGAGGCGGACACCCCAAAAACAGATCTGATGAGAGGGGGCCAGGCCAGAGAGATCGGATGAAAGGAACGTATAAAGAGCTCGGATGGGAGGGGGCCAGGCAAGAGAGAACCTGTCGCGTGAAGCCCAACCCTAGCGCCGCCTCCATCCCTGAAGCGGCGCACCGACGGCTGCCGTGCTGCGTGCCTGCGCCACCATCCCCATCGGCCTCTCCACTCCAGGTTTGCGCCATCCCCTCCCTCCCGGCCTCCACCTCCTCCATCTACCTCCCCGGCTCCCCCTCCCTTCCGTCCTCCACCTCCCTCCCTTCTCCCCGCCTCCCCCCTCCCAGCCTCCACAGCTCCACCTCCCTCCTCGGCTCCCTCTCCCTCTCGACCTCCCCCTCCCGGCCGGCCTCCACCTCCCTCCCTTCTCCCGGCATCCCCCTCCCGTCGGCGAGGGGATGCCGGAGAAGGAGGAGGTGGAGGCCGCCGGAGGGGGAGGTCGAGAGGGAGAGGGAGCCGGGGAGGGAGGTGGAGCCGTTGGTCGAGTCGCCAGGATGGAGGGGGAGGCGGGCGGAGCCATCGAGGACTCCGCTTTGCGAGCGAGCGAGCAGATGAGCGAGGCGATGAGCGAGGGAGTGAGCGATGCAGTGCTGCGCTGGGTGTTTATTGCGCTTCAGCGCTTGCTACTGTGCTGATGTGCTCGCTACTTCGCTAGTCGCTACTCACTGTCACTGGTTCACTGCAAGTCTGCAACTCTATTTGCTCACTAAACACTATTTGCTCACTGCAACTCTATTTTTTGCAATACAAAGGGACAAGGAAATAAATGCTACATGGGAGAAGAGCAATTTGAATGGGAAGATGGGTGCTACATGAGCTCAAGAATTGGCAACAACAAGATACATATGTGCTGCTAAATACTCATTTTATTTGCTGCCCCTTAACACCTTAGGATGTGTAAGGCGTCGCCTCGCCTTACGCCTTACCGCTTAAAAGGTGTGAGGGGGGTAGATCGCCTTATCCTGCCTTACCGCCTTAATAACCTTGGTTTGGTCGAACATTTTCAAAGAGTACATGCTATTAGATCGAGGGGAAATATCATTGGCCACGCAAGTAACACACACACTATCGTGCGCTTGTACCGGTGGAAAGGCTCCCTTGGAAAATTATCGGAACCTTCGTTGTAAGCTTTGATTCAAATCTGAATTGATATTATATGCAGGAAATGTCAAAATCTGTATGACAAAGTCTTCTTGGGCGGTTTAGCTGGGCAGATCAGTTAGACATTTCTTTCTTTTCTCGTACTATAACAGAGCAAGAAATAAAGCAGAAGAGCAAAGCAAAGAAAGGAACTGAATTGATCGGCTGGGTCGGTCGATCCCTTTCTTGCCTTACTAGCCTCCCTGCATGTCTCGCTTGCTGGCTGTGGTGTCGTTGTTCGACGCACCTGACGGAAAAAGAGTACTCCAACAACCGAGCGGAAAAAGAAAGAAGTGCGGAAGAGTACTACAACACCTGACGAAAGGAAAGGTTTTTCCCATTAGCAGAAGCTTCCTGGTTGCTTCGGTTTATCTCCTTCACGTGCATTGCCGACTTCGCGTGTGGCGCAAGCCGTGCACGCGTGGTCCGAGAGCAGAGATTTAAGGAAAATCCCAACACATTCCTTTAACTGAATTTAAGCTGTCCTTGTTTCTCTCTTGGACGCCAAGATGGTGTTAAAGATATCGATCAGAAGTACACCTAAATGGAAAAATAAGAGAGGTGCACAATTAACACGTTACACGCCAAAGATAAAAAAAGAAAGAAAGAAGGAAGACCTTTAATTCGTATACTAATATATATGGGGAGACACGATGAAGACTGCCATCACCACCACTGGTATCTCATTGAACAAGGCATGCACAAATATTTAGTTGCTCTTCAGAGCAAGTCGTGAAGACCCATTCCTCTCTCCAACCAAAGGCAAGGTACGTACCTAATGTTGGCTCCCTCCCTGTCTATCTTGCAAGCTCTAGCTCCCCAACTTTCTGATCTCCGAGCTTTGCTCTCATGGTTAAAATTTTGTGCTGCCAGATTTCCAATTTTTCATGCATGTATAGCTCTGTCTTGTTGTTAGCGATTAATGCTCGTCTTTTCTTCTAAGAAATGTAATAAAGAGGATAGCTTCTGGTAAAATGACTGCTAGTATCGTTCTTTCCTTGGTGACATGTATGTCGTTTTTCAGTATTGGTACGTAAAATCTCTAGCCAAAACTAATGACAAAGATGATGTTTGGATTAATTTGTCACAGCAAAAGGCAGGTAGCAAACCTGAAGTAATGGCGGTGGTCCTGGATGCCTTCGCGTCCTACCTACAAAACATGCTCACCAAGATGGCGAGAGAAGAGGTTGGCATGCTGCTCGGTGTCTCTGACGAGATCGACAACCTAGGCATCAAGCTAGGGGACCTCAAGAACTTCCTTGCCGATGCAGAGAGGAGGCGCATCACTGACCAGAGCGTGCAGGGGTGGGTGAGGGAGCTCAAAGACGCCATGTACGACGCCACTGACATCCTCGAGCTCTGCCAGCTCAAGGCCATGGAGCGTGGTCCATCCGCCATAGCAGCCATAGGGTGCTTCAACCCCTTGCTCTTCTGCCTGCGGAATCCCCTCTTCGCCCACGACATCGGCAGCCGCATCAAGGCGCTCAACCAGACACTGGACGACATCAAGGAGTGGAGCGCTACCTTTTGCTTTGTCAACCTCGGCTCCTACCAGGACCGTAGCAGCAAGGCGTGTGCCTCTCGTCCTGCCAGCCGCGAAACGTCAGGGGAGCTCGACCGGTCAAGTGTTGTCGGGGAGAAGATCGAAGAAGACACAAGAAAGCTAGTGCAGATGCTGACAAGAATTGAGGGGGGAACCAGCCGTGAAGACAACAACAAAATGATGGTCTTGGCTGTTGTGGGCGTCGGCGGGATCGGCAAGACCACCCTCGCCCAGAAGGTCTTCAACAACGAGACCATCCAACATGAGTTCCACAAGAAGATATGGCTGAGCGTCAACCAAGACTACAACGAGGCTAAGCTGCTGAGGAGAGCCATCACCGAAGCCGGGGGGAACCACCGTGTTTCTGGAGAGATGCAAAGGCCACGCTTCAACGAACCCTCACAAATGCCTTGAACAAGCACAAGACCTTATTGGTGATGGATGATGTCTGGAGTGAGCAAGCGTGGGAGGCTGTGCTCAAAACACCATTGATCAATGCCGTTGCTGAAGGCAGCAGAGTCCTCATCACCACGAGACATGACATGGTCGCCCGAGGGATGAAATCTAGGGAGCCCTACCACTGTGTCAACACATTAGGGCCTGACGATGCCTGGTCATTGCTCAAGAAACAGGTTTGTACTTTTTACTTGCAGTTTGAGTGTCCAATCTAATGATTTATCTTGCATGTAACTAGCAAGATCTACTCACTTTTTTGACCTTCAGATCTTCATCAAGATTTACGCTCAAAATTGTTCAAAAAACTTTTGAATCAAAATTTTTTCAAATGACACAGAAACTTCCAACTGGTTCAAAATTTTCAAATGATTAAAAAAACTTTCAACTAGTTAAAAAAAGCTTTTGATTCGAAAGTTTTCAAA
Source organism: Melocanna baccifera (assembly GCA_036346265.1). NCBI lineage: Eukaryota > Viridiplantae > Streptophyta > Magnoliopsida > Poales > Poaceae > Melocanna > Melocanna baccifera. The sequence continues at coordinate 404,715 of JAYEVJ010000136.1, read as the reverse complement.
TGATTTGAATAACTTTAACTAGTTCAAACAACTTTCGGTTCGAAAACTTTCAAATGATTTAGATTCAAAAACTTTCAATTGATTCAAAAACATTCGATTCAAAAAACTTTTGAATGATTCCAAACTTTCAAATCAAATCTTTGCCATTTTCATTTAGAATTTTAAAGAAATGAGATTGATTGGATGCTGATTGGTTCAAAATTTGAGTACTTTTAACAAAGTAGTACTCAAGTGCTCCCTAGACAGCTCCTTAAATCTCTCGATTTAAACTGCTTACAGGTAGTCTCAAGTGAGCTGCATGAATCTGAGGTTGATATTCTAAAAGATATTGGATTACAAATTATAGCAAGATGCGGTGGTTTGCCACTCGCTGTCAAAGTAATGGGAGGACTCTTGTGTAACAGGGAGAAGCAACGACGTGATTGGGAGAAGGTTCTGAATAATTCCATATGGTCAGTATCTGAAATGCCCCAAGAGCTAAACTACGCAATATACTTGAGTTATGAAGACTTGCCTCCTTATATGAAGCAGTGCTTTCTGCACTACTCCCTTCTCCCTAAAAATACAAATTTCTTTGTTGATACAATTGTTAGCATGTGGATTAGTGAAGGATTTCTTCATGCAAACTCGGATGAATCAGAAGAATTAGGAAGCGAGTGCTATAAGGAGTTAATATTGAGGAACCTTATTGAGCCAGATACGAAGTACCCTGATCAATGGGTTTGCAACATGCATGATGTTGTTCGCTCATTTGCTCAGTATGTGGTCAGAGACGAAGCACTAGTAACACACAACAGAGAAACTCTTGATATTATCAGTAAACGCCATTCACAAAAATTTCATCGATTGTCTATAGAAACCAAAGGATCGGAATTGGATGAATTTGAGTGGAGCTTTTTGCATGCGCAGAAATCACTGAGAACACTAATATCAGTTGGTCAGTTGAAGATTAAGCCTAGTGATTCGCTGATTACTTTTTTGAGACTACGGACTCTACATATAGAGTCTGCAAATGTTGCTGCATTGGTTGAATCTGTGTACCAACTCAAGCACCTGAGGTATATGTCCCTAATATCCACCGATATATCTAGACTACCGGAGAACATTAGCAAGATGAAGTTCTTGCAGTACATTAGCCTTCGTGGTAGTAAAAGTTTGGTGAAACTTCCTGATGGCATTGTAAAGCTAGGGCGGATGAGGCATCTAAACCTTTGTGGCACAAGTGTAAAAGATGTACCTAGGGGTTTCTGTGGTCTAACATATTTGAGGGAACTATTTGGGTTTCAAGCTCAGGATGGTGATTGGTGTAGTTTGGAAGAGTTGGGGCCACTTTCCCAGCTCAGGGCTCTTGGGTTAGAGGGTATGGAGAATGTATCTGATGCCTCGTCCGCCACAAAGGCCAGGCTTGGTGAAAAGGTGCATCTTACCAATCTGTTCTTACATTGCACAAGCAAATTGGGAGATGATGGGCTGGTCAAAGAGGGAGAAGACGTCTCTGAGGAAGAGCAGCAACGAATTAAGGAGGTGTTTGATGAGCTCTGCCCTTCGTGTTGCTTAGATTATCTTTACATCGAAGGATATTTTGGTCGACGACCCCCAATGTGGATGATGTCGACAGCGACAGTGCCCCTCCCGAGCCTAAGAGTTCTAATGATGGCAGACCTGGCCTACTGCACCCAACTCCCTGATGGTTTGTGTCAACTCCCCTGTTTGCAGTTCCTTCAGATCGACCACGCTCCAGCCATCGAGCGTGTTGGGTCTGAATTCCTGCAACAGCTCTGCCATCACCATAATCGCCACCCTTCATCCGAGACCACAGCTGCATTTCCGAGATTGCATGAGATGAACTTAATAAGAATGGTGGAATGGAAGGAGTGGGAGTGGGAGGAGCAAGTGCAAGCCATGCCTGTCTTGGAGAAGCTTATTATCAATGGTTGCAAGTTGAGGCGTGCTCCTCCTGGCCTTGCCTCCCATGCGAGGGCTTTGAAAATGTTACACGTGCGCAATGTGCAGCACCTCAACTCTCTGGAGAACTTTGCTTCTCTCGTTGAGCTTTATGTGCATTGGAACCCTAACCTCAAGAGGATCACTAATCTCCCTAAATTGCAAAAGCTTGGCATCTGGCGCTGCCCAAAGCTGAAGGTATTGGAGGGCATGCTTGCACTCCAGAGGCTCGAGCTGGAGGATTACAACATGGAAATGCTCCCGGGATACCTACAAGATGTAAAGCCAAGGCATTTGAAGCTACACTGCAGCCTAGCAATGCTCACTTCCATAGCCAAGGGAGAATCTAGCCTAGAGTGGGAAAGATTGAATCATATCCAGCATGTCAAGGCCTATGCACATGATGGAGACAAGCAGAGGAAATGGTATGTGTTGTACACAAGAGTTCCATACAAATTGGAGACAAATATTGTTGTCAGCTCTTCTGGATTTACCATATCTGGAGGTAAATTAGCACACCTGCTTCATCTTAATTTGTTGGCTTGCTTTGTTCATTTAATTTGCTTCCTTAATTTCCATTTGTTGATTCCATGTTTCATCCCTATGCTAAAGTCTAAACACATTTCCTACTTTTCCTTCTAGTTCTTGAAAGAAATATTTCCAGCTTTTCATTTCTCTTGACTGTGTTGTTCCAGGAGATGAAGGGGAATAGAACGTACGCGGAAAAACAATTGAGAAAGGGGAGAATATAAATTAAGGAAAAGCGGAAAATTAAGCAGCGACTTTGTCATTCTTTTTCTTACTTCAGTTCATAACTTCAACTGCCACGTGTACAACCAGATCATGCATGCAGAGTTTCTTCATAGGTACATTACTAAACTAGCCCTTCGTACTGCAAGTCTTGCTATTTTCCAAGTTTCTCGCAGCTAGCATATGACAGTTCCCATCATTTATGATTTGCGATTTTGATCTATGATAAATGAAGGACAAAAAATGTTACAAATATCAAGAAGACAGAAAGTTGGTAACTGTTTAGCTACGAGCTTTACTGAAAGTGACGACCCTAGTTTAAATGCATCCAAGAGTAAGCATTCATGGTACTAGTATGAAATAGTAGTAAATGTGCTTCCACTCATTTGTCTCTCCCTTTTTTGTTGGAAGCTGCTGGTTCATTTAGTAGCATGATTTGGACAAATCAGTAGCTTTAATATACATGCATGCCAAAAAGAGAGAGAGAGAAGAAATTTATACGTTTCCTCCAGATGCATGGTCGCAAAAATTTACCTGTAATAGTCTTTCAATTTGTCTTGTGTTGGTTGTGTAAACTTTTCCTTTCCACTTAAGAAAATGCGCGCAAAGATTTTGCGTGTTCTAAAAAAAGAAGACAACTTGATTTTAGTCGCCATTTTTTATTATGGGCGAGAAGCCTTTTCTATTAAAAAAATGAACACCCATATTATTTGTGATTATGTATTGTCAACATGGATAGCAATTAAATGGGGCATCTAATGCACAGGCGACAGAATACTTCTCAAGTTTCAGTCGAATCCTGCACCTTATGATCCCCGTCGTGTGGGTCCCTCTGCTTCCGTTCTACCTCTGTTCTGATTTTGTTTTGTTTTTGACAGACCGGGCCTCTTTTCAACCTTAACGGGTGCACAAACTCAGATAGTGACCCGATAACGTCTTGCTCCATAGTGGGCTGACCCGTTTAGACTCATTTATGAACCCAACACCTTCAAACAAATAAAATAGCCCTCTACTTTCAGACGAGGATATGTCTGACTATTCTCGTATAGCCGAGTATGTGGAGAGTAACCGTCAGTGCTATTGCCTTAACTTGCTACATAACAAATATCCTTTGTCACATTACTGTTGTCGCTATTTTTCATCCTGTGTCCGTATCTCGGGTAATTTGGTTCTAAGTCCCTAATCTTAATCTGGTTGCTTGTTTGTTGCTGGTTTACATTACTTGTTCTTTACCTACCGTGTTGCGACTATTGTTGGGTACCTGTTGAGATTTTCAAATCTCACACTTACTTTTTTCATTCTCAGGTAAAAGACCAGTGGAGTAATAGTATTATGCATAGGTGAGAGCACTCACATTTTCGGTACCGTGGCTTACCACTACGATTTTATTTCATATGTATTCTCTTTCTTTTGGCTAGAAGTGGACCGGTCCCATATTTCAAATATTTATTACAGCTTCCACTGATCTATTAAATAAGATCTTTAAAGTTTTCAATTCACTTGCAAAATTATTATTATCTTTGGCGATGATGTTCCATGGTAACATCTCATATTAGTATGAAGGTGTTACCTCTCTCTCAGTCGGTTTCTCAGCTCTTAGTCCATATCCCCCAAGAGAGATAGGGGTATCCCCCCAAGAGAGAAAGGGGTACCCACTACCCAGTACCCCTGCTGTACTCATTCAACAACAGAAAGCATTAGAAATAATAGAGTATTGCAAACCATCACAGTGACACCTAAGCAAAATGAATAGTGTTATTCTCAGCACAGAATCATATATAAATATATCACTGCAAGGGCAGTGCAACAGGGTGGATATTTTGAAGCGCTCACCCCTGTGTCGTGCCTGAGGCTGACGCAGCCATTGCCGGCGCCGTCACCACCTTTGGCCCTTCGTCGGAACCTATCCACCATGCCCTCGCCCGCAACAACACGACATGCAATCAGTGCCCCAACTCAACGTTTGATTCGTCAGATGCATCACCTAAGAAGAAGAACCTACAGCGAACACTCGTACTCTCGGAGAAATCTGCACACGCAAGTAATTTACCACACGTTGGTCAATTTAAATTTGCAGATCAATCGATGTATGTGTATGCACAGAAAAAAAGATTAAAAGAGAATAAAAAGAAAAGCAAAGAGAGTAATTGAATTGATCGGCCGGGAGGATAAGCACAAGAACAAGGGACTTGTATCTATCTCGCCCACCTACCCTGTATCTATCTGCATGTTGCGTGGGCCTTGGGAACAGTGGGGCCCACCTGTCAGGAATAGTATAGTTCGGATGATCCCTTTCTTGCCCCGCCAAAGAGGAAAGGAAACATCTGCTGCTTTGCCTGCGTTCCAAGAAAGCATCACTTGGCTTGGCTTGTTCAACTTTGATCGGATCATGAGGGTTCTTGAGCCCAAGGCAAGCATCATCGATCCACCGAGCTGGCTACCTTTGCGATAGATAGGCAAGACTACAAATGGATGGGATCAGTGCAAGCTGCGACGCCTTTCGTGTGCAACGCCGAAAACCAAACACACGCTTTTGTTTACCGACAAGGCCACAACCCTCCCTAGCTTGCCCGGTACAGATATGGCCGTAGTGCTGGATGCATTTGCGTCCTACGTCGCCGACCTGCTCGCCCAGGTGGCGCAAGATGAGGTGGGCATGCTGCTCGGTGTCTCCGACGGGATCGCCAATCTGAACAAGAAGCTGCAGAGCCTCGAGGACTACCTCGCCGACGCCGAGAGGAAGCGCATCACCGACCAGCACGTGCAGGGGTGGGTGAGGAAGCTCAAGGACGTCATGTATGACGCCACCGACATCCTCGAGCTCTGCCAGCTCAAGGCCATGGATCGACTGCAAGGCGCGTCCTCCGCGGCAGGCATGGGTTGCTGCAACCGCTTGCTCTTCTGCCTACGGAATCCGCTCTTCGCCCACGACATTGGCAGCCGCATCAAGAAGCTCAACCAGAGGTTGGACGACATCTGTAAGACAGGTGCTGGGTTCGAGTTCATCAAGCTGGAGACCTACGAGGACCGGAGGATGGCCCGAGCCCGACCTTCTTCATATGAGCGGAAGACGGATGAGGTGTTGGACCGGTCGGGCGTGGTTGGGGAGAAGATCGAAGAGGATACTAGAGCGCTGGTGGAGAAGCTCGTGACAAAGGTGGATGGAGACAAGAAGAATAACGATGGCATCATGGTGGTCGCCATCGTGGGTGTCGGCGGGATTGGCAAGACCACTCTCGCCAAGAAGGTCTTCAACGACGAGGCCATCCAACACAAGTTCGACAAGAAGATATGGCTGAGCGTCACACAAGACTTCGACGAGGCAGAGCTGATGAGGACGGTCATCACCGCCGCCAACGGGGACCTCCCCGGCGCTGGGACTCGAGAGAGGTCCCTACTTGTGCCGGCCCTTGTCAACGCCATCAGGGACAAGATGTTCTTTCTAGTGTTGGATGACATGTGGAGGCCAGAAGAATGGAACAACTTGCTCAGGGCTCCCTTCAGTTACGGTGCCCCCGGTAGCCGAGTGCTCGTCACCACAAGGCTCAACACGGTTGCCCGAGTGATGAAAGCCGTACATCCCTACCACCATGTCGACAAATTACGGCCTGAAGATGCTTGGTCCTTGCTCAAGAAGCAGGTCAGTTACTAATTTATCTATTTATTCACTATGCGGTTCATTTATGATCTATTAAAACCTAAAATTGTATCGCTAGTAGCGGATGGTTGAAATTTAAATTGGGCCCTCGATGCGTTCTTAATTAATTTGTGCCTTTTGCTTTTTAGGATAGCATATATAGAAGCACAGATTATCGTACAAAATTATTTTGTACAAAATTATTCGTAATTAATTTGTTCAAAAATTTGTACAAAATTAGTTTTTTGAACAAAATTAATTCGGTTGTACAAAATTGTTCATCTTCATACAAAATTATTCTTAAAATTTTTTGTTCATACAATATTATTCTTACAATTTTTTGTACAAAATTTTCTTTTTACTAAATAAATTGAACCAGATTTTCCACCCTCTCTCCTCCCTCTCTCTCTCTCTCCTCCTCTCACTCTCTCCAGTGGCCGGCAGTAGGGTGGCGACGCCGAGGATGGTGGTGGCTCGATGAGCCGGCGAGCCCGGATCTGGCGGCCGGTGGCATGGGGTCGGCTCGACGTGGCAGAGGACAGTGCCCGGCGTGTTTCATCGATCGCGTGTACACACTGCCTATTTCAATCATATTTCCTATTCCCCTCGATATACGTGTACATATCTTGAAGACAGATGAACGGTAGATAGGATACATGCATATGCCCATGCCGAAAAGAAGTCCACCTCCATGGAGGCACCAGCCTTTTTGCCCTAAGAGTTGTATTCTCTTTCTTTTTGTCTAGCCAATGATAGATTTTCTACCCTATTCCCTCCGTTCAAATTTTTAAGATATATTTTTAAATGATCTTTTTTGTAAATATAAGACGTATTTCATATTCTAATGTAAAATTAGTGTTATGTTCTCTTTATACCCCTAATAGATATATAGTTTTTATTTACTAGTCTCTACATGTATGTATTAAATATAGTGATTAGAGATAATAATTAGGTGTAATCTAGTAGAAGTACTGCTCTTTTTAATATCTCTTTGGTTTATGTGCTAAAAAAAATAGGCTTTATAAGTTTGGACGGATGAAGTATTTTTAAAAAAGAAACACTAGACTTATGTATATATATTTATTAATGAGCAGCTAGTGAGCGGGAGATTTACGAAAACTAATAAGCATGATGTGTCGGTGCGCACGTTAGTCACGTGGTAGCTACTTGAGTGGCCAGCTCATTAATTTGTGCTGCCAGTAAATATATCTACTCATTAATTTCACGGTGATATGAAGATATATGTCTGCGTGATCGCAGCTTTATATAATTAACGCACAATTCTATGGTCCATTTGACAATTCAATTTACTAGTGCACTGACTTTTATGAGTTTCTTTTTTATTAGGAAAAAATTGGTGCAAGCCACTACCAATATACTAATTGATATTAATTAGATGGGTTTAACTGCGTGCAGGTAGTCTCAAGTGAGATAGATGAACCTGATATTGATACGCTAAAGGATATTGGAATGAAAATTATAGCAAAATGTGATGGTTTACCACTTGCTGTAAAAAGTAATGGGAGGACTCTTGTGCCAAAGGGAGAAACGACGAGGAGATTGGGAGATGGTTCTTAACGATTCTATATGGTCAGTATCTGAAATGCCCGAAGAGCTAAACTATGCAATATACTTAAGCTACGAAGATTTGCCACCTTGTTTGAAGCAATGCTTTCTGTTCTATTCACTTCTCCCTAAAAATATAGTGTTCTTTGATGATCAAATTGTTAGTATGTGGATTAGCGAAGGATTTGTTCATGGAAACTCGGATGAATTAGAAGAATTAGGAGGAGAGTTCTATAAACAATTAATATTGAGGAACCTTATTGAGCCGGATATGACGAGGTACGCCGATCAATGGTTTTGCAAAATGCATGATGTTGTTCGCTCATTTGCACAATATGTGGCTAGGGATGAAGCACTAGTAGCTCACAATGGAGAAACTGATATTTTTAGTAAACTCAATACACAAAAGTTTCTCAGGTTGTCTCTACAAACCAAAGGATTGCGATCGGATGAATTTGAGTGGAGATTTTTACAAGAGCAAAAATCACTAAGAACACTACTATCAGTTGGCCATATAAAGATTAATCCGGGTGATTCTCTATTTACCTTTACAAGTTTACGGACTCTACACATAGATTCTGCAGAATGTTCTGCATTGGTTGAATCTTTATATCAACTTAAGCACTTGAGGTATTTGTCCTTAGACCAAACTGATATATCTATATTACCGGAAAACATCGGCAAGATGAAATTCCTGCAGCACATTAGTCTTGAAGAATGTCGAAGTCTGGTGCAACTTCCTGATAGCATTACAAAGCTGAGGCAGTTGAGGTCTCTTAACCTTAATAACACAAGGATAAGTGGTATACCTAGGGGATTCCATGGTCTAACAAATTTAAGGAAACTACGTGGGTTTCTAGCCCATACTAATGGTGATTGGTGTAGTTTGGAAGAGTTGGGGCCACTTTTTCAGCTCAGGCTTCTTGGGTTAGATGGTCTGGAGAATGTATCTGTCGCCTCGTCTGCCGCAAAGGCCAAGCTAGGTGAAAAGGCGCATCTTGTCGATCTGTTCTTATGCTGCACAAGTAGATTGGGATATGATGGGCTGGTCAAAGAGGGAGAAGGCGTCTTTGAGGAAGAGCAGCGACGAATTGAGGAGGTGTTTGATGAGCTCTGCCCTCCGTCGTGCTTGGATAATCTTGACATCGAAGGATATTTTGGTCGGCGGCTCCCAATGTGGATGATGTCGACAGCAACAATGCCCCTCAAGAGCTTGAGGATTCTGACAATGGATGACCTGGCCTGCTGCGCCCAACTGCCTTATGGTTTGTGTCAGCTCCCCTATTTGCAGTTCCTTTATATCCGCCGCGCTCCAGCCATCGAGCGTGTTGGGTCTGAATTCCTGCAACAGCTCTACCATCACCATAATCACCACCCTTCATCCCAGGCGGCTTCGTTTCCGAGACTGCGCAATATGAAATTAATAGGAATGGTGGAATGGAAGGAGTGGGAGTGGGAGGAGCAAGTGCAAGCCATGCCTATCTTAGAGGAGCTTCTTATCCGTGGTTGCAAGTTGAGGCGTGTTCCTCCTGGCCTTGCCTCTCATGCAAGGGCTTTGAAAAGGTTACATGTACGCTATGTGCAGCGCCTCAACTCTCTAGAGAACTTTGCTTCTCTCGTTGAGCTTTATGTGCAGCACCTCCCCGACCTCGAGAGGATCACTAATCTCCCCAAATTGCAAAAGCTTTACATCTGGTGCTGCCCAAAGCTGAAGGTATTGGAGGGCATGCTTGCACTCCAGAGGCTCGAGCTGGAGGATTACGACATGGAAATGCTCCCAAAATACATGCGAGATGTAAACCCAAGGCATTTGGAGCTAAATTGCAGCCTAGAGTTGCTCACCTCTATAGCCACGGGACAATCTGGCTCAGACTGGGAAAGGTTGAGTCATATCCAGCATGTCAAGGCCTATGCCGATGATGGAGACAATCAGAGGAAATGGTACGTGCGATACACAAGAGATCCATACAACTTGGAGACAAACATCAGCAGCTCTTCCATATTTGGAGGTAAATTAGCACACCAGCTGCGTCATCTTAATTTGTTGGCTTGCTCTGTGCATTTAATTTGTTTCCTTAATTTCCGCTTGTTGATTCCATCTTTCATCCGTACGCTTGAGTCTGAATTTGTTTCCCACCGTTTCTTCTCTCAACAGCATCAGAGGATGAAGAGGAATAGGAGCCATACTCCGATCATGCACTGACATGCCTTTTCTTGGTATGGGTGCACCAGCCCTTTGTATTCGTTGAGGTTTTTTGCAGCACGTCACTGTTCCCCTTATCATCATGATTTTTAATTTTTAATCTATGGTATGGTAGAGGATGCAAAAAAAAAAAGGAGAGATAGAGCGAATTAAGAATATAAGTGTGAGACTACGCAATCAAAAAAAATTTGATTAGGGCAATCAATTAAGTGACACCCACAATCAGCATGCATCCAACAATCATAATGATACACACGCTTGCAGATTGACAGGAGAGGCGACTCAATGGAAACTATCGCTGCGTAACGGCCTCGACATCTTTGCCAAGCCAACGAAGCGTAGCTTGCTGGCTCTACCGTTTATGCCTATACGTGATATTATGATTTGTATCATGTCTTTATTAAGCTGGTGAGCATTATGATAGTTTATGCAATGCTACAGAAAGAAACAGAGATACGAGTGTTTGAGTTGTGTCAGATCATTTGTTCTGATGGCAAGAATGAGTTAGTACGTTCTTAATTTGTGTATTTAGCCTCACTTGAATATCTTGTGCTTGTTTCTTGCGGATACTTGAATATCTGGTTTGTTAGCATCCAAATGGTCAAGGAAGCCGAAAACACTTGTCAGATACTCCATCGAGAGAGTTAAGAAAGCTTTGCTGTGTTGACACCACGACGAAATAAGGAGCTAGCCTCATCGCCTGTCAATAACAACTCCTGCAATTCAATCATGTGAATAGAACAGAACTACAACATAGAAACATCAGAAGCCAACCAAGTCTTGAGGGAAGAACGCAAACGAACACAAGGGGGCTTCTGTGGCACCGGTGTTGTATAATTTTTTTTCCCTCATCAGGCACCAAAGCATTTTTCATTGCTATTACTACGATTAACTCGGCATGTCTTTAACTACATTTAACATAGAACGGGCCAGTGAGTCGACACACCATGGTTACTGCAATAAGGAGTGCCATTCACTAACAGTTCAAGATGATGCCAATACACATAGGTACACTTTTCAGGGTTGATTATAACAGAAACTTGTAGGATTGAATATGGTGACCAGAGAGGTGAATAGGAGCCAACAAGAATTTAAGATTTTTTTAAATCTTTTCTCAAAGCGGAAGTACGATGGAACGCAGGCTGGTTCAGGTGCAGGAAGCCGTCGCCGTCGACGTGGATGGTGCTGTTCCAGCCGGGGCATGCTGAAGCCGCCGTTGCGTGGCTCGGCGGCGGCAGCGGGGGTAGATGACGAATACAATAAGCGAGGTGAGCACGAACGGAACGAGGAGCTCCATGGACACTAGATAGTGCTAGTGTTTCTTCCTCGACATGTGCTTGTGGATGCATGCAGCATGCTTAAATCGTTATCAGCAATTACGGCGGGACATGAGATTCGGAGATGTGGCTGTGGATTGCTGGTAGCAAGGAATAATCAAATGGAAGGTTTACTGCATATACAGTGCAAACATACTTGGGCAAACGACTCCTGCAAATTCACTCGAGACCGAAAGAGCCTTCTTTGTGGGCTTTTGTCGGCCGAAATTTTGTTTCGTTCGGCCGCAAGTTTCTCTATTGCTGACCTTGATGGGCCAAATTTCTCCTAAGCCGAAAATCTGTTGGTACTTAATGGGCCAAAACTCCTTCGGTATGGTCCTTGATGGTTTCCTGCGCCTGTATATGGACTTCAATGGACGATGAGCGCCCAGACTCCAGAGTACACGTTAGCCTTGGGAGAAACCAACGTTCTATCGTACCAATACATCTCGGGCGTATTTAGTGTTGTCGAGCCACTAGTTAAATGTTCCATTTAGGCTAATACGAGATGTTAATGATATCATGATGCCTGGCTCTGCTGGATATCAACGTGACAGCTGCGAAGGAAAAGCACCAACAGATCGGAAACCTAACCACACACGAATAATTAATTTCTTGATCAAAAGAGTACGTACAACCTCAAGCACCGTATCAGAGAGGTTGATCGATGACCACGTCGGCCGTGGTGTCCGTGCTACTGAAGCGATGCCACAGGTCCAGTACGTGATCAAGCGAAGAGAGGAAAAAAGATGGTGGTCTGCCAAAGAGGGCACCTGTGCCTAAGCGGGCCTGCGGTGCAGCGGTTAGTTTTCATGCGCTGGTACTTGCATTGCATGATGACATGTCTATTTCTTTGCTCACTGCCTCTGAGTTACTATGGCGCGCAATTGATGTGTTTTACACATTCGTGTTTTCTGAGCAAAGCTGAAGGACAGAAAAAATTGTTACATGGAGTCCTATCTGGATGCTATCAAAGCCACACTGTTATCTGACAAAAAAACCATGAGAACTCATGTAGTATGCTACATGTGGCCTTGTAGTACAACTGTTGGATAATTATTGTAGTTTAATTGTGTGAATGTTTCATGCTGGATAGCAGCTTCAACACGTTGGGGAAATTTGATTGGAACTACTGCTTCAGTGTATCCTATAATTGCCTTGATCCTGAAAAATCATCTGGATTATGAACCTTTTTCAAGCTAATGATGAAATGACCAAGTCAACACATTGTTCTGGTACAAAACGTGGATTTTTTTATTGTTTTATGCTACTTTTGTGCCTGATGTCCTAAATTCCAGTTTAATCTGACTTGACTGTTTTAGCGCTTTGCACAAGAGTGAGTTTTGGTAAAAAAAATAATAAGTACAGATCTCAGCGCAGTTCTCTGAGTTCAAATGGCTTTTACTAGGGTCGTTCGTGCTTGCCAAGGGTTTGGCTGCATCTTTGTGGTGAAGGGTTATTTTGGATTGGATATGGGTTTTTTTAGTTTGACATGTTTACTGCTTTTGTGTCTCTTCCATTCTGCGTCTTGGTCTCTCCCAATTTGAAGTAGGTATTCATTTTGCCATTCAGCAGTCCGTTCAACTCCACTGATTCGGTTGTTTTTTATGTTACTCAATGCTCATGTTCAGTGTGAGTTTGGTGATTTTCATTTTAATAGCTGTAAAAAAGGGAGTCATTAGCTACAGTGCTACCACTTCATGCAGCTCGGCAGGGCTGCAACCGCACAGTGGCAGTGTAGCACATCACATAACAATATAAGATACTACTATGGAATGTTATTACTAAAGTAAAGAATGAATAAAAGCAGTAACAGAAATCATAAGAAAAATAAAATTTTAAAAGTACTTTATTAAATAACTAGCGAAAACTAAAATAAATATTTGAAATATAGGACTGGTCCACTTCTAACCAAATAACAAGGGCAATCTGAACCAAGAGAATGCTGCAAGTTACATGGTGAACACAGTGAACAGTACCTGTTGAAGCTGCAAAGTAAACCCAGTAAACAGGAAAGCCTGATTCCCTATATATCACATAACTGTTTCCCCTGTCATTCACACAACTAGCTGCACAACCTCACCGAGTGATGATTTACTGCTTGTACATGGTCATTGCGAACCCAAACGGTATGGGCCGCGCTAGTTTCGACCATGTCTAAGCAAGAGCGGATTGAAGATTTGTAGCTGGCTTTGTGCGGAAGAGAGCATGGCTACTTGTACAAAGCAGAGTAGCCAGCCAGCAGACGATACGGTGATCGTAACTAGCTGCACAGCCTCACTTAGTGATGATTTACTACTTGTTCGGAACCTCACTTCGTGATGATTGGAACTTGGCCCCCCATGCCACAGTGGTTTTGAATTCCCTGGATTGGCATTCCAACTTTCATACCATTCATACAGCAATGTCTGAAGTTTGAGGTTGTGCTCATTTCAGTTTAAAGTTAGCCTCTGCTTTTTTTTTCATTATTTAGTAATTTCATCTTTTTTTAGATTTTTTAGAATTTTTTGTGTTTTCTTTTTTCCCGTATTCTTTTGCATTGTCTATGATAGACTAACATGTTTTTTCTTTTTTTTTAATTTAATTATGCCAAATAAGCCATCTCAGTTACAGTAAAAAATAAATCAGTTACAGTAAAAAAAGTCATAAGCTAATGCCATTCTAAACACCCCCTGAGTATCTGAGGGGGGTGATCGGAATAGCGATGGCTTTTGGCTTTTGTTGAAAAAATACTGTAGCTGGCTGAAAAACACTATAACTGAGTTGGTTTATTGAGTATAATTAAATGTAAAAAATATAAAAAAATCGAAAACAAAAAACGAAAAAAAGTATAAGTAAATTTAAAAAAGCGAAAAAAATAATTTTACTGTAGCAGGTACTGTAGCTACAGTACCTACTACAGTGAAAAAATCGCTCACCGCCCACAGTCGTTTTGAGTGCGCCCTGAGGGGGAAAACAGAACATATCAAAATGCTAAATTATGAAGTGAATATTGCAAGTCAAAATAGAAGCAAGCGACATATGTGAACCCATGGCAATGCCAAGCACCACCTCCTCACCTAGTTGTCCGATCTGGACTGCACAACATGCCATGAGATCCTTGAGAATGTAATGTAATAAATAAAACCTAATCCTAGCCAGAGCACAACTATTACCCACACCGTGATTCCAACCGAGGTGAAATCACAAGCAAACGCTAGAGCAGAACAGAATAGACTTGTGCTACTCGTACACGGCGAAATCATCGACTCCAACAACCGAGCGGAAATGACACCTGACGAAAGGAAAGGTGGGGTTATTGGAGGAACCTATGCGTGCATACGAAGCCAAAGTTAAGATGCGGGAATTTTTTTTATTTAGTCCTATTGTATCATCTTAATTTTAAAAATAGCTCTATACAGTACAAAATCTAACCTCCTTGTTAAACGTGGAAGAACCAGTGGCCGATGTGTGGTTCGTACCGCACCACCGACCTTGGTAGCATCAGGCAACCGTGGCCCCACCGGCGAGCTCGGTAGTGCCCGGGTGCGGCAGATGGTGGGACTCACTCGATCGTGTTCAGCACGGCACCAGGCACAAAAGTTTATTTGGCATTAAGGTTGTGCTCACCGAGAGAGATTCAAGAGCTGACGAAGATATGCAGAACGGAACAAAAACAAGTCACAGTAGCAATTAAACTGGAAACTCAGATTTGGAGACGCGGATGCATAGTAGTAATAGTAGATTATTAAATGTTGCAGCTATTAATTCAAATGAATTTCCGTTTGTTTGCAAGCAGTAAGGAGGGATCGATTTGGAAACAATTGATCGTATCTTGTTTAACTGCTATATTCCCAAGTTTATCTGGTGCTAGTTCAGAGAAATCTAGGGCTGGAATTCTACCCTAGTTCAGAGAAATCTTGTTTAACAATTGATGGTAGACAGATGGTTAGCCATCACCGTCGGCAGGCGCGGCTAGACGGCGTTCGTGGCTGACGCCGACCACATCGACGTAGTAGGGGCTGAACTCCGCTTCACGCCATGTACGGGATCTTGGTGCTAGGGGTTTACTACATGTACAGTGCAAACATACTTAGGCAAACGACTCCTGTAAATTCACTGCAGATCAAATCATCACAGACAGACAAAAGGCAGGCAGACGTACATACTTGGGCAAACGCGTGACTCATGTAAATTCACCCAAAGACCAAACTAGATGCCTGCATGGCATGTAGGATATGATGACAATATATAGTACTAGGCTAGCCCGTTTCGCAAGCTGCAGCAACACAACGACGGCAGTACCAAGAGCTAACAAACAAACCACACCGCATGCATGCTCGAGCCATGGTGGTGTGGTTAAGCACCAACCAAATGTTCTCCTTATTATCCACTCACTCGTAAGTCACTCTCACACACAGATGAGATGATACATCGTAGATGTGCCTGCCTTCCCCAAGCTTGCTAGCAGTTGCAAGGGTTGCACTTGCAGTTGGAGCCGCAGCTGCAGCCATGGCCGGTCTCGCCGGACTCGGCGGCCTTCTCAACCTGCTCCTTCTCCGGCGCGACGCCGAGGACCACGGTGGCCTGGCTGCTGCTGCCCTTCTCTTCCAAGTCAGGGTACATCTTTCTGCAACCAGCAAAATCTAATTAATTAGCACAAGAAATTCCTCACCGCTACTGAATTACTAAACAATTAAGCTGACATACCCGCACTTGCAGCTTGAGCCGCAGCTGCAGCCTGATCCACAACTGCAAGACATCTTTGATATGAAGAGAGAAGAAGTGCTTTTTGAGATGATGAGCACAATGCCACTATTTATAGGACTGAATTAAGGCAAACAAGACGACGGTTCGCGTGTCACCATGCTATAGGTTGTCCAGAATTAGTCTTTTAGTGCATGTATGTATGTATGTATGTATGTATGTATGTATGTATGTATGTATGTATGTATGTATGTATGTATGTATGTATGTATGTATGTATGTGGCTCCTCCAATGCCCATTTTTTGATGATTAGTTATCTTTTGGGAGCGAAAGCTTTGATATAGTTTCCGAGTTGCCGATGTTATCATTGGCCAATCATCTATTACTGAACCCCAGTGATGTTGAGTGCAGGCGTTACTGCGAATCTTTGTTTCAAAAATACATTTTTTTTCTCCGCGTCGTAGTTTGAAAACACTGTTGATGATTTCTCAAACCAAATGGCTTTGTGAAGCTAGTTCTGAACAATTTACTCTAATAATCTTTTTTTTCTTGGCATCACCTTGATCAGGTTCCTGAATTATGGAAGAAGGTACTCACTGCCAATTAATCAATGGGCTAAGTTGAAAACTCGGAGATCAGATCATATCAGATCACAGCGAAAAAGAAAGCAACGATACGCTAATCTAGAAATTTTACTATAACTGGCTTTTTTTTTTAATTTTTACTGAAATTTTTACTGAAATAACGATGACTTTTAATTTTTACTGAAATTTTACTGTAACTAGCTTATTTTTTACTGTAGCTGAGTTGGTTTATTGGGTATAAAAAAATATAAAAAAATAAAACGGTACGCTAATCTAGAACGGACGATGCAAAGAAATACAGGAAAAAAACCCAAAAAAATTAAAAAAAAATACTGTAGCGCTACAATACGCTACAGTGCCCCGCAATCGCTATCGCCGAACGCTAGCGACGATCGCGAAGCCACACTGAGTGCGGCCTAAATTTAAGCTGTCCAGATATCAATTAGAAGTACATCTAAATGAAAAATATGAGAGGTGCACAATTAACACGTTACACGCCAAAAGAAAAAAAAAGAGAAGGAAACCTTTAATTCGTATACTAATATACATGGGGAGACAGTTTGGTATATATCGCTCTCAGTCACTTGGTTTCTTCCCACAAGTTAGGTCGACTCCATCAAACTTCACTTGGTTTCTTCCCACAAGTTAGGTCGACTCCATCAAACTTGGCACTGTTAAGGACGAAGACTACCATCACCACCACTGGTACCATTGGCTCGAGTGGAACGACGGACTGACGGACTAGATGGTCCTTTTTTTTCTTCTCCCCTCCCCATCCATGATTGATATACCATTGGCTCGAGGCCTCCCACGAAGCAACCACCATACAAAGCACGAGAAGTTACGCTACCGACCGACCGAGACCGTGGAGTTTGCAATGGGCAGCTTCCTCCCCACCCTCGCCGAGCTGCTCAAGGAGTACAAGGAGCAAGTCAGTCTCGGGTGAGAGCTCGAGAGCATGCACAAGTGTGTCGGGTAAATATCTTTGATATGCGACGCAAGAGGAGTCTCTAGAGCGGGTGAATTGAATCCTTACGGTGGTGGAAATCTCTTGGTGGGTGTAACCATGTTACAAAAATATAAGAACTTGTTTGAGATGGTAAAAACAAAATCAGTTGAATATCTTTTATGGGTAAAATGTGTAATTTCTGTAAAATAAAAAATATTCGAACAACAGTACCTCACGGTCAAGAACGGATGTGGGATTCAGAAACCATCAAACAGAATTGCAAACAAAGCCATGTTTTTGGGTTACAGCTAGCTTTCAAAGGAAAAGAAGGTTTTAGCTAACTGAGCGGTGCTATATGATTCAGAAATACAGAGATAGTTAACGAGCTGAAATTCACAAGGATTATGAAGTTTTAACAGTGGAGATACCTTTTCAGGGTTGATTATCACAGAAACCCCAGGGACAGCACTTTCGAGATCCTCCTTCATCTTCAAAGCTCTGATCTTAAACTGTCTGAACTGGGTGCTGAAGAGTTGGACAAAGAAGCAAGTGATAAGAGGAAACTACAAGCAGAATTGCAGACAGAATTATTCAATACAATACAAAGACTGGCATGGCATATTAATATTAAGATTACGGAAGGCTGGACAAGACTTGCAGAAGCATTCAACTAGGCAAGGAGATTAGAGAATACTTTCCATCGCCTTTCTTTCCTTGTGCTCTCAAGCTGGCAGCATGCGGCTTTCTTTGGAGTGCATCCGCCGAGGCGACCGCATCCGCCGAGGCGACCGCAACCGCCGCCGAGCATCTTCTTCTCCTCTAGCGAGCTCGCAGCGCCTCCCGCCTCACCGCTAAACCGGTTCCCGTCGCTAGCCTAGCCCCATCCTCCCTGAGCCTCGTCCTTGGTCCCGGTGAGTTTCCCTTCCACTCTAGTAGCTCCTGTAGCGAGGAATCAAACCCCAAGGCCCTGAATCGTCGTTGCGCCATTGCCGGACTTCCGCCGACCACTGTAGGCACCAAATTGGCCTATGCAGCCACGCCCCGAGGTTCGCGTTGCGCCATAGACTCCATTTTGCGCCTGGCCTCCGGCTGCCGTGCCTCCCCTCAACGTCGGCGAGCTTCACCGCCCTTCGGTCGAGGAGGAGTCCTGTAGCGATTAGGTTAGCTGTTAAGCGCAATTAGTTAATATTTAATGACCATGGTTAGTAAACGCCAATCGGTCACTGACCCATGGGCCATCCCCTTTAATGGGAGCCATGTTCCGCCGACAAATGGGCCCTACAGCCATTTAAAATTCTTTTAAATCGGCTTTTGAAAATTGAGTCAGACATGCGGGCCCCACAAGTACTGTTTGCGCAGCGCCGTGGCCCCACATGTCAATCTCTAGGTCCTTTTCCTACTAAAAATAAAAGAAAGTTAATTAAAAATCAGTGAGACCCACCTGTCAGCCTCTATAGCTTTTTCCAAATAAAATTAATTCAAAAATTAATTTGACATTCTTAATCTTTGCATAGCCAAAAATACCCAATCCGTGGCTGGATTGACCGGAGAGCCCAAACCCACACGAGTTCCCGTGTAAGGTCTTGCCAGTGGGTTTGTTTGGATTTTTAGGTGGGGCCCGAGGTCAGCAAGGAATCACCGGGCGAGATCTCTACACTAGTTTGAAGTAAAATCCTAAACCATCCACGTCGAATAAATATGGTGGGAGTTCTGCAGCCTAACAAATACGAAGACACTGGAGTATATGGGCTTCCGGCCCACATGGATGGTGATCGGTGTAGTGGGAAGAGTTGTGGCGTCTTCCCCCACCTCAGGAGGACTTCTACTTGGAAGAGTTACAATGCACAGGTCATTTTCTTAGGTCGCATTCATTCAACAAATGTTGAGTTGGGTTGGTGTGGCCTATCGGCTTTTGAAGTTTCAAAGCTGGCCCATTTGGTCCCCAATCGAGCAGAGCTCCATTCAATCGAGTTTAAAGTCCGCCCTGCAAGTCCGGACAACAGTCGATCACATGGCCCTTAATGCTCTGCAAGTTGGGGTGGGTGCTTAAGCTCTTAATTATGTATCACCTTAGGGTGCTTATTTTAACTTCAGTTTTTAACTTAATTTTATCTTTTTCTGTTTATTTTTAGATTTTTTGTATTTTCTTTTTTTATTAATTCTTTATATTATCTGTGATGTATAATTTATTTATTTATTTTTTAAATATAACTACGTGAAAAGCTACAAGGAGCTACAGTAAAAAACTACCATAATAGGAAAAAAATAGAGGATTAGGCTTCAAAAGCGTAAATAAGCACCCTAAGAAGAAGAACCTTAGGAGTTAGGATTCGCACAATTGCGGCACGCACGCACAGCGAACACTCGTACTCTCTGAGAAATCTGCACACACAAGTAATTTACTACACGTTGGTTAATTTAAATTTGTGGATCATTTGATGTATGTGTATGTACAGGCACAGCAAGAAAGAAAGAAAGAAGAAAGGGGATTGTTAGGGATCGGCCGTCCAATCCTTAGCTAAAATTTTGGACGCCCGGCCGCAATAATTTTTTGCTATATTTGCAACATTTTTCGTTTATCTTTGGAACAAAACACCAAGAACGATGTGAGTATTTCCGTCTATAATATTTCTTATCTATGTCTGCAACATTTTTAGGCCTTATATGCAACACACAAAAAAAAGACCAATCATACGCTCCCTAGCAATATTTTTATGTAATATTTGCAACATTTGTAATTACCTTAGGCAACAAAAAAGTCAAATTCAAAAGTCGGTGTTGCATGCACGAAGTAAAAAATATTGCATCCGAAAAATATTATAAATATGGTCGAAAAATGTTGCAAATATGGCTGAAAAATATTACAAACTCGATGTTGCATGCACGAAGAAAAAAATATTATAGCCAAAAAATGTTACAAATATGAGCAACAAATGTTGTAAATATGGTCCAAAAGTATTGCAGCCTACCGTTCGAGAATTTTGCTACAGATCCCATCCCTAGCACGCCCTCAGAAGAAAAGCAAAGCGAAGAAAGGAATTGAATTGATCGGCCGGGCCGATCAATCCCTTTCTTGCCCTACCAAAAGACAAAGAAACAAGAAGCACAAGAACAAGGGACATGTGCTGGTGTGGGTGGCAATTGCTTTGCATCTTATCGACCTGCATGTTGCTTTGGCAGCCTTTCAAGAAAGCTGGACCTCACTTTCCACCAATGACTTTTTTGTAGCCAGGGAGGGTGCTTAAGCTCTTAAACCATTTTCCGGCTTTGCTCTGGCTTGCTTGCTTCATCTACTAGGCGCGCGCGACACCAGAGGAGCCATGGCGGTGGTGCTGGATGCTTTTGCGTCCTACGTCGCCGACCTGCTCAAGCAGGTGGCGCAAGATGAGGTGGGCATGCTGCTCGGCGTCTCCGGCAAGATCGCCAACCTGGAGGAAAAGCTGGAGAGCCTAAAGGACTACCTTGCCGACGCCGAGAGGAAGCGCATCACCGATCAGCACGTGCAGGGGTGGGTGAGGAAGCTCAAGGACGTCATGTACGACGCCACCGACATCCTCGAGCTCTGCCAGCTCAAGGCCATGGATCAACTGCAGGGCGCGTCCTCCGCGACAGGCATGGGTTGCTGCAACCGCTTGCTCTTCTGCCTGCGGAATCCGCTCTTCGCCCACGATATTGGCAGCCGCATCAAGAAGCTCAACCAGAGGCTGGACAATATATGCAAGACGGGTGCTGGGTTCAACTTCATCAAGCTGGAGACCTACCAGGGCCTACCTAACAAGAGGATGGACCGAAAGACGGATGAGGTGTTGGACCGGTCGGGCGTGGTTGGGGAGAAGATCGAAGAGGATACTAGAGCACTGGTGGAGAAGCTCATCACAAAGGTGGAGGGAGACAAGGAGAATAACGATGGCATCATGGTGGTCGCCATCGTAGGTGTCGGTGGGATCGGCAAGACCACCCTCGCCAAGAAGGTCTTCAATGACGAGGCCATACAACACAAGTTCGGCAGAAAGATATGGCTGAGCATCACACAAGACTTCGACGAGGCAGAGCTGCTGAGGACAGCCATCACCGCCGCCAACGGGGACCTCCCTGGCGCTGGGACTCGAGACAGGTCCCTACTTGTGCCGGCCCTTGTCAACGCCGTCAGGGACAAGATGTTCTTTCTAGTGTTGGATGACATGTGGAGTGCAAGAGAATGGAACAACTTGCTCAGAGCTCCCTTCAGTTACGGTGCCCCCGGTAGCCGAGTGCTCGTGACCACAAGACTCGACCCGGTTGCCCGAGCGATGAAAGCCGTGCATCCCTACCACCATGTCGACAAATTAGGGCCTGAAGATGCCTGGTCCTTGCTCAAGAAGCAGGTCAGTTATTGAGCCTATTTGAAGTGGTTATGACTTATGATTTTTAGCTGAAATTTTTAAATTTTAGCTGTTTGCGACAGAGATTACGGAGAAAGAGATACTCGCTTGCGATTTTGAATGATACAGATGTTGGCATTTTAACGTGTGATATAATTAACTTGTAGACCCTATTTTTAAAAAATACTTTGTTTAAAAGTTAAGCACTATAGTAAAAACCAAAAGCGGCTTCAAACAGACCCATTAGCTATTACACGTCCTTCCAATTAGCTTTTAGAATTACACGGGCATATGTCTGCATGCAAGATCGCAACTTCAAATAATTAACGGACAATTATTCTACGCTTCACTAGTTCACTTGACAATTCAATCTAGTACAGTGACCGTTGAGGCGACCTTAATTTTACGTGGTAAAAAAAGGCACTAGCCACTACCAATATACTGTTCGTTATTAATTATATCTGTTTAAACTGCGTCCAGGTAGTCTCAGGTGAGATAGATGAAGCTGAGATTGTTGAAGCACTAAAGGATATTGGAATGGAAATTATAGCAAGATGTGGTGGTTTGCCGCTTGCCGTCAAAGTAATGGGGGGACTCTTGTGCCAGAGGGAGAAGCAACGACGTGATTGGGAGAAGGTTTTGAATGATTCCACATGGTCAGTATCTAAAATGCCCGAAGAGATAAACAATGCAGTATACTTAAGCTATGAAGATTTGCCTCCTTATCTGAAGCAGTGCTTTTTGCACTACTCCCTTCTCCCTAGAAATACACAGTTTTTTCGTGACGACATTGTTGGCATGTGGATTTGCGAAGGATTTTTTCACGGAAACTCAGTTGAATTAGAAGAATTAGGAGAAGAGTACTACAGTCAGTTAATATTGAGGAACCTTATTGAGCCGGATGCGAAGTACGTTGATCAATCGGCTTGCAACATGCATGATGTTGTTCGCTCATTTGCTCAGTATGTGGCTAGTGATGAAGCACTAGTAGCTCACAACAGAGAAACTCTTGATATTATCAATAAACATAATTCACACAAGATTCATCGATTGTCTATAGAAAACAAAGGATCAGGAACAGATGAATTTGAGTTGAGCTTTTTGCATGCACAGAAATCATTGAGAACACTAATATCAATTGGTCAGTTGAAGATTAAGCCTAGTGATTCGTTAATTACTTTTTCGAGACTACGGACTCTACATATAGAATCTGCAAATGTTGCTGCACTGGTTGAATCTGCGTACCAACTCAAGCATCTGAGGTATATGTCTCTAAAAAACACCGATATATCTGGGCTACCAGAGAACATCAGTAAGATTAAATTCTTGCAGCACATTAGCCTTCGCGGTTGTGAAAGTTTGGTGAAACTTCCTGATGGCATTGTAAAGATAGGGCAGCTGGGTTATCTTGACCTTATAGGCACAAGTATAAACAGCATACCTAGGGGATTCCGTGGTCTAACAAATTTAAGGCGGATACGTGGGTTTATAGCCCATACTGATGGTGATTGGTGTAGTTTGGAAGAGTTGGGGCCACTTTCCCAGCTCAGGGTTCTTGGGTTATGGAATCTTGAGAATGTATCACGCTGCCTCGCCACCGCAAAGGCCAAGCTTGGTGAAAAGGTGCATCTTACCTATCTGGGATTACGCTGCACCAACAGATTGGGAGATGATGGGCTATTCAAAGAGGGAGAAGGCGTCTCTGAGGAAGAGCAGCGACGAATTGAGGAGGTGTTTGATGAGCTCTGCCCACCGTCATGCTTAGATTATCTTATCATCCAAGGATATTTTGGTCGGCAACTCCCAATATGGATGATGTCGACAGTAGCGGCTCCCCTCAAGAGCTTGAGGATTCTAAAAATGGAGGACCTAGCTCGCTGCACCCAACTCCTCGATGGTTTGTGTCAACTCCCTATTTGCGCTTCCTTGAGATCCACCGCGCTCCAGCCATCGAGTGTGTTGGGTCTGAATTCCTACAGCAGCTCTACCATTACCATAGTCACCACCCTTCATCCCAGGCGGCGGCTGCATTTTTGAGACTGTGCAAGATGGAGTTGGTAGGAATGGTGCAATGGGAGGAGTGGGAGTGGGAGGAGCAAGTGCAAGCCATGCCTATCTTGGAGGAGCTTATTATCGATGGTTGCAAGTTGAGGTGTGTTCCTCCTGGCCTTGCCTATCACGCAAGGGCTTTGAAAAGGTTATCCGTATACAATGTGCAGCACCTCAACTCTTTGGAGAACTTTGCTTCTCTCGTTGACCTTTATGTGCATCAAACCCGACTTCGAGAGGATCACTAATCTCCCAAATTGCAAAAGCTTGACATTAGGTGCTGCCCAAAGCTAAAGGTATTGGAGGGCATGCTTGCACTCCAAAGGCTCGAGCTGTGGGATTTTGACATGGAAACACTCCGGGATACCTACAAGATGTAAACCCAAGGCATTTTCTGCTGGAGTGCAGCCTTGCGCTGCTCACTTCCATAGCTGAGGGAAAATCTAGCCTAGAGTGGGAAAGGTTGAGTCATATCCAGCATGTCAGGGGCTATGCACATGATGGAGACAATCAGAGGAAATGGTATGTGCTATACACAAGAGTTCCATACAAGTTGGAGACAAATATCGTTGTAAGCTCTTCCGGATCTGCAGGTAAACTAATACAACTGTTTCATCTTATCTTGTTCCGCTGCTCTGTTCGTTAGGTAGTTTTCTTTTGTGTCCTCTTGTTCATTCCATCTTTCATCCTTATGGTAGTCCAAATATATTTGTACTTTTTCTTCTTTTTTCTTGAAAGAAACATTTCCAACATTTTCGTTTCACTTGGCTGTGTTGTTCCAGGGGATGGAGAGAGGGGATGGAGAGGAATAGGACATACGAGGAAGGGGGAGAACACGAATTGAGCGGTGACTTTGTCATTCTTTTTCTTGCTTCAGTTTGTGACTTCACCTGCCACGTCTTCAACTACCAGCCCTTTGTACTGAGTATTTTGCGGCGTCAGTGCCATCCAACTCCGGGCCTGATGCTAGGTAGTTAGACCGCTATACCCTCAAGTAGAATTGGTGGAGCAATAACTTTATAAGTGGTTTTGAGTTAACTTCCCCTAAAAAATAGCCTACAATACCACAAAAAAAAGGTCATCACAGGCGATTCAAAACCGTCATCACAGATGATCCGCTTGAATTTGTGTCGTGATAATAGTGGTTATCACAGACGGCTCTCAAACCATCTCGTGATAATTTACAACACAAATGATTTTTAAAATAACCGTCTGTAATATATCGATATATCATGGTGATAACTAAGAAGCCTTTTCTGTTAAGAAAACTATCATCGAAATTATTTGTGATTGTGCATTGTGAACGATCATCGAAATTATTTGTGATTGTGCATTGTGAACATGCATAGCAACTATTTGTGATGTATTGCACAACGACAGTTGATGCAATAAAATGCAAAATCATGGTGCATCCTAACTAATGTAATCAAAACTAAATGGAATGGCATCGCAAAGAAACAGTGTAAACAAACAGACATAGAGACCTCATTCAGTAGTATTGTGCAGTTAGTTGATTTTTGGACTGAAGTGTAATATAATTGATTTGATAGGTTGGCTAGTACCGAACATTAAACAGGATTGGAAAGAGTCATCAAAGCCAAGTTTTTCGGTTATAGCTAGTTTTCAAAGGAAAAGAATGTCATAGCTAACTGAGTTGTATTATATGATTCAGAAATCCAGAGATATATAACAAGATTACCAGAAGTGATATGAACACTTCACCACCTTCCTCACGTATCTCAAGACACCCACGGCTTGGCTGAGAATTAGACAAAATAAAATAATGCCATGCCAGTCAAGAAAGACAAGAGAACAAAGAAGCCTTCTAAGGGGGTGATCGGTTTGGCTTTTTTTTGACTTCAGCTTCTAGCTTCAGCTTTTTTTCACTATTCACTACACTATCCACTAACTCAGCTACAGTGTTTTTTCAACCAGCTACAGTGTTTTTTCAGCCAAAAGCTAAAAGCCATCGCTATTCCGATCACCCCCTAAGGGTTGATTATCACAGAAACCCAGTGTGGTTAAGTTCATGATGATACCTTTTCAGGGTTGATTGTCACAGAAACCCCAGGAACAGCACTTTCGAGATCCTCCTTCACCTTCAAAGCTCTGGTCTTAAACTGTTTGCACTGGGTGCCGGAGAATTGGACACAGAAGCAAGTGATGCGAGGAAACTACAGGCAGAAATTGCAACAAGAATTATTCAATACATTAAAGGACTGATAAGAAATATTAAGATTACAGAAGGCTGCACAACACTTGCAGAACATTCAACTAGGCAAGGAGATTAGAGAGTATTCTTTCCAATGTGCAATGTCAAAGTAAGTTTGTTGATAACGAAAATATTTTCTTAACAGGAATGATAACGGATTTATTACAAAACATAATCAATCTTCACTATTTTCTGTAAAACGAAAAAACAGCTACATGATTGACAATCCAAATAGTTCTTTGTTCTGACATGTTTGTTTAGGAATGTTTAATTTCACAGCGATTTGTTGCAACCTTGCTATTGGGCTCAATGCTAATGCAATCCTCTATTTTCAGCACATGTTATAATTTTTTTCCAACAACTCGCATGAACAACAAGGTAAAAAAGCACTCAATTAAAGTAAAATTATATTAGCCGAGTAAATGACATCTGTGCAGCCTCTGGTTCTCTTGGGAACACGCCAGTTTGATCGTAGCATCTAAAGTCTAAATTGGTTTAGATCTACTTTTATTATAGATAAATTATACATATATAATAATCTACTTACGCTTTTGCTATCGCTTTACGTAAAACGGTTAACCAGAGGTTATTATCAATGATGTCTATGAATTTATATGTTAGTATTTCTCATGCTAAACTAGCAAAATAAGACTAATCTACATCCTCATGTGCACATACATAGTCTAATTTCACACGGACCAAGATGTCACATTGATGATACGAAATAATAGTGTAGTTTTTTCCTGCATGCATTTTACCTTCTTGGTAAGATTTTTCATGGACGACCGACCTGTTGAAGTATAAATGAATTGCATATCTTTTCTCATAGTATCAAAACCAAGAGATCTTGAGTTCGAGACTCGGTTAGCGCAATTAAATAAAAATAATTGTAGCCCACTTATATTCCACGTCTTAGGCCTGAGAGAGTCTACACGTGAGAGGAGTGTTGAAGTATAAGTGAATTATCTATCTTTCCTCATCAGCTTAAGTTTTTAGGTAAATTAGTTGGTGCATGCAACTCAATATAGTATCAGAGTCAAGAGGTCTTGAGTTCGAGACCCGATTGTCGTAATTAAAAAAAATAATTGTAGCCCACTTTTATTCCACATCGCCTGAGAGAGCCTACACGTGAGGGAGAGTGTTGAAGTATAAGTGAATTGCCTGTCTTTTCTCACCAAATTTAAATTTTTAGATGAATTGATTGATGTATATAACTCAATACGACCATCCACACAGGTACAAAGCAACACAGAACTCCAGACACAGACGTGTATCAGATGTAATCAGAGAGCGGGCAAGACGAAGCACCAGCAGAAGCAGGAACCAAATTGCAGACGACAAAAGCAAGCGTAAAAACAATAATTCATCAGCCCATATAGTTCAGACCGCATAATGTTGCCAACTTCCAGCGCGCATCTATTAGTACTTTGGAGTACTGCAACCCGTGGATTCAATAAATGGTGTTCGCTTGCTGTAGGCGTAGTTCTCCAACGAGCTCTTCGCCTCAACCTTCTTCTTGTGCTCCTCCTCCTCAGACTGCGTAGTTCCGAGTGCTATTGGTAATCTGTTCAATCTGCGCCATCTGGGTTTGCGTGGCTCAAAGGTGAAGCTCCTACAAACCAACACAGTAACACCTAACCAAAACGACTATTAGCACCAGATGTTGATTTCACTGGAAAGACGCCCTGCAGGAGGGGAGAAGATGATGGGGGACTCGAAGGTTTCGGTGGCCTGGCGCGCCTGGTAGCCGCGGTGGGTGGGCCGGCAGGGAGGAGCAGCTGCGGCGAGCGGGGGAGCCTCGTGCGGCGCCGGCGAGCCGAGGGAGACGAGTGTAGTGTGTAGCGCCACGGCCCACGGGCTTCTTCGGTAGGGCTTGTCTCTGCGTGGGCCGTGAGATGAAAGCGGAGGAGGTGGCCCGGCGAGGCCAACTCCCTTTCCTCTCTTCCCCCATTCCCTCGCCGCCGCCGAGCGCTCCGGCGGCCACGCCTCCTTTCCATGCTCCGCTCCGTCTTCGCAGGCCACGGCTCTCTCCAACTCTAAGATCTCCAAGCACAGGAAACCGTCCTCCATTCCACCAGCTAGTCGCACTGTTCGATGAAATGCAGTCCATTATTAGAGATTCTAAGACGCGCGCGCACGATCGGTGAGCCCGGCGGGCGGCGGCGCAAGGAAACAAAGTTACGGTGAGTGATTAATTCCTTGTCAATTCGGTCAAAATATTCTTAATTTACATGTTCTGAATTAATACTTGAAAGGAAAGAACCGATGGATCCCTTTCTTGCCCAGGCACGAGGAAAAAGTAGCAAAAGAAAATTTGTATCCACGGCAATGGCGATCTAGCTATCTGTTGCTTTGCCTGTGTTTCAAGAAAGAGATCACTTCTCAAGTGCGGCTTTCTGGCTTGCTTTTGCTCCAAATCTTAGGGGTATTCAAATCAGGGTTAAGATTATCGGTTTCAATATTTTACCGGAGGGGACCGGTAAGACCGATTATCGAGATTATCGTTTTTTTTTGGAGAAATTCGGACTAAAAAATTCAAACAAAATTTGAAATTCAAATACAAACCGGCCGATTATCGCCGAAAATCGGCCGAAAATCGGTTGAAAATATCGGCTGAAAATTTTGAAAGTAATTTCGGCAAAAATTCATTCTAAATTTGACAAAATTCATGCAAAATAAATTTTTCGGAACCGGTTTGAGATTTTACCAGGGGTCACCGGTAAAACCGAAAATCGGGATTTTCGGCCGAAAATCGGCCGGTAAAATTATCCCTGATTCAAATTGGCTTCCTTCCTACTTATGTTTGGAGAAGCTAGAAGCAAAAGCTGAATTGAACACCCGAACTTCTTAAAATGGCATCCTTTGCGTCTACTAAAAACTGTTTTGCAAATGTTATTCCAAAAGACGTTACTATTCTATTTCAGCCAAAAGCCATCAGCTCCAGTTGATTTGAACACCCCCTAAATAGAGCCTAAAGACGGCTTTGGCTTATGTCTTCTGCTTAGAGAAGTCGGAAGCTAATTTGAAAACTTAGCTAGCCCGCCTTTGTCGCCTCGTCAACATCCGCATCTTTCAAAAACCGTTTTCCAAATATTGTTCCAAAAGCTACTTCTTCCAACTATTGCTATTCTATTTCAGCCAAAACATAAAAGCTTCAGCCGATTTGAACACCCCCGAAGAGTGCATTGATCAATCTGTTTTCATCATGCATCATGTTGTTTGCTCATTTTGTGCATTACGTAGCTAGGGATTTAGCATTATTAACTAATTGTTGACAAATAGATAGTACTAACCTTGATTCCCAAAAAATCCATCGATTATCTGCAGACACTGGGGAAGGAGCAGGATCAGTTGAATTAGAGTGGAATGCATTACAAATGTCACTAAGAACATCAAATTTCACATG
This sequence comes from Melocanna baccifera, assembly GCA_036346265.1. Lineage (NCBI taxonomy): Eukaryota > Viridiplantae > Streptophyta > Magnoliopsida > Poales > Poaceae > Melocanna > Melocanna baccifera. The sequence continues at coordinate 375,051 of JAYEVJ010000136.1, read as the reverse complement.
CAATGCTTGACTCTCTGTGCCAGTGCACAGAGAATGTAAGGGTCTGGAGAATGTATCTGCCAGCTCTTTCTTCACAAAGGATAGGCTAGGCTTGGTGCCAGTGCACCGGTACACTGGGAGATGACAGGTTGTTCGAAGCGCGCGAAGGTGCATGTCACCTAGAAGAGCTGTTTGATGAGCCAGATGAAAAACAGATGGTGATATCAGCAAATGAATGTCTGTCGTGTTGGTCGTTTAGTATTGTCAGTTCTATTGCTTTTCTAACGGTGACTGATGTTAGCTGTAGTGTTACACTGGTCAAAATTAAATTGCTTGCCGTTCAATGTAAAAAAGAGAGAGAGAGGATTTTTTGCCGTTCTTTCCATCCCTGTGAATGAAGGATGGAACATGCACACAAACGTACGTGTATGTACATTCGAAGTGTGTGTACGTATAGACAGAAAAGAAAGGAAAAGATAAGTAATTGATCCCTTCGTTGCCCAGTTGCCCAGCTAAAAAGGTTAAAGCTAGAAACATAAGAATAAGGGAACAAGCTAGGCATCTTAACCACCTACCTATCTATCTGGTTATGGTATCAGTACGTTGCTTTGCCGGCGTTTCAAGAAAGGTACGCAGATTAACCCGCCTCGCTAGTTTTGTGCTCGACTGACTACACATATATGGGGGCATCGCTAATCACAAACCAAAGGTACACACTCTGTTGCCTAACAACCAGTCCTTTCCTTTCAACCCAGCTAGCTAGCTTGCCTGAAAACAAGAAATTAAGAGAAACAGCTAGCAAGTATAGAAGGTATGGCCATAGTCCTGGAGGCTTTTGCGTCCTACATCACTGATCTGCTCAAGCAGGCGACACAAGATGAGGTCGGGATGCTGTTCGGAGTCTCCGGCGAGATCGACAAGTTGGGCGCCAAGCTTGGGGACCTCAAGAACTTCCTCGCCGATGCAGAGAGGAGGCGCATCACCGACCAGAGCGTGCAGGGGTGGGTGAGGGAGCTCAAGGGTGCCATGTACGATGCCACCGACATCCTCGATCTCTGCCAGCTCAAGGCCATGGATCAGCGAGGCGCTTGCATAGACTTGGGGTGCTGCAACCCCTTGCTCTTCTGCCTGCGGAATCCCCTCTTCGCCCACGACATCGGCAGCCGCATCAAGGCGCTCAACCTGACACTGGACGGCATCAAGGAGCGGAGCGCTACCTTCAGCTTCATCAACCTCGGTTCCTATGAGGACCGTAGTAGCAGGGCGCATGCCTCTCGACTATCTGCCAGCCGCGAGTCATCGGGGGAGCTCGACCGATCGGGTGTGGTCGGGGAGAAGATCGAAGAGGACACAAGAAAACTGGTGGAGATGCTGACAAGAATGGAGGGAGAAGCCAGTCGTGAAGACAACAAAATGATGGTCTTGGCTGTTGTGGGTGTCGGCGGGATCGGCAAGACCACCCTCGCCCAGACGATCTTCAACAACGAGACCATCCAACATGAGTTCGACAAGAAGATATGGCTGAGCGTCAACCAAGACTACAACGAGGCTGAGCTGCTAAGGAGAGCCATCACCGAAGCTGGGGGAGACCACCGTCGTTCTGGAGATGCAAAGGCCACGCTTCAGCGAACCCTTAAAGATGCCTTGACAGGGAAGAAGCTGTTGCTGGTGTTGGATGATGTTTGGAGCAGCGGAGCATGGAATGGTGTGCTCAAAACCCCATTGGTCAACGCCGCTGCTCAAGGCAGCCGAGTCCTTGTCACCACAAGAGACGAAAGAGTCGCCCGAGCGGTGCAAGCTGTGCAGCCCTACCACCACGTTGACAAACTAGGGCCTGAAGATGCCTGGTTGTTGCTCAAGAAGCAGGTCCGTATGCAATGAACTTGCAACCTCTAAATCACGCTAATAATATATTTATGAGCAGTGCTTCACCTCTCTTTATTTATTTAATATCGTGTTAATGCTTTACAACAATAAAAGTGAATTGCTCGAATTCTAAAGACGTATTGTTAGTAGCAAAGTAGTGGATGGTTGAAAACTACTTAGACCCTTAAGTAATTTTGTGTTCTATAAAATTAATGTTGTTTTGCTCTTTAGGAGTGATAGAAACACTACTAGCTGCTCTTATTAGTACATAGGAGCACAAGCTTGCTAGAGAATGGTAGATTTAATGAAACTATATATGCACTCGTGATATTGGCCATGCGATGACACCGGCCAATGCAGACTATTCTTCTACACCACATACCCCTACTTGAAACAAAATAGGATACAAGCATATACCCCTACTTCAAAGAAATCCGCTGCCATAGAAGCACTAGCCTTTTTGGTCTAAGAGTTGTATTCTCTTTCTTTTTTTAACGAATGAAAGTATGTCTCTACTATTAAAAAGAGAGTCCTCTCAACTTCTATCGCACCTTCTTAAAAAATCTCTAACAAAAAATAATCTACCAAAAAAATAACTTTTACCACCCTATAAGTTCTCTAACAAAAAAAACAGAGCTCTACCGAGTGCACGTAGCAAAGCACGGATATCAACCTAATTTTTAAAAAAGAAATACTAGTCTTGTGTATATATATTTATTAAGGGAGTGTGTAGCACCTCACATACCAATATGAGATACTACTATAGAGCATCATCGCCAAAGTAAAGAGTAAATAATAAAAGCAACAATAGAAATCGTAAGAAAATTAAAACATAAAAAAGTACTTTATTAGGGAACCAGCGGGAGCTAAAATAAATGTTTGAAACATGGGACCAGTCCACTTCTAACCAAATGAAGAATAGATGAAATAATAAAATAATGGCAAGCCACGGTATTGAAAACTCGAGTGCTCCCACCCATGCATGATGCTATCACTCCACTGACTTTTTACCTGAGAATGAAAAGAGCAAGCGTGAGATTTGGAAATCTCAACAAGTACCCAACAACAGTCGCAACACGGTGAGCAAGGACAAGTAATGCAAGCAAGTAATTGACACAGGTTAATTGTAATGAAACTAGATTATTGGAGACACTAAAACCGATCGAAGATAGAGGTAGTAGGAACAGTGGAAATAAGGGTAATTGTCGTTTAGCAAGTTATGACTATGATAATTGTGATAGCAATTGTGATATAGCAAATTATGGTAATAGCACTAGCGATTACTTTCCACATACCTGGTTATATGAGAATAGTCAGACACATCATTGTCATCGACTGTATAACTGCGACGGGATGTAATATCCTGAGTTACAAGAGTGTATGCCCCCCCGGTATGTTACCAGGTGGATGAGAATTTCCGCTATATGTGGATAATCCCAGGCTATGTAATCATGTTATTATCAACAGGTCAAATAGTTGAGAGATTAAGGTAACAAAAGGGAAGGCTAGGATAAGGTTATGAGAAGTAAAAGGATTTGCTAAGGTTGGGACAGAAAAAGCGTAATACTCAATAGAGCGATGAGGAATGATAATATGGTGATGACGTGATTGTTACATCACAGGCAGGGTATAATAATATAAATTTAAGGCAACTAAAGGATGGCAAAGGTAAGACGAGGATAAGTAGAAGGATTTGCTGAGGCTGGAAATGGACAGAGCAGTTTTCACTAAGAGGGCGGTAAGGAATGATACTAAGGTCGTAGGGATTAAGGTATTATTGTAAAAGAGATATTATATTAAAGCTCACACAAGGGTTAACAACCAACTAAGTTTTATTAGGTGATAAGTGATTATTAGTCAACTTACAATTATTAATATACATCAATTGGTCATAACTCATGTAAGAGATCATATCGATAAGACATCAGGGTATCTAAAAGATAAACATAAAAGAATGATATTAAAATATTGCTGGTGGTTTAGCCTAAGTCTACAACATGATCACCTGCTACCCCCCATTAACGATAAAAGCGTGAATTCTAAAATACTAATTAAAGCCATTAATTCTAGAACATCATTAACGGAGTACTCTAATAACCTAGAAGTATGTAAAATCAGACAACCTAGAACATTATGGTACCAAATGATATTAAAGGATAGAACCAGGCAAGCATTAGTAATATGGCAATAACCAGGTAAAATTTAGTAATATAATAATAGCCAGGTGCGATTTAGTAATATGATAATAGCTAGGTGGGATTTAGTGTTATGATATTAGCCAGGTGAGATTTAGTGATATGATATCAGCCAGGTGAGATTTATTGATATGATATTAACCAGGCAAGCATGAGTGACATGATAACTATACCCAATAAAAAAGGTGACAAGTAATCTAGAAACATGTGATCTGTTAAACGGAAAAGGGTTACAGCCGTGAGGTACTTGCCTTAGGCACGCTCCATGGACTCACTGCACACAGGGTCCGGAATACACCGCTGCCCAACTACCCCTTCCACAGCTGCGTGAGGTCCTACACGGTAGAGCAGGAGGCATAAGGTCCGGCTTGGAAGGATTGATAAAAGAACAATGAACGATACGCTTGATCGAATATAATACGTGTGAAACGCTATTCAGCCACGCAGGGTACCGTTCATCCACGTGAAACAACGTTCGTCCGCATGAAATCGAGTTCGGCCGTGCAAAACCGTGTTCGGCCATGCAAAAGTAGGTTCGGCCATGTGAACGGCGCTCGGCCACCGCCGCCGCCATCGGCCAGCCACTGCTGTGCCACTGGCTAGCCGCTATCGCCGTCGTGCCCCGGTGCGTGCTATCACCTGCGCCTGCACAACGTCGCGCCGCTCGTGCCCGCGCCACGCCACGCCTGCGCCCACGCTCGCACCACGTCGCCGCCTGCGCCTGCACCACATCGCATCGCCCGCGCTTGTGCCCTGCCGCGCCGCGCTCTGCGCGTGCTGCCACGTGCCGTGCGCCCACGACACGCCACCTGCCCGCTGCGCGCCCGCGCTGCGCCACCTGCTGTGTGCCCGCACCGTGCCACCTGCCCACCGGGTGCCCGCCGTGCCGCCTGTCGTGCACCACGTCGTGCCGCCAACAGCCCCACGTTGAGGAAGAGAGATAAGTTGGAGAGAGAAAGGATTACATGGTATGCTGGGAGAGATATACAGGAGAGAGGGATAGATAAGTTGGAGAGAGAGAGGGGATGATATGGTATTGAGGGAGAGATATACGGGAGAGAGAGGGAGGGATAAGTTGGAGAGAGAGGATGATATGATATGGAGGGAGAGATTTACAGGAGAGACATATATATGGTTAGTGATAGGAGAGATATAGGTGGATTTTGAAATGCTGCCCTTCCTTTCCTTTTTTTTCTCCTGGGTGCTACAGAGTGTCTATACAACATTTGCATATTTTGGGGCTCAAATCTGTTAGATTTTTTGGACGTTGAATCTCTATTGAATACCTCAGATTCGGAGCACACACATTTTTTGAAGGGGATATGGGGGAATCCGTTGAATGGGGATCCAATGGTCTGGATTCTTTTTATTTTGGAGGGAGGTATGGGGGATCCAACGGCCCAAAATTTGACAGATTTGAGCCTAAAAAATATACGGATGTTGTATATCAATTCTCATTTATTAATGAGCACTAGCTTGCTAGTGAGCGGGCTGGAGATTTAGGGCCCGCTCATATTAACTTGTGCTGATGATTTTTGGCTTTAGTTTATGATAATTACAGCTTGTAGAGAGTCGTTCGGAGAAAGAAACTCATGTGCAATTTTGGCTGATAAAAATAAAATCACTACAATGTATACTATAGTCGACTAGTAGACCTCGTCTTGAAAAGACACTTCGTTTGAAAACTATCTACTGTAGAAAAGGTTTTTAATATAGAAAAATAGTATTTAGAAGCCAATACAAATAGAACTTTACTTAAACTAAGCACCATATGCGGGTGCGCACGTTAGTCACGTGGTAACTAGTTTGGTTCACTACTACAGAAACCATTATCACAGATGGTTTAAAAACGTCATCACAGACGGTTTTCTGAACCGTCTGACTTTATGGATTAGTGATAATCGAAGGTTATCACAGACGGTTTTCAAACCGTCTGTGATATTGATATATCACAGACGGTTTGTAACTACAAACCATATGTGATAGCTAGCTCTTCTGGGATAGTCGTGGTGTTCTTCTGGGATCTCGAACGATGCAAAAATCTCTATCAGCAGCTCACGTTTCTGAGTCTCACTCACGCTCTTCCACGAATCGAATGTGATCTCAATTCATTCTCGTGCAACTATTCCAATTGTGCTTCGAAATGCCCTTGCTACTTTGTGAGGAAGGAGAGGGGTCGCAGATCTATCGACCTCTGTAATGGTAAATCGGCTCTCAGGCTTTTTCGATAGTCCTCTTGCTTTGCATGTTGATTTTGGAGCGGACGCTTCCAGCGATGATATTGAAAAATGCGCGAATGACATGTTGGCCTTCTCATATATACGTAAATAGTGCGGTATAAACACATACTTAAATTTAATTCCAATATATGTATACATATATTCAAGTATACATATACATATCTAAGTTCATTAGCAACATATATATACATATACATATGCATATGTATAACAGTAAGATTTAACAACAATAAGATTTATGAAATAACAAGAATATATGTTCAAGTGCCTATTCTTTCCTATATATACAACATGCATGATACCAGAGGTATAAAAATGACTTAATCAACATATACACATATAAACATTTTAAGTTATTCAAGTAGAAATTTATGCCCAACATAAATATCATGTATCTAAAATCAGCATAATGCTATGCAACAGTTATATGACAACTATATATTAGATCTTAAGCTTAAATCAACATTTTCTATTAAAAGAAACTAACAAACTCGGGGGCTCGACGGAGGCGGTTGGCGACGGGCTCGAGGACGGCGACGGCCTCGGGGGGACGGAGGCGGCGGTGATTTGGCTCGAGGCCGCGACGGGCTCGGGGACGGCGGCGCGACGGCTCGGGGCTCGACGGAGGCAGCTGGCGACGGGCTCGAGGACGGCGACGGCCTCGGGGGGATGGAGGCGGTCGGTGACGAACTCGGAGGCCGGCGATGGGCTCGGGGGACGGTGGCGGCGACGGGCTCGGGGGATCGGGAGAGCTAAGTCTAGGTTGGTATTGCTAATAACTAGCAGTGTACGCGCAAAACCCTAGCTGGGGGTTTTATATAAAGGCATATTACAGACGGTTCTAAGATTAGAACTGACTGTGATAATAAATATCACAGACGGTTCTGAGATAAGAACCATCTGTGATAATCCAACTATCACAGACGGTTCTGAGATAATAACCGTCTGTGATATCTATGATATCACAGACGGTTCTGAGATAAGAACAGAACCGTCTGTGATAGTTATTATCACAGACGGTTCTTCTCTGAGAACCGCTCGATAATAATCACGACGGTTTTAAACTTACAACCGTCTCTAATAAGCCATTGCTCGGTCTGTAGTTAATATAATCGCACCAACCAAAGATTCAATAAGCCTTTGCCCAAATTGTAGTTATTTCTTTACAACAACCCAGTATATTTCTTTACAACAGCCCAATGAACATAGAGATACATTTGTATGACTCATTCTCAAAATTCACCTATATATCACACACATGCATGCATTAATTGTTATATACATAAATGCCAATTCACATATACATCCCATACATGCATTGTTATATATATTAATGCAAATGCCCACATATATGTCGCCATTCTCATTCCACTTGCTTATTTCTTTTAAAAATTAACCCTTCATGATGATCAATGCGTACGTAACTAGTTTCGTCACATTGTTCGTCGTTGACCCTTATGCCATTTCCAAAAGGAGGTAACTCGTCAAATTGATTGTATTCTTCCTCGTCCACTACATTCTCTACTCCGACAATTCTCCTTTTTCCATGAAGAACTACATGACGCTTCTTATTTACCGGGTCGGTTACATAGAAAACTTGAACAACTTGGTTGGCGAGTACGAATGGTTCGTCTTTATACCCGACACGTTGGAGGTCCACGGTAGTAACACCGTACTTATCAACCTTCACCTGTGGGAGATGCACCCAACGACAGCCAAATAAGGGAATCTTGAAAACCATGTAGTCGAGCTCCCAAATCTCTTCTATGAACCCATAGTACGAGTTTCTCACCCCATCAGTACTGAACGCATCTATGCGGACACCGCTGTTCTGGTTAGTGCTTTTTACATCCTGAGCCTGTGTGTAGAATGTGTACCCATTTATTCATATCCTTGCCATGTCACAATTATAAATGTTGGCCCTTTTGCCAACCATGTCAGCATCTCACTTGATGAACTCCTAGCGATTTGCTCCTTCAACCATTGGTTGAACCGACTGTTGTGTTGTCTCATGATCCAAACATCCGCCGCTCCGATTTCGTTGTCAAGCACATCCTTGTGCCGGGTCGACATAAGGGGCCACTTCACCATGTGTTGCAAGACCGTGAAATGGGCTTATGATACGCCGTCCATATCTGGAGTGATTGCTTTCCTTCCTATAGTTCCGATACCCTTGAGCCTCCCCTCATGACGAGATTGAGGCACACCTATCGGTTGAATCTGAGCCATATAATCGACACAAAACTCAATGACCTCTTCGTTTGCATAACCTTCGACGATGCTGCCCTCCGGCCGAGATCGATTCCGTACATAGGACTTAAGAATTCCCATGAACCTCTCAAATGGGTACATGCTACGTAGGAGTACGGGCCTGCACATTTTTATCTCCCACACAACGTGAACAATGAGATGGACCATGATATCAAAAAATAAAGGAGGAAAATACATCTCAAGATGACATAGAGTCATCACCACCTCGTCCTGAAGAGCATCTAGTCCTTCGGGATCGATGACCTTCTGAGCAATTGTGTTAAAGAAATAACATAGCCTCATAATTGTCTCTCGGACTTTGATCGGCAAAATATTCTGAATTGCAATAGGGAGCATCTGTGTCATCAGCACATGACAATCATGAGACTTCATTCCATTTAACTTCAAATCTTGCATCGAAACAAGTTTCTTCACATTGCCGAAGTAACCAGACGGAACTTTGACACCATGCAAGCACGCATACGCTTCTGCTTTCTGCCTTGGACAGAGTGTAACACGCAGGGGAAGGTACGTTCGTCCATTATCTGTTGTTCTCGGTGCTAACTCACGCCTGATGTCCATATCAGCCAAGTCAAGCCGTGCGTTGACGCCGTCCTTTGTTTTATCACGAATATTTAGTAAGAGACCAATCAAGCTGTCACACATATTCTTTTCTACGTGCATGACGTCGATGCAGTATCGAACATCTAGGTACTCCCAATAAGGTAAGTCCCAAAATATTGATCTCTTCTTCTAGATGTTCTTCTCATGACCCCTCAATTTACGTCCCTTTTCGAGGACAACATCTAAATCCTTAACCATATTATAAGCCTCTTTTCCGCTTAAATGCCTTGGAGCTGAACCGTTCTCGTTCTCTCCGTCAAATTGTTTCTTCATCTTGCGGTATGGGTGAGCCCTCCGAAGGAATCGGCGGTGACGCATGTACACGGTTTTACGTGAGTGTTTCAGCCACACACTCTCGGTACCATCTAAGCAGTGAGTACAAGCTTTGGCACCTTTTGTACTCTGGCCCGACAGGTTAGTAAGGGCAGGATAATCATTTATGGTGCAGAACAATAAGGAGCGCAAAGTGAAGTTCTCTCGTTTGTATGCATCCCATACCTGTACCCCTTTGTCCCACAGTACTTTTAGATCTTCCACCAACGGCGCTAGATACACATCAATATCATTCCCAGGTTGCTTTGGCCCTTGGATAAGTATCGACGGTAAAATATATTTTCGCTTCATACACAACCAAGGAGAAAGGTTATAGATGCAAAGAGTTACAGGCCAAGTGCTATGTCGGCTGCTCATGCTACTGAAAGGATTCATTCCATCTGTACTCAATCCAAACCTTATATTCCTCAGTTCTGCACCGAAATCTGCAAAGCACCTATCGATGTTTCTCCACTGGATGGAATCAGCAAGGTGTCTCAGCATTCCATCCTTCTTGCACTTCTCCGAGTGCCATCGCAACAGTTTTGCCTCCTTTGGATTCGCAAAAAACCGCTTCAAACGGGGAATTATAGAAAGATACCATGTCACCTTTCGAGGAGGTCCTCTCTTCACCTCTGTTCCCTCGCCATCATCATCTGATTGATTGTTACGTTTGTATCGGGATGCATTGCACACCGGACAGACATGCATGTTTGCATACTCTTTACGGTAAAGGATACAGTCGTTCGGACATGCATGTATTCTTTCTACTTCCATTCCCAATGGACAAAGAACCTTCTTGGCTTTATACGGCGTTCGAGAACTCAGTGGCTGATCCAACGGACAAATTCGAAGAAGAAGCGTACGAAGCCCTGAAGATTAGAATCTGGGAATCTCTTTATGTACGACTTTTGTAATAAATTTCCCTTTAAATCAATGATCTCTTGTCTCAGTAGTTCTGTACGTAGGTCGTTATAAGTTATTAGAAGCAACCTGTAATACAAACCGTTCTGTAGTTATCTATTAACATCGGACTGAAGATTAGAAATCTGGGAATCTCTTTATGTACGACTTTTGTAATAAATTTTCCTTTAATTTATGATTTCTTGTCTTAGTAGTTCTGTAGGTTATAAGTTATTAGAAGCAACCTGTAATGCAAACAGTTCTGTAGTTATATATTAACATCGGACAGACAACATCACAGACGGGTTTGTATTACAAACCGTCTGTGATAATTCTAAGATTATCACAGACGGTTTGTAATACAAACCGTCTGTGATAATCTTAGAATTATCACAGACGGTTTTAAATAAAGAACCGTCTGTGATAATGCCAGATTATCACAGACGGTTTGTAATAAAAACCGTCTGTGATACGGAAATATCACAGACGGTTTATTGGTATGAATGGTCTGTGATACTCGTTTTCTCTGACACCATGAGCACAGACGGTGTCCAAATTAAAACCGTCTGTGTTAATGTCGTTCACAGACGATTTTGTCAAACCGTCTGTGATTTGATGTCTAGTATTAGGCTTTCTGTAGTAGTGGTTGTCTGTGCGATGACACCGGCCAATGCAGACTATTACCCCGTTACTTGCTCATTAATTTGTGCTGCCAGTAAATATATTTGCTCATTAAGTATATCATAAATCGTACGGTAAATATAGAGGAGCTGATACAATTATCTCAAGATATCTGTCTGCGTGATCTCAAGATATCTGTCTGCATGATCGCAGTTTTAAATAATTAACGGACAATTTTATGGCTGATTTGACAATTCAATTTACTAGTGCACTGACTTTTATTTTTTTCTTTTTTATTAGAAAAACAATCGGCGCAAGCCACACCAATATGCTAATTGATATTCATTCTATGGGTTTAACTGCATGCAGGTAGTCTCAGGTCAGACAGGCGAACCTGATGTTGATACGCTGAAGGATATTGGAATGGAAATTATAGCAAAATGTGATGGTTTACCGCTTGCTGTAAAAGTAATGGGAGGACTCCTGTGCCAAAGGGAGAAACGACAAGGTGATTGGGAGAAGGTTCTTAATGATTCTATATGGTCAGTATCTGAAATGCCCGAAGAGCTAAACTATGCAATATACTTAAGCTACGAAGATTTGCCACCTTGTTTGAAGCAATGCTTTCTGTTCTATTCACTTCTCCCTAAAAATACAATGTTCCTTGATGATGAAATTGTTAGTATCTGGATTAGTGAAGGATTTGTTCATGGAAACTCAGATGAATTAGAAGAATTAGGAGGAGAGTTCTATAAGCAGTTAATATTGAGGAACCTTATAGAGCCAGATACAACATATGCTGATCAATGGGTCTGTAACATGCATGATGTTGTTCGCTCATTTGCACAATATGTGGCTAGGGATGAAACATTGGTAGCTCACAATGGACAAACTGATATTTTTAGTAAACTCAATGCACAAAAGTTTCTTAGGTTGTCTATACAAACCAAAGGATTACGATCGGATGAATTTGAGTGGAGATTTTTACAAAAGCAAAAATCACTCAGAACACTAATATCAGTTGGCCATATAAAGATTAATCCTGGTGATTCTCTATTTACCTTTACAAGTTTACGGACTCTACACATACGATCTGCAAATTGTGATGCATTGGTTGAATCTTTGTATCAACTCAAGCACTTGAGGTATTTGTCCTTACAACAAACTGATATGTCTAGATTACCGGAAAACATCAGCAAGATGAAATTCCTGCAGCACATTAATCTTGAAAGATGTCAAAGTTTGGTGAAACTTCCTGGTAGAATTACAAAGCTGAGGCAGTTGAGATCTCTTAACCTTATTAACACAAGTATAAGTGGTATACCTAGAGGATTCCGTGGTCTAACAAATTTAAGGAAACTACGTGGATTTCTAGCCCATACTGATGGTGATTGGTGTAGTTTGGAGGAGTTGGGGCCACTTTCCCAGCTCAGGCTTCTTGTGTTGGATGGTCTGGAGAATGTATCTACTGCCTCATCTGCCACAAAGGCTAGGCTTGGTGAAAAGGTGCATCTTACCAATCTGCACTTACGCTGCACAAGTAGATTGGGAGATGATGGGCTGGTCAAAGAGGGAGAAGGTGTCTCTGAGGAAGAGCAACGACAAATTAAGGAGGTGTTTGATGAGCTCTGCCATCCATCGTGCTTGGATAATCTTGGCATCGTAGGATATTTTGGTCAGCGGCTACCAAAATGGATGTCGTTGACAACAGAAGTGTCCCTCAAGAGCTTGAGGATTCTAACGATGAAGGACCTGGCCTGCTGCACCCAACTCCCAGATGGCTTGTGTCAACTTCCCTGTTTGCAGTTCCTTCAGATCTACCGCGCTCCAGCTATCGAGCGTGTCGGTCCTGAATTCCTACAGCAACTCTACCATCACCCTTCATCCCAAGCAGCTTTGTTTCCGAGACTGCATAAGATAAAATTAATAGGAATGGTGGAATGGAAGGAGTGGCAGTGGGAGGATCAAGTGCAAGCCATGCCTGTCTTGGAGGAGCTTCTTATCCATGGTTGCAAGTTGAGGCGTGTTCCTCCTGGCCTAGCCTCCCATGCAAAGGCTTTGAAAAAATTATACATATACAGAGTTCAGCACCTCAACTCTCTGGAGAACTTTCCTTCTCTCACTGAACTTGAGGTGTTTTGGAACCCCGACCTTGAGAGGATTACTAATCTCCCCAAATTGCAAAAGCTTGTCATTGCCATCTGCCCAAAGATGAAGGTGTTGGAGGGTGTGCCTGCACTCCACAGACTCGAGCTGGTGGACTACAACATGAAAACGCTTCCAGAATACATGCCAAATGTAAACCCAAAGCATTTGCAACTACACTGCAGCCTAGAGTTGCTCAATTCCATAGCTAAGGCACAATCTGGACCTGAGTGGGACAAGTTCAAACATATCCAGCAAATGAAGGCCTACGCAGACGATGGAGACAATCAAAGGAAATGGTATGTGTTGTACACAGGAGATCCCTCCTACAAATTGGTGACAAATATTGATGTCAACTCTTCTCAGTCTTCAGGTAAATTAACAAAAGTCTTTCATCTTAATTTGTTCGGTTACTCTGGGAGTTTAATTAGTTTTCTTTTTTCATTTGTCAGTCGTATGCTAGAGTCTGAATGTATTTCCTACTTTTTCATCTTTTTTTTGAAAGAATTATTGACAACCCTTTCATTTCGCTTGGCTGTGTTGCTTCAGGGGACGAAAAGGAATATGGCATTAGTGGAAGAACATGAGAAAAAAAGGGAGGATATAAATTAAAGAGGTTGTTTCCCACGATTGCTGAAAATTGAGCGGCAACCTTGTCACTCTTTTTCTTACTTCAGTTGACGAATTCACCCTGCCATGTCTACAACCAGATCATCCAAAGTTTCTTCGTACGTACATTACCAACAAATATTTTAAATTCATGGTAAGTCCTTTGTACTGTAAGTCTTGTTATTTCAAAATTTGTCACAGCACATCACAGTTTCCTTCATTATGATTCCTGATTTTGATCTATGATAAATGAAGGATGAAAAAGATGGTACTAATGTCAAAAGGACACAAAGCTGATAACTGCTAGTTATGATATATGGAAACCTAACTAGAAGTGATGCCCCTAGATGCGATACATCCAAGTATGAAGTCGCATTGAGAAGTAGGTCCAACCTTCAGCTTGTAATGAAATGAAATCATGTTAGCCGTCTTGATAAATAAAGAAAAATGTCTTACAAGGCTGGGCAAAATTAGTATGTTTCTCTATTGCTGACCTTCATGGGCCAAATTTTATTTCCTAGGACGTAAATCTCGGAACTTAATGAAAACATGCGCCATCAGCCCACTACGCAACTTAAAACGGGCAGGCCACGGAGTGCAGCCGCACGCCCAGCCGCACAAAGAGCCACACCAGGCATCCGCATCACCTTAAGAACCCCCGCTCGGGTGACAAGCCATCGCTACCAGGCTCAGCGAGCGAGTGGGTGTGGAGCGAGTATTTGAGTTGGTCTGTTGCTCTTCGAATAGGCGGTGTGGTACTAAACAAGAGCGGAATGAAGATTTGTGCGGAAGAGCGGGCTTTGGGCCCGTTTCACTGAAATCGTCACCATCAGCCGCTTCAGCAATCGCAATCAGTGCTTGCTCCATGGTTCTTCTTGCTTAAGTTCTCACAGCAAAGAGTATCCTGTACCTCTCTGTTCATGGTGGTAAACAATCAGTGTATTATTTAGTAGATTAGACACATGGGTCCGAAACTTGGGTAAATGTATTCCTACCTCGTTCTCTTTTATTGGTGTACAGTTCAGAATATTTAAATCTATTAGAGGCACAAATAGACGCACGGCAGTAGGTTTCTATCTGCATTTCTTCGGTTCTAGGAATGACGATTCATGGGTACTGCATGTGAAGATTTAGTTTTCACAGAAAAATATCATGTCTAAATTTACATATTGCACATGATTGCTTGACAATGTCGTTCTCAATGGTAGGCATAGGGTTTGCTTAACAATGTCGTTTTCAACCTGTACAAAGTCTGCCTCTTGCTTTGCTCACCAATGACATTGTGGTCACGCCATTTTGTATTGAATTAGCTAAACTCGACAGTGTTTTCTGGCAATCAAGTACTGAAGTTGCATTCTTGTGGACTTGAGGTGGCTGATTTTTTTAATTGTTTTGTGCTACTTTTGTGCCTGATGTCGTAAATTCCAGTTTAATCTGACTGGTTTAGCGCTTTGCACAAGAGTGAGTTTTGGTATTAAAAAAAAAAAAAGCTACAGATCTCAGCGCAGTTCTGAGTTCAATGGCTTTTACTGGAATCTTTGTGGTGAAGGGTTTTTTAGTTTGACATGTTTACTGCTTTTGGGTCTCTTCCATTCTGCGTCATGGTCTCTCCCAATTTGAAGTAGGTATTCATTTTGCCATTCAGCAGTCTGTTCAACTCCACTGATTTGGTTCTTTTTTATGTTGCTCAATGCTCATGTTCAGTGTGAGTTTGGTGATTTTCATTTTAATAGCTGTAAAAAAAAGGGAGTCATTAGCTTGGTTATTCATTCTTGAATATTCTGGTGTGCTTGGCGGTACTTGTACTATCAAATGTAGGCTGTGAGCACCACGAAAGAAAAATTAGTTTCTTTGTTTTTGAAAAAATTGCCATTTGTGGAGCCTGACATGTGGCTGTTGTAGGTAGATGCCACCAAATCACATCTGGGCAGTGGGGCACGAAAAAAAAGCCACTTTTGGCCGGTTTTGACGCGTTATTTGCAAAACAAAAAAACACCCTCTTTGCATCAATTACGAAAATAGCACTACCAGCTGCCGGTCACTGGGCGGTAGGCTTCTCGAGACGACACATAGCACCTGCCTCCGGTGACCAGGCGGTAGGTGTCTCATGCCGACACATGGTGGGGCTAATGCCCACGGTGAGCCGCTTTATGAAGACAATATGTAAAAAACAATAGATTAGCAGGACAACAAATCCAATCCATGGAACTCCTTTATTTGACGGATATTCTGAATAGAGTTCTGTACGTCTGTGTGTAGTATACTGTGTTAAAATGTGGCAGCTTTCTGCTAAAGTAACAATGCGTGGATGACTCGTCTCCCCTTCTTTGCCATTTCTTTTGCCTCAAAGCAAGTAGCTTTCAGATAAAAAAAAAGAAGGTTTTTATTCAGTATCCATGTATACACTGTAAAACAAGTGTAATCTGTACTAATGGCACATAGAAGCATAGAAAATATTGTATATCGTGGTAGCAACAAAGTTTTATGAAGACAAGCACTTTCTTTGCATTTTCTTAGCCTCCTCTGTGACCCTACATGCTATACTTGGCTGTGTTGTTCCAGGGGATGAAGAGGAATAGGACATACGAGGAAGGGGGGGAATACGAATTGAGCGGTGACTTTGTCGTTCTTTTTCTTGCTTCAGTTCATGACTTCACCTGCGAAAGGTATCAAAATCCCAATACACCTGAGATTACTTGTTCCAACTACTCAAGGTTGTCTAAGGTGTCATCGATTATAAAGCAATGTTTAAACTCTCAGAAATTTCATCACTGGCGTGAAACAAATGATGAGGACGACCTGAACCAAGAGAATGCTGCAGGTTACATTACATGGTGAACCAACAGCTCAACATAGAACTCACTCAAAACAGTCTAATTGGGATCATGGCGCTGCAACAGAGTATGCTATATAGGCCATGAGCACGAACAATCCTCCCTGAGTCCCTGTGATTCCCTAGTTGAGTCATCTAGATGCCCACATCAATGGTTATAAGCTAAAACCCCCTAGATACAACATTCATATTTTCATATGTAGTAGTTTACCTTTTTTTTTTTTGAAATTTCAATCATCTTTTCCATCACCCATGCATATGCTTTCAAACCTCTTAAGAATACAACTAAGGAAGGTGATTCCATACTCTTCCAAATAGTGAATTGCACAAATATTAAAGCATCTTTAAGGGTGCTGTCTAAGGAGCTGTCAGCTATATTGCTGCTATATACAACATTCAACTTTTCTTATGTAGTAGTCCATTATTTTTCAATCGTTCATGAATATGATTTTGCAAGCCTGTTAAGAATACAACCAATGTGCTATGTCTGCTATATTGCTGCTATACATTACATATTAACATTGTATTAATGTGGACTTTTGATGGGACATTGGTGCTGTGTCAAGTTACGTTAGAATGTTATTTTAGGAGGAAAGTAGTAACAGATAGGTCAGTGAAATTGAATTGTTCGCCGACTTTTGTTCTGGGCCGTGGTGAGCTAACCGTATGTTGATCCAAGCAGTGTTCAATGTTGGGCCATAAATTAGCTGAATTTAGTCTGGGCCGAATTAGTGGTCATTTTCAATCCAAACAGGCCTCGCTAGCTTTGTCCGGGGTCTACGTTGAACGGGCCAGAAATTTCTCTATGTGGGCCTTAATAGGCCAGCGCCTTGTTTATGGGCTTTTATGGCCCGAAATTTCTTTAGTCTATTCTATGAAAATTGAGTCCATCGACACTCACATGGTTAAGGATACAGCACTTACAAGTAGCATAGAATTCACGATTTCCTAAAAGAATGAGTAAAGCTCAAGGCAAAGTAAATAAACAAAACATCACCTTTACTATTGTAGTACTATCGGTGCGCTGTGTTAAGGCAAGCTTATTGATGTATAATTTGGTGCTCATACGGAACAAAATTTACAAGGTATCCAAAAACCTCAATGGGATATGTCAGTCTTAAGCAATGCTGCATAAGCAGGTGCCTTAAAAAACTAGTTGGCCAAGCAATCATTGCGCCAGCAATAACATATTCCCATTCTACCCCATATGCTCTATCGGCAATGGGGTCTCTCTTCCTTTTTTTTTTTTCTGTTCCCATCACCTTTTCATATGCGGTCAATATTATACCTAATCCTGAAGTCCTAATAATGGAGAATGAGGTGCTCTTTTGCACGATGCCAAACACAAGGTGAATGAAAGTTGATAGGTACATGTGGATGTCAAATATATTCATATCTTTTCCTACAGAACGCATATCATGTTGATTGTCGCTTAGGGATCAAGAAGGCCTCATGGAAAGATCTCCATTTCTTTCTTACTTTCTACTTACTTACTATGACAGCGGAAATAAAGTGAGGTGTGGCTTGGAAAGATCTCCATGTCGGGAGTGTGAAACGAAGCGAGGTGTGGTGTGGTGCGTGCGACTTCCGTGGAGGCTGCTACATATGACAGCGGAGATTAAGGGCTAATGACACAAAAGCATCCCAAAATCTGTACCCTTTCGCGCATGCTGAACTGTCAAAATCAAATTACCTCTTCGTCATATATCATATTATCGGTGTGAAATCCCAAGAAAGGCGATGGAGGTACCTACAGTACTGTCATATATCATATTATCGGTGTGAAATCTCTTCGTAATAGGTACTTGGAACGACAGAGAAATCCACAACTCATGGTAATTATAAACAGTACACCTGTTTGAAACGGACAATAGGTACTTGGAACGACAGAGAAATCGATCAGAGGCACAGTTGTGCATTAAGATAAAAAAAAATGTATTGCAGAGTAAAATCTTCACATGTATCCATAAATCAGGATTCAAAACAAAAAAAAAGCAGCTAAAGACTTACTGTTGTACATCTATTAGCTCAACTGTTGCACATGTGTGTGTGTGTCTATATATATATATATATATATATATATATATATATGAGTCCATCCACACTCACATGGTTAAGGATACAGCACTTAAAAGTAGCATATAATTCACTATTTCCTAAAAGCTTGAGCAAAGTTCATGGCAATCTAAATAAACAAAAAGTCACCTTTACCGTTGCAATACTATCAGTGCGCTGTTTTAAGGCAATCTTATTGATGTATAGTTTGATACTCATACGAACAGAATTTACAAGGTATCTAAAAACTTCAATGGCGAACTACTGATATGTCAGTCTTAAGAGCAACTCCAGCAGGGCCCCTACTTGAGCCCTTAAACTCAGATTTGAGAGTTAGAGCAAAAAACTGAACTCCAGCAAAGTCCCTACTTGAGCCCTCAAAAATAGGGACCTCTCAAATGAGGCCTCCAAGTCCTCATTCCTAGGGGCCCCCTACTTGAGCCCTCAAACTCAGATTTATTCGTATTTGAATAAATACGTCTCTCATTCGGAACAAATTTGAATTTAAATTTGAATATTCGTATTTGAATTCATAAATTTAAACGTCCCTCATTGTGCTTTCAATTTAAATTCAGAATAAATTTGAATTTAAATTTGAATATTCGTATTTGAATTCACAAATTTAAATTCGGAATAAATTTGAATTTAAATTTGAATATTCGTATTTGAATTCACAAATTTAAATTCGGAATAAATTTGAATTTAAATTCGGAATAAATTTGAATTTAAATTTGAATATTCGTATTTGAATTCATAAATTTACATATTGTCCCTCATTGTAAAAACATAAATATTTTATTGTGTATTGTACTTTTGTCCCATACATATGCATATAGTGTGTGAGAAAATAGAGAGAATTGAGAAGTAGGGGCTCTGTTTTGAGGGCTCCTGCTGGAGTGCAGCCTAGAAAATAGGGCTCTCAAAAGTAGGGGGAGCCCTTAAATGAAAAGTAGGGGCCCTGTTTTGAGGGCTACTGCTGGAGTTGCTCTAAGCAATGCTATATAAGCAGGTGCCTTAAAAAAAGTAAGTTGGTGAAGCAATCATTGCGCCAGCACAACATATTCCCGTGGATGCATAACGTGACTTTGTGTCCATTGATGTAACAGGATCACACTACCTGTTCCCTGTCACATAACTATTTACAGCCCGCACATTCCGTGGGGTTGGGAAATGCTACCGGCAGAACGCACAGACATGGACATGGAATGAACTAAGTGGCACAGACCGTAATTAGTCAGATCTCAGAACGTAATGGCAGAGACCGTGATTCTCCTAGCCATTAAAATGATCGGCATCGCTCTGGGAAACGAAGCAACTAAGCAAGCCGGTGCAGAATGTGTCGCGTTATGATGGAGCTTCGCGTGTACGAAGGCTGGTTGGAGGAGGTGCACAAGTAATCTACTACACGTTGGTCAATTTAAATTTGTGGATCATTCGATGTACGAGGCCATGGAGCGTGGTCCATCCGCCGCAGCAGACGTAGGGTGCTGCAACCCCTTGCTCTTCTGCCTACGGAATCCCCTCTTCGCCCACGACATCGGCAGTGGCATCAAGGAGCTCAACCAGAGGCTTGACGGCATCGAGAAGTGCAGTGCCGCCTTCAGATTTGTCAACCTTGGTTCCTACGAGGTTCATGAATTCTCTCTGCCATGTGTACAACATGAGAAAAAAGGGAGGCTCTAAATTAAAGAGGTTGTTTTCCAACGATTGCTGAAAATTGAGCGGCGACTTTGTCGCTTTTTATTACTTCAGTTCATGAATTCACTGTGCCATGTGTACAACAAGATCATCCAAAGTTTCTTCGTACGTACATTACCAACAGGTATTTTAAATTCATGGTAATACTACTAGTAAGTCCTTTGTACTGTAAGTCTTGTTATTTCAAAGTTTGTCACAGCACATCACAGTTTCCTTCATTACGATTCCAAATTTTGATCTATGATAAATAAAGGATGAAAAAGAAGGTACAAATGTCAAAAGGACACAGTTGATAAAAACTGCTAGTTATGATATATGAAAACCTTACTAGAAGTGATGCCACATCCAAGAACAAACTACAATATCAATATCTAGTATGAAGTCGCATTGAGAAGTAGGTCCAATATTCAGCTTGCAATAAAATGAAAACATGTTAGCCGTCTCGATAAATAAAGAAAAATGTCTTACAAGGCATAGCGTCTCAGACTTGTGCATGAGAGGAGCGAAACGGTGCTCTGCTGCTGGTTGTGCTACACAATTCGATGGCAGAGAATAAAATTCCGTCCAATCATGCGGCGGTGCGATCGACTCGCAAGTACATTTGCTAGCTAGAACTCGAGTAATTTAAGAACAGCTAACTCAATGGATCGTAGCGAGAGAGAAGTTTTCTGAGTACAAAAACTTATCTCTCGCTAGTCGCTATTCAGTTGGTCTCCAGAGAACAAAAAGATGTTTGTGTAGTACTTAATTGGATAAAAAAAGAGAAAAAAGAAGATCTAGTATTTAGTTGAATAAAAAAGAAGATTTTAGCTCAATGGATCATCTATTTAGCTGATCACCAGTGAAAAAAAGAAGATATAGTATTTAGTTGGATAAAAAAAAAGAGATCGGATTGAATGGCGTTGGGTATTGTTACACGTTTAAGAAAACAATTAACTGAGCAGAACGGAACGGAGGGTTCGGTTTTTGAATCCCATTTCATTTCCACCGCCTTCCCTGCCCGGCAGCCCCCAAATCAATCGGTCAATCCCACAAACCAAACCAAATCTGTCTTACAAGGCTGGCCCAAGGCATGAGAGAAGAGCGAAATGGTGCCTGCTGCTGGTGAATCTCAATAAGTGAAGAATCAGCTTTCCCTTTCGATTGATGGATGCCCTGTCAAAGTTATTCCTTCCTTTCCCTTTCGATTTTTTTTTGTTTGAGGCAAGCCCTTTTGATCTTTAATAGGTGGAATGTCTTAATCGTCACAGCACTATATAGCACCTTCGGGCGCAGTCCTTTCAAATAATGCATCATGTTGGACAATGGTCAAGACCTACACGCACCATGACTAAGCTTCATTGACTTGCAGCCTTGCAGGTTCTTCAGTTCTTGATGGCTTCAACAACAATAAGACTAGCATCCACCACTCATCAAGCCATGAAACTGTTTTGATGGTTACAGATTCAGAAACGCACAAGGAGGACGCCACAAGTCCAAGATTGAATCTGGCCGGATCAAAGCCATTAGAAGGCTGCAGGTGCGTCGCATCTTTATCGATGCCGTATTTATCAACCCTTTCGTCCTGTTTATTTTTTGGTTGTTACAGAGCGGTGTACTAATAACCTTTTGGAATTCTTCCAGCACCAAGAGCACAATAAGGACTTCATCGGGAAAAAGGACGAGCTAGCGAGCTTGTTAATTTGTAACGGCTGTAGTTTCACCAAGGTCTGGCGAGCTGGTATGTATGTTGAGATATATAGATTCCCCGCCTTCTCTTTACCTGGTTGATAGCACTCGTTCTTGTCAATTAACAATAATATTGACTTCGCTGCAGTTGGCTTTAGCGCAGCCCAAGTGTATTCAGAAACTCACAAGGAGGACACCACAAGTCCTAGATCGAATCTGGCCGGATCAAAGCCATTAGAAGGCTGCAGGTGCGTCGCATCTTTAACGACGCCATATTTATGGTTGAGCCTAGCCTCTAAACTTTTATAGGGATTATTCTACAAGGTTGGATTAATTGGTGAGGTTTACACACTAAATTCGAAAGATATATTATGGCTCGTTGGATGCTCATCGCACAGCGCAAAACATGTGGCGTTTTCTAAACTCTTCATTTGTATTCAGCTTTAGAAGAGACAGATTTGGACTTGTAATAATAGCACTAAGTCAAATTGTTACCGACCCTGAACACTAATTAACCAAATTAATCTTGCTATTGTTACCGGTGCGGCATGAACTCATCCTCAAGGGTCTTCCAAATCATAACCATCTTGAGTTGTTGACTTTGCTCTCGGATCGCCTCGCCCATGTGAACCATTTGCTTCACATGACATGGCTGCCAGCACCGACGCATCGACTGTCAGCGTTAATTATGGACAGTTGACCGGCTCACTGACACAACAAAATGTATCTTAAAAATACTTCCCCTTGCCATGCTTGACTCAAATACTTTCAAGTCTTTCATTTTTTAAACATCAACTAGCCGATAGCCATGCCATGTTCTTGAAAGTTGAAACTAACAAATCTCAGTTTTAAACAACACAACAAAGTAACAATTATTGGGTTGACAAGAGAAGCAAGAGCTTGGAGGAACCAGCACAGGCAGATGGTTTGACCACCATGTATGTAACTCTGAAGGGCATGCGGATTTTCTCAGAAACGCATGAGGACTGCAAGGTCTGCTGTTGTAATTCCAAGGGCATTTCGGTAGTTTCACAATTGATAATAAAAAATTAAGGGTCCCACCTATCGGTGGAACGGAAGAAGAATAGGGCTGAAGCCCACACGGATGAACCAGAGTTCGGACAGTCCAAACTTTCGCAGCAAGGCAAAGTTTGGACCATCCGATCTTGCGCGGAAGAGTTCGGACTGTCCGAACTTGTGTGAGAAGAGTTCGGACCGTCCAAACTTACACATAGGCAAATGTTCTTTAATTATGCTTTGTTATGCTAGAATTATATCTAAATATATGCTTATACCGTATTACTTACAACAGCTCCGGGATCTAATCGTCGGGTCAATAACCGGTACATAGGCATATAGCTCTAGTACCGTACTTTCTAGAATTTCTACATACTGAAATCTAATGACAAATATATGTGAGCGTAGGAATACTTCGCATTACAACTAGGATTGACGGCCAACACCTCCGAGACCAGCAACTGGGTTATCCGTTACATTAGAACCATTTGGTTGAAGGTTCAGAAACACATTAGATTGCAACAGTGGTTTTTGGAGATCTGACCATTGTTATCCATATCAGGTATGTTATGTACGCCCGTAGCTTTAACATTGTAGTTATTCACAATTTTTTGTCATTTGCTGAAGAAATAGTGACCGATAGTTCTGAGGCTAGGAATGCTTAATAGTACTATGACGTTAATAACTCTAGCTGTCTGTTTTTAACACCGTACTTATTTGCAAGAGTAGCTATCTGTTTGTAGATAGATCTGAGATCATTTAGATAGACCTGAGGCAACGGCAAAGTCGACTGGCTATTCTTCCCATTTTATTAGCAGTGATCCATCTTTCTTACTGCTTACTCATTTAACTCTAGCTATCTGTTGTTCTTCATACATACGGGTATGCTAGTAGCAGAAAGCATTAATGCATCACTTGCTTCATTTCACAGATGGTCATGCTAGAATAGATATCAAGGAAAATACGAAACTAAGCGGCCCAGCACTGCCACGTTCTCAGAGCGTAATGGCAGAGACTGTGATTCTCCTAGCCATTAAAAAGATCGGCATCGCTCTTGGAAACGAAGCAACAAAGGGTGTGACGCAACTGACAAAGCTCCAGGGCAGAATGGGTCGCGTTATGACGGAGCTTAGCGTAATGCATGATTTTATCTGTCAAATGGACATTCGAGGCCGCAACAATCAAGTGTATGAAGGCTTGTTGGAGAAGGTGCGCAAGGTAGCATTCATGATCGAGGACATGGTGGATGAGTACCTGTATATTGTTGGGCAGGAACATGATGTCAGGTGGTGCTTCTACCTGAAGAAAGCATTCAAGCAACCAAATGCTTTGCTTTCATTAAACAGGATAGCTTTCATGGTGAAGGAAACAGAGAGAAACCTAGCACATCTTTCCCAGACGAAAGAGCGATGGGTTCCGATGATAAGCAATGGGGATACTACCAACCAGAGTTATAAGTCCCAGGATCTAGCAAGCATTTCATATTTCCTTGATGAAGAAGATCTTCTTGGGATTGAAGATAACAAGCAAACACTTGTACAGTGGCTGGGAGATGATGAGTTGGCACGCTCGGTAATAGTTCTGCACGGCATGGGAGGTCTCGGGAAAACGGCACTAGCAGCAACCGTCTATAAGAAGGAACGAGAGAAATTTGATTGCCATGCATGGGTCTCCATCTCACAGACTTACACCAGAGAAGATGTTCTTAGAAGATTGATCATCGAGCTTTTCAGAGACAAACAGAGTGATAGAGACAAACAGAGTGTTCCAAGTAACATTGCCACCATGGACACGACAGCCATGCAAGAGGAACTGAAGATGTTTTTGGAAAAGAAAAAGTACCTGGTTATATTGGATGACGTTTGGACTCCAGAAGCATACACTGACTTATTTCCAACACTCAATTCGAATCTCAAGGGGAGCAGAATAATAATCACAACACGGATTACTGACATAGCCCACCTTGCTTTCCAAGACAGGATACTGACACTTGAGCCCTTATCAGACAAGATGTCATGGGAACTCTTTTGTAAGAAGGCTTTTCCAGATCATAAGTGTCCCGCAGAACTAAAGACTTTGTCAGAGCAAATAGTGCACAAGTGTGAAGGCTTACCACTTGCAATTGTTTCTATCGGCAGTCTCTTGTTTGTGCGTGACAAGACCGTAGATGAATGGAAGCGAATACATGATCAGCTCAGCTGGGAGATAATTAATAATCCAAGTTTGGATCATGTAAGGAATGTTTTGCATCTGAGTTTCATCTACCTACCAAAGTACTTGAAAAGTTGTTTCCTATACTGCAGCTTGTTCCCAGAGGACTATCTTTTCCACAGGAAAAAGCTGGTACGATTGTGGATAGCAGAGGGGTTCATTGAGAAGAGGGGTCAAAGCACAATTGAGGAAGTGGCGGAAGGCTATCTGAAGGAGTTGGTTCACAGAAATATGTTGCAACTTTTTGAAAGGAACCACTTTGGCAGGATAAAATTGTTTCGTATGCATGACATCGTGCGTGAGTTGGCGGTGGATTTGTGTCGGAGAGAATGCTTTGGTGTTGCATACGAGGAGGATAAATATGGGGGTGAATCTCTCGAGAAGGATGGACGTCGACTGGTAATACACAAACTAAAGAAGGGTAGTATTCCTCAGTCAACTTCGAGTGCACACCAACTTCGATCTGTCATCGCATTGGACAGCAGTATGCCATCATCCGCTCTGTTGCCCCTCATAGTGGAGAAGTGCAGATATATGTCAGTACTCGAGTTAAGTGGGCTACCCATCGAGAAGGTTCCTGATGCTATTGGAGACCTTTTCAATCTCCGCCATTTGGGTTTGCGTGATTCGAAGGTGAAGCTCCTTCCGAAGTCTATCGAGAAGCTTTCCAATTTGTTAACACTGGACCTTGCTAGATCTGAGATACAAGAGCTGCCTGGAGGAATAACCAAACTGAAGAAGCTGAGACACTTATTTGCTGAGAAATGGATTGATTCATTTGGGCGAAATTTTCGATGGGGTACTGGTGTATCCATCCCCAAGGGCCTCGAGAACCTGAGAGACCTACAGACATTACAAGCGTTGGAAGCGCAGGATGAGTCTATTAGACATTTAGGGGAGCTAAGTGAACTGAGAAGCATCAGCTTATGGAATGTGAAGAGAATCTATTGTGAACGCCTGTGTAAGTCTCTAGTTCAGATGCCGTTCTTGTCCTTATTATACATTGCAGCAAGTGATGAAGATGAGGTTATTCAGTTGAATGGTTTGAACCCACCGCCTTCTAGCCTTCAAAAAATTTACTTGACAGGGCGATTGGCCGAAGGGACATTGGAGGAGTGTCCTCTCTTCCAAACTGCAGGGCAGCATTTGTTTTCGTTGGCTCTATATTGGTCCCAACTAAGAGAAGACCCCGTGTCGTGCCTCTCTCGGTTGTCAAGTCTGACGGACCTACAGTTGACCAGAGCATACAGCGGAGAGCAGCTGGCATTTCTCACCGGGTGGTTTCCCAATCTGAAGAGACTTCAGTTAAGAGACCTGCTTGACCTGAAGCATCTCGAGATACAGCAAGGTGCCATGGCGAGCCTGAAAAGATTACTACTAGTCAACCTCAGAAGCATGACGGAGGTCCCACCTGGAATTGAATTCCTCACGTCCCTCCAATATCTATTATTTGATGAAATCACCCGTGACTTCTTAACGTTGCTACGTGAATGTCCTGGAATTCGAGGTATGCGGTGGTGGTATTCTCTCCGGAATGGATCGCAGGCTTGAAGATGTAAGTCACTCAACTGCCCGTATCAACAATTCGACTGCTACTTCCTCACCTTATCGTAGTCTTGAGATTGAAGAGATTAGATTACGCACACAAGTTGCTTTAATTAGCATCTTCATGCCTCATTGGCAGGAAAATAATGTTTTACAGGGGAGGGGCACACGGAGGATCGTCGTCCTTTTAGCTGCTCAGAGCGCCTGTGCGTCTATATGAAGACAGTTTAATTAGTATGCATGCTGAATAAAGCAAGCCAAGTATTAGGGACACATGGAGGATCATCCTTTTTTCCTTCGAGGCTTGCCATTTTTCTCTCTCGTTTGATGAATAAAGCAAGCGAAGTATAAACCTCAGCTACTTGTGTAATCGAGGTTTCCTACTAGCTAGACTGCTTCTGAATTGTGGTTCCTATATATTTCAGTTGTGACTATCAGACATTTGTGTGATTGTTGTTAGGTCCTGATATTGTTGTTTAGGCATTCATGTGGTTCCTCATTTGTAAATTATCTTTTTTTATCACCTTGAAATTTTATGAACACATGTGCTTGTTTTTCTCGTGCCATCTTACATATGTTTGGGCAGCTATGTGTGTGCCTTTCTACAGCATATATATTCTTACGGCTCAACTATTTTAGCTGTCATGTTAAACTTTCATCGTTGCGCGTATTTATTATTCCATTGCATACAGACCGTAATCCTCTAGTTGAGGATAAAATATACCCCCCAAATAATTCTTAATGAGTGTCTACTGTCTTATAGGCGACTAATAAATTAACACAGGATTTAGGTATGTTTCAGAATAATTAGTGAGGTCGACCAATTTAATCGGTACACATTGATTGCTAAATTACTGATTATCCTTATTCATCCTTGATAGCCCTACATGCTTATGAATGGTGTTTTACAATGCGATATAATTATCCGAATCTTTTGGTGAAGTATTGCAGGTAATTTAGACGGCTTAGGTTTAATGATTTGCAAAGACGAATTTCCATCGCACACGCTAAACCTCCCTCCTCCCTTTTCTTTTTTGTTCTTTTCTTCTTCTTGTTGTAATATTTGCGGTATAAGCAATAGTATAAATATAATTCCAATATAATTATAAGCACACAAGAATGACATCAATTCATAAATAAATGACATAACAAGTATGAAACCATATGAATTGAATATATCATTCAAAGAACAACACATATTCAATAAAGAAGACATTAAACTCCTACTCATGAACATGTATGACAATGTGTAAAGTGAGTATCAATTAATACTAGCAACAAGCTCAAATTTTAATTGATTCTTTGTGCTCTCAGATTGGAGGGTTACATAAGATTAATCTTTGCCGTCCCGCTACCAATTCATATACTCTTCACGTATTGGTTATGTCAAAATAATTCAATCTATGAGCTCTCAAGTTTATATTCTGCAATCTAACAGTTCAAACATATATATATCAACACATGCGCAATTTGGTCACCACCTACACAGTTCAAGGAATTGTCCAAATATATATCTATCTCTTTCACATACACACTAGTTTTCTTGTAAGTCAAATACCCAACAGTGCAATATGTAAAAGATTGATATGCTCTATAACTGCATAAACCAAATGCTATGAGATAGTAAATATTTGAAAGAACATCAACTTGCGTAATTAATGATAATGACAGAATTATGTAAACTAGAGCCCATGATTGAATAAACCAATATCGACATATGATTAATTCATCATTGAGCAACATTAAGCCCATCGTTTCTTTGCAATTTCTCGGATATATCACAAACTGAAAACGCAAGATATGAACCGAAAACTCACTCACGGTGATATTCTAAATCACCGAAAGGTCACAGACTAGGCGTGCTCGTGAGCACTGTCCCGAAAACCTATTGCCTCTCAACACTACCGTGAGAGAGCGGTGAGGCACGGAGATAAAGCCCCCACCTTTGCCTTCACGAACCAAAGAAAGTCGGTCAGGGAGTAGGCCGCACAAGCGCAGGGAGGAGCCGGCCAAGCACCTCGCCGACGAGCACCAGGGGATCGCAGATTGGCGTCGGGAACCGAAGCCACACACCACAACCGAAGTCACCACAGGCAAAACAAGAGAGAGTAGGAGAGGAGGAGAGCCCTTGCCTTCAGATGTCCCTCAAAGGAGGAGCGACTTCGCTTAAATAGCCAGGAGGGGGAGGACTCGGGCGTGGTTGCCAACGGCTAAGACCGGGCCATCCACTCCACCCGAGCCCCTCAACGCTCCTCAAAAGTCGCCACTCCCCAGATCTGAGCGCGCACACGGATCGGGACCGGGTCGCACGGGAGTGTGGGGAAGAGAGAGCCGCACGGGAGGCTCACCCGGAGGAGCGCGTTGCGTGGAGGAGTGGGATGCGCGGGAGAGCCGGTTGGGGGCCGCCGCCGCTGCCGCTGCCTGGCGCGCCACCGAACCCGCCGGCCCCTGCGCCATCGCCCCAACCGCCCTGGCCGCTTACCTCTCTGCCTCTATGGTCGAATGGGAGGAGGAGACGTCCTCCTCCCCTTATCTCTATTTTGTCCCACCGACGGGTGGGCCCCATTCTCTCTCTCCCTTTATCATATGGGAAATTCCCATTTTGGCCTTGGCAAAATACAACAGTCCCCACCAATTTCTCATTTGATAACTGATGCTCAAAGTCTTGTTCAATATACAGCAGTTCGACAATGGGTACCTTTCGGGTTTGAACTCAAAGTCTAGTAACAAAGACTACGACTCTGCACAGACAAAGGAGGACTACGCCTTGATCCAATGCCTTGGTGTGAGAGTTTTCGTCCAGATTACACTCTGTACAGGGCGGCTTGCCCTTTTCCCTCTCGGGTTGGGACGTTACGGTCATGTCCCCATATCTAACTCATGAGTACATTAAGAAAGTATACCCTTAACTTTCTTCGATCGCGACCTCACGATCGTACTTACGTAGGTGAATTCTCCAGGGAATCCTGTAGGACGATTCCCGAAGTCATATAGACATCGAATTCATTAAGAGCTTTTGCTCAACCTTCCATACAGATAGAGCACTGCAGCTAATGGGACCATTGAGATGTGCTCTCTAATCTCACACAGTTTGTTGTCCTAGAGCCTAGTTCACGGGATCTCCGATCTCCTAGGGTAGGTTACCACCAATGTGAGCCTTTACACGGGTATGAGCCCCATTCCCTGAGACGCTGCAAGGATGACCTTCCGCGCCAATCCTTTAGTGAAAGGATCTGCTAGGTTCCTTTCAGACTGGATGTATTCCACAGAAATAACACCCGTCTCTCTGGCATGCCTAACCGACTTGAGTCGTCGCTTTATATGTTTTGAGGACTTCATATTGTCCTTCCTACTCTTCGCCTTAACCAGAACGGTTTGGTTATCGCAGTAGGTCAAAATAGCTGGAATTGGCTTTTCCAGAATCGGTAGGTCAGAAAGGAGTTCTCTAATCCATTCTGCCTCTACAGCCGCTGAGTCAAGAGCTACTAGCTCAGCCTCCATGGTGGACCGTGTAAGGATAGTCTGTTTGGAAGACTTCCACGAAACGGCTCCACCTGCTAGAGTGAACACGTAGCCACTTGTAGCCTTCATATCATCTGAGTCGCTAATCCAGTTGGAATCACTGAATCCTTCCAAGACTGCAGGATGACCAGAATAGTGTATTCCCAAATTAGGGCTTCCTTTTAGGTATCTAAGAACTCTCTCTAGTGCTATCCAATGATCATCTCCTGGATTGGACGTATAACGACTCAATCTGCTCACAGCATAAGAGATATCTGGTCTTGTTGCACCAGTTAGATACATCAAGGATCCAATAATTTGTGAATACCTTAATTGATCTTTTCCATGTCCTGTGTTTTTGTGGAGCTTAGCATTTGGATCATAGGGTGTCGCTGCTGGCTTACAGTCCATGAATCCAAATCGGGATAGGACTTTGGCCACGTAATGGGATTGTGACAGAGTTATCCCATTCTCAGTCTTTATAAGCTTGATGTTTAAAATAACATCAGCTTCACCCAGATCTTTCATATCAAATTTCTGAGAGAGAAAAGACTTTGTTTTATTGATTACATCCATGTTAGTCCCAAAAAGCAATATGTCATCTACGTATAGACATAGAATGACACCTTCACCCCCATGAAACCGATAGTAGACACATTTATCGGCTTCGTTAACACAAAAGCCGACCGATGTCAGGGTACTATCAAATTTCTCATGCCACTGCTTGGGAGCTTGCTTTAGGCCATACAAAGATTTAATCAATCGACATACTTTCTTTTCTTGCCCTTCAACCACAAAACCATCAGGCTGTTGCATATAAATCTCCTCATCCAACTCTCCGTTTAGGAAGCGGTCTTTACATCCATTTGATGTACTTGGAGTTTATATGCAGCAGCTAGTGCTATAAGCACCCGTATTGTGGGTAAACGAGCCACAGGAGAGTATGTATCAAAATAGTCTTCTCCTTCCTTGTGCGTGTAACCCTTAGCCACTAAGCGGGCCTTGTACTTTTCAATAGTACCATCAGGTCTGCGCTTTCTTTTAAAGATCCATTTGCAGCCCACTGGCTTGCATCCAGGTGGAAGATCTGTAATCTCCCAGGTTCCGTTAGCTGTGATGGAATCCATCTCGCTACGGACTGCCTCCTTCCAGTAATCCACATCCGGGGATGCGTATGCCTCTGAAAGGGTTCGTGGTTCATCGTCCACGACATAGGTGACATAGTCGTCGCCCAGTGACTTTTCAGTCCTCTGCCTCTTACTCCTCCTCAACTCCAACTCTGGAGCGGTGTTATCCACACTAGGAAGAATAGAGCAATCAACTGGAACAGTAGGGTCAATGACTTCCGCTGGTCTCATAGGAAACACATGTTCAAAGAAAGTCGCATCACGAGACTCCATCACTATGTTTGTAGTGATGTCACTCACCTCGGATTTGACTACTAAAAATCTATAAGCCGTGCTATTAAGAGCATACCCTAGAAAAACACAATCAACGGTTTTCGGACCAAGTTTTCTTTTCTTCGGTAATGGCACATGTACCTTCGCGAGGCATCCCCATGTCCGAAGATAAGACAAGTTAGGTTTTCTCCCCTTCCATCCTTCATAGGGTGTCTCCTCCTGATTTCGAGGTGGAACCCTATTCAGGATATAGTTAGCTGTGAGAACTGCCTCACCCCACCAATAGTCCGGCATACCTGAACTCTGAAGCATGGCGTTAACCAAGTCACAAAGAGTTCGGTTCTTTCTTTCGGCTATTCCATTTGATTGGGGTGAGTAAGGTGGAGTAGTCTCATGGATTATTCCACTTTCTTCACGAGGCGAGAGAATTCATTCGAGGCGTATTCACCGCCTCGATCCGACCGTAACTGTTTGATTTTCTTTTCTAGTTGATTTTCAACCGGCTTTATAGACTTTAAAATATTCAAGTGCTTCATCTTTCGACTTAAGTAGGTAAATGTAACAATACTTAGTCGCATCATCTATGAGAGTTAGAAAATAGCGCTTGCCACCTTTAGTCAAAATTCCATTCATTTCGCAAAGATCAGAATGGACTAATTCAAGTGGAGAAGTGCTCGCCCTTCAACACTATGAAAAGGTTTTCGGGTTGCTTAAACACACACACTTCACATTTTGAACCTTTCTCATAATTATAACTTGGAATTAAGTTCATTTTGCTTAACCGCATAATAGCTTCAAAATTAACATGACACAAGCGTGAATGCCAAACATCATGAACTTTATTGCAATGGGAAACATTGTAAATGTTACATTATTTGAATCAAGAATCGATAAGCGGAACATGCCTCCGCTATCATAGCCTTTGCCCACAAAATTACCAAACTTGGTCAACACGACCTTATTGGATTCAAATACAAGCTTTATTCCTGCCTACACAGCATCGACCGCTCGGAAGATTGCGAGTCATTGCGAGCACATCTGATCGTCCTTGAGGATGAGTGTCTTGCCCGAGGTAAGCTTCAGTGCGACTGTCCGATCCCACGTCTTTGCGCGCGCTCCGTTACCCATTAGGACGGATCCACCACCTTCACCACGAAATGAAGAGAAACACGATCGATCGGCACATATATGTCTAGTAGCACTGTATCAATCCACGATCAATTGATGGACTTGCCATAAAGGCACGAGTACGTACTCTTCCGAATGGAGCGAGCGGTCGACATTTACTTCACCTTACGGCTCTTGTCTTTGACGGGAGTAGGACCTCGCTTTGCGATTGCGGCAATGGTTGGCCTTATGTCCAGCCTCCTCGCATACAAAGCGGACAATGTCCTCCTTTTTCTTCTTCATTTTCTTGGTTGGAGCTTGACTTGGGGTGACTCTTGAACCGGTTTCCCAAAGCTTCGGCATTCTTGACTTGAACTTGATGGGCTTGGACTTGAGCCTTTCCTACACCGTCACCGGCTCTAGCTCGTTCTTCGACATTTATAGTCTGCCGGCTCATTGAGTGTCAAGCGCTCCTTCATATGTCGTCGGCGATCCGAAAGTCACGCCATGATGGCGGTAACTTAGCCAGAATGACATTTACTTGAAACTTTTCCGGTAGAGCACAGTCGTACTGACTTAAGTCACGTACATGGAGCTGAAGCTCATGGAGCTGCTCCATCACCGACCGTCCTTCGACCATTTTATAGTTCAAGTAGTTCGCAGTCACGAACGACTCATTTCCGTTGTCTCCTTCGGAGTATTTCTCTTCAAGTTCGTCCCACAGAAGCTTGGCGTTTGTGAAGTTGACATATACGTCGAACAGCCGGTTGGACAGGATGGCTAATAGACGGGCTAAGACCGAGTTATTTGCATCCTCCCACTTCATCATTTCAGGGATCTCCAACGGAAATGCCGGAGGATTTGAAATGACCCAAAAGAGTTTGAGATCGGTCAGCCATAATTTTGTCTTAGCTTGCCACCGCTTGAAGTTCGCACCGTCGAAAACTTCTGGCTTAACGACATCGGAGGAAGCCATTACTTTGATAATAGGTTTTCTGGATTGTTGTAATATTTGCGGTATAAGCAATAGTATAAATATAATTCCAATATAATTATAAGCACACAAGAATGACATCAATTCATAAATAAATGACATAACAAGTATGAAACCATATGAATTGAATATATCATTCAAAGAACAACACATATTCAATAAAGAAGACATTAAACTCCTACTCATGAACATGTATGACAATGTGTAAAGTGAGTATCAATTAATACTAGCAACAAGCTCAAATTTTAATTGATTCTTTGTGCTCTCAGATTGGAGGGTTACATAAGATTAATCTTTGCCGTCCCGCTACCAATTCATATACTCTTCACGTATTGGTTATGTCAAAATAATTCAATCTATGAGCTCTCAAGTTTATATTCTGCAATCTAACAGTTCAAACATATATATATCAACACATGCGCAATTTGGTCACCACCTACACAGTTCAAGGAATTGTCCAAATATATATCTATCTCTTTCACATACACACTAGTTTTCTTGTAAGTCAAATACCCAACAGTGCAATATGTAAAAGATTGATATGCTCTATAACTGCATAAACCAAATGCTATGAGATAGTAAATATTTGAAAGAACATCAACTTGCAGAATTAACAGTAATGACAGAAATTATGTAAACTAGAGCCCACAGATTGAATAAACCAATATCAGCATATGATTAATTCATCATTGAGCAACATTAAGCCCACTGTTTCTTTGCAATTTCTCAGATATATCACAAACTGAAAACTGCAAGATATGAACCGAAAACTCACTCACAGGTGATATTCTAAATCACCAGAAGGTCACAGGACTAGGCGTGCTCGTGAGCACTGTCCCAGAAAACCTATTGCCTCTCAACACTACCGTGAGAGAGAGCAGTAGGCACGGAGATACAAAGCCCCCACCTTTGCCTTCACGAACCAGCAAAGTCGAAGTACAGGGAGTAGGCCGCACAAGCGCAGGGAGGAGCCGGCCAAGCACCTCGCCGACGAGCACCAGGGGATCGCAGATTGGCGTCGGGAACCGAAGCCACACACCACAACCGAAGTCACCACAGGCAAAACAAGAGAGAGTAGGAGAGGAGGAGAGCCCTTGCCTTCAGATGTCCCTCAAAGGAGGAGCGACTTCGCTTAAATAGCCAGGAGGGGGAGGACTCGGGCGTGGTTGCCAACGGCTAAGACCGGGCCATCCACTCCACCGAGCCCTCAACGCTCCTCAAAAGTCGCCACTCCCGGATCGGCGCGCACGGATCGGGACCGGGTCGCACGGGAGTGTGGGGAAGAGAGAGCCGCACGGGAGGCTCACCCGGAGGAGCGCGTTGCGTGGAGGAGCGGGATGCGCGGGAGAGCCGGTTGGGGGCCGCCGCCGCTGCCGCTGCCTGGCGCGCCACCGAACCCGCCGGCCCCTGCGCCATCGCCCCAACCGCCCTGGCCGCTTACCTCTCTGCCTCTATGGTCGAATGGGAGGAGGAGACGTCCTCCTCCCCTTATCTCTATTTTGTCCCACCGACGGGTGGGCCCCATTCTCTCTCTCCCTTTATCATATGGGAAATTCCCATTTTGGCCTTGGCAAAATACAACACTTCTTCCCTTCCTTTTTCATTTTCTCTTCCTTTTCTCCTCCCTCTTCCCCCCCCCTTTTCCAGGCCACCAGCTCTCGGCGCCCAGTGCTGCCCTGGCCCTCATCCTCGGCTTCATCGCTCTTGGGTCCGGCCCCTACGCTGTCTTGGAGGAGCTTTTTATTGATGGTTGCAAGTTGAGGTGTTTTTCTCCTGGCCTTCCTCCCATGCAAGGGCTTTGAAAAAATTATACATATATAGTGTTCAACACCTAAACTCTCTAGAGAACTTTGCTTCTCTCTTTGAGCTTTATGTGTACCTGATCCCTAACCTCAAGAGGATCACTAATCTCCCCAAATTGCAAAAGCTTGACATCAGTTGCTGCCCAAAGCTGAAGGTATTGGAGGGCACGCTTGCACTCCAGAGGCTCGAGCTGCAGGACTATGACATGGAAACACTCCTGGGATACCTGCAAGATGTAAAGCAAAGGCATTTGCTGCTGGACTGCAGCCTAGCAATGCTCACTTCCATTGCCGAGGGGAAATCTAGCCTAGAGTGGGAAAGGTTGAGTCATATCCAGCATGTCAAGACCTATGCACATCGGAGGAAATGGTATGTGCTGTACACAAAAGATCCATACAACTCGGAGACAAATACAGCCGTTTTACCATCTCTAGAGGTAAATTAGCACATCTGCTTCATCTTAATTTGTTGCCTTGCTCTGTTCATTTAATTTGTTTCCTTAATTTCTACTTGTTGATTTCATCTTTCGTCCTTAATTTCTCTCGACAACATCAGGGATGAAGTGGAATAGGAGACATACTCCGATTGGAAGAAGAGGGGCAAGAATATCCGTCCGAGGCATGCTTGCTTGCAGAAAAATGAAGTGGCCTCGATCATTTTATTTCCCCAATCTCTTCAACCAGACCAGGACCATGCACTGACAGGTTAGCCCTCTCGATAAACAAAGAAAAACTGTCTTACAAGGCTGGCCCAATGCTCGTTGCATAGCATTGATTTAAGAACAGCTAGCTCAACGGATCGTAGCGAGAGAGAAGTTTTTTGAGCAGAGAAAAATATTTTAGTGTAGTACTAAAACAGAACCTAATCGATCATCTATTTAGCTGATCACCAGAGAAAAAAAGAAGATCTACTATTTAGTTGGATAAAAAAAAAGAGATCGGATTGAATGGCGTTGGGTATTGTAACATGTTTAAGAAAACAATTAACGGAGCAGAACGGAACGGTTGGGTTTTTTTAATCCCATTTCATTTATTTGCTCACTGCCTCTGAGTTACTATGGTAATTGATGTGTTTTACACATTTGTGTTTTCTGAGCAAAGCTGAAGGACAGCAAAAATTGTTGCATGGAGTCCTATCTGGATGCTATCAAAGCCACACTGTTATCTGACAAAAAAAACATGAGAACTCATGTAGTATGCAACATGTGGCCTTGTAGTAGAACTGTTGGATAATTAGAGTAGTTTAATTGTGTCAGCGTTTCATGCAGGATAGGAGCTTCAACGTGTTGGGAAAATTTGATAGGAACAAGTGCTTCAGCGTATCCTATAATTGCCTTGATCCTGAAAAAACAACAAAAGGGAAAGAAGAAAAAAAAGATGGTGGTCTGCCAAAGAGGGCACATGCGCCTAAGCGGGCCTACGGTGCAGCGGCCCGTAATCCAGCGCCAGCAGCCCACTACGCAACTTGGAACGGGCGGGCCGCGCAATGCAACCGCATGCCCAGACACAACGCGCCAACACCAGGCATCCGCACCACCTTAGTGCCCCCGCTCGGGTGACAAGCCATCGCTACCTGGCTCGGCGGAAGAGTGGGTGTGGAACGAGTATTTGAGTTGGTCTTTTGCTCTTCGAATAGGCGGTGTGGTACTAAACGAGAGCGGAACGAAGATTTGCCGCTGGCTTTGTGCGGAAGAGCATGAGGAGAGTGGTCTTTGGGCCCGTTTCACTAAAATCGTCCTGTCAGCAGCTTCAGCAATCACAATCAGTTGACTTCCATTGTTCTTGCACAAAGCCTTTATGGATTGGAACCGAGACATACCGAAATTGTATTTTATGTTACTTTTTACCTTTCGGATTTTTATGTTACCTGCAGCGTTGCCGTTTGACTTGCTAGGTTGCTATGAGCGCACTTTTGGATTTCTTGCCGTTAGTTGTTCTACTGTAGCATCCAGGCCAAGGTTCTTGCTCTCTCTCTATTGTCGTGAGCGCACTTATGGATTTCTTACATTGTCGTCACGCCATTTTGTATTGAATTAGCTAAACTCGACAGTGTTTTTTGGCAATCAAGTACTGAAGTTGCGTTCTTGTGGACTTGCAGAGGTGGCTGAATTTTGTTCAGGGGGTTTTGGCTGTGGCATTCCATCTCTCCCATGTACGATGCTCCTTGTTTTGATGCAGGTAACATCTATTTATGCGGTGCCACTCTTCACTCCTCTATGTGATGTTAGTTTTCATGCGCTGGTACTTGCATTGCATGATGACATGTCTATTTCTTTGCTCACTGCCTCTGAGTTACTATGGCAATTGATGTGTTTTACACATTTTGTGTTTCCTGAGCAAAGCTGAAGGACAGAAAAAAATTGTTGCATGGAGTCCTATCTGGATGCTATCAAAGCCACACTGCTATCTGACAAAAACACATGAGAACTCATGTAGTATGCTACATGTGGCCTTGTAGTACAACTGTTGGATAATTAGATTAGTTTAATTGTGTGAATGTTTCATGCTGGATAGGAGCTTCAACGCGTTGGGGAAATTTGATATGAACTAGTGCTTCAGTGTATCCTATAATTGCTTTGATCCTGAAAAATCATCTGGATTCTAGACCTTTTTCCAGCTAATGATGAAATGGCCAAGCCAACACATTGTTCTGATACAAAACATGGATTTTTTTATTGTTTTACGCTACTTTTGTGCCTGATGTCGTAAATTCCAGTTTAATCTTACTTGACTGTTTTAGCGCTTTGCACAAGAGTGAGTTTTGGTAAAAAAAAAAAAGCTACAGATCTCAGCGCAGTTCTGAGTTCAATGGCTTTTACTAGGGTCGTTCGTGCTTGCCAAGGGTTTGGCTGCATCTTTGTGGTGAAGGGTTATTTTGGATTGGATATAGGTTTTTTCAGTTTGACATGTTTACTGCTTTTGGGTCTCTTCCATTCTGCGTCATGGTCTCTCCCAATTTTAAGTAGGTGTTCATTTTGCCATTCAGCAGTCTGTTCAACTCCACTGATTTGGTTCTTTTTTTATGTTACTCAGTGCTCATGTCCAGTGTGAGTTTGGTGATTTTCATTTTAATAGCTGTAAAAAAAAGGGAGTCATTATCTACAGTGCTACCATGTAATGGCAGCTCAGCAGGACTGCAACCGCACAATGGCAGTGTAGCACCTCACATACCAATATGAGATACTATTATGGAATATCATTACTAAAGTAAAGAATGAATAAAAGCAGTAATAGAAATCATAAGAAAATTAAAACTTTAAAAGTACTTTGTTAAAGAACTAGCGGAAACTGAAATAAATATTTAAAACATAGGACTGGTCCACTTCTAACCAAATAAAAGTAAGAAACATTAATAGTGGCTAACCACGGTGCTAAAAACTTGTGTACGCTCTATACATATTGCAATCATTTCATTGGTCTTTTACCTGAAAATGAAAAGAGCAAATGTGAGATTTGAAAATCTCAACAAGTACCTAACAACGACCCAAAATTCGGTTTAAGATAATAAAAAAAGCAATAATACCACTAAAAAGACAGAATGATGAAAGTAAATGTTAAATGCTTTCCAATGACGAGGGCAATCTGAACCAAGAGAGTGCTGCAAGTTACATGGTGAACCCAGTAAACAGTACCTGTTGAAGCTGCAAAGTAAACCCAGTAAACAGGAAAGCCTGATTCCCTATATATCACATAACTATTTCCCCCGTCATTCACACAACTAGCGTAAGGAACGATACGGTGATCACAACTAGCCGCACAGCCTCACCGAGTGATGATTTACTACTTGTTTGGAACCCCATACGAGTAGCCAGCCAGCAGACGGTACACATGGCGATTCACCCAGCTCCTACCTACCCAAGCCCATCCACACCGGTTTGGAACTTGGCCCCCCATGCCACAGTGGTTTTGAATTCGCTGGATTGGCATTCCAACTTTCATACCATTTATACAGTAATATCTGAAGTTTGAGTACTGATGATTTCGTTTTTTTTGTTTTTTAGATTCTTTTGGGATTTTTTGCCTTTTTTCCCCGTATTTCTTTGTATTGTCCGTGATGGGTTAACATATTTTTTCTATTTTTAAATTTTTTAAATTTAATTATGACAAATAAGCCAACTCAGTTACAGTAAAAAAATAAATCAGTTATAGTAAAAAAGTCATAAACTAATACCATTCCGAACACCCCTGAGTATCTAAGGGGGAAAACAGAACAGACCAAAATGATAAATTATGAAGTGACTATTGCAAGTCAAAATAGAAGCAAGCGACATATGTGAACCCATGGCAATGGCAAGCACCACCTACTCACCTAGTTGTCCGATCTGGATTGCACAACAAGCCGAGATCCTTGAGAATAGACATGTGCTACTCGTACACGACGAAATAATCGACTCCAACAAGCAAGCGGAAACGACACCTGACGAAAGGAAAGGTAGGGTTATTGGAGGAACCTAGGCGTGCATACGAAGCCAAAGTTCTCATGCGGGGATTTTTTTAAAGTTCTATTGTGTCACCTTAATTTTAAGATTAACTTTATATAGCATGAAATCTAACCCCCTTATTAAGAGTGAAAGAACCAGTGACCAACGTGTGATTTGCACCGCACCACCGACCTCGGTAGCATCTAGCCACCGTGGCCCCACCGGCGCGCTCGGTAGTGCCCGGGTGCGGCAGGTGGTGGGACTCACTCGTGTTCAGCGCGGCACCAGGCACACAAGTTTATTTGGCATTAAGGTTGTGCTCACCGAGAGAGATTCAAGAGCTGACGAAGACATGCAGAACGGAACAAAAACAAGTCGCAGTAGCAATTAAGCTGGAAAATTAGATTTGGAAAATCAGGAGTAATAGTAGATTATTAAATGTTGCAGCTATTAATTCAAATGAATTTTCGTTTGTTTGCAAGCAGTAAGGAGGGATCGATGTGGAAACAATTGATCGTATCTTGTTTAACTGCTATATTCCCAAGTTTATCTGGTGCTATTTCAGAGAAATCTAGGGCTGGAATTCTACTCTAGATTCGATCGAGGATTCGGTAGACAGATGGTT
The DNA here is from genome assembly GCA_036346265.1 of Melocanna baccifera. NCBI lineage: Eukaryota > Viridiplantae > Streptophyta > Magnoliopsida > Poales > Poaceae > Melocanna > Melocanna baccifera. The sequence continues at coordinate 334,430 of JAYEVJ010000136.1, read as the reverse complement.
AGCCATCACCGTCGGCAGGCGCGGCTAGACGGCGTTCGTGGCTGACGCTGACCACCACATCGACGTAGTAGGGGCTGAACTCGCTTCACGCCATGTACGGGATCTTGGTGCTAGGGGTTTACTACATGTACAGTGCAAACATACTTAGGCAAACGACTCCTGTAAATTCACTCCAGATCAAATCATCACAGACAGACAAAAGGCAGGCAGATCGAGGTACATACTTGGGCAAACGCGTGACTCATGTAAATTCACTCAAGACCAAACTAGATGCCTGCATAGCATGTATGATATGATGACAATATATAGTACTAGACTAGCCCGTTTCGCAAGCTGCAGCAGCACAACAACAGCACCAAGAGCATACAAAACAAACCACACCATGCTCGAGCCATGGTGGTGTGGTTAAGCACCAACCAAATGGTCTCCTTATTATCCACTCACTCGTAAGTCACTCTCACACACAGATGAGATGATACATCGTAGACGTGCCTGCCTTCCCCAAGCTTGCTAGCAGTTGCAAGGGTTGCACTTGCAGTTGGAGCCGCAGCTGCAGCCATGCGCGGTCTCGCCGGACTCGGCGGCCTTCTCAAGCTGCGCCTTCTCCGGCGCGACGCCGAGGACCACGGTGGCCTGGCTGCTGCTGCCCTTCTCTTCCAAGTCAGGGTACATCTTTCTGCAACCAGCAAAATCTAATTAATTAGCACAAGAAATTCCTCACCGCTACTGAAGTACTAAATTAGCTGATCACATACCCGCACTTGCAGCTTGAGCCGCAGCTGCAGCCTGATCCACAACTGCAAGACATCTGTGAGACGCAGGGAGAAGAAGAGCTTTTTGAGAAGATGAGCACAATGCCAAGGCTCCACTCCTGCGCCACTATTTATAGGACTGAATTAAGGCAAACAAGTGTACAAGACGACGGTGTCGCGTGTCACCATGCTATAGGTTGTCCAGAATTAGTCTTTAGTGTGTGTGTGTATGTATGTATGTATGTATGTATGTATGTATGTATGTATGTATGTATGTATGTATGTATGTGGCTCCTCCAATGCCTTTTTTTTTGATGATTAGTTATCTTTTGGGAGCGAAAGCTTTGATATAGTTTCCGAGTTGCCGATGATATCATTGAACAATCATCTGTTACCGAACCCAAGTGATGGTGAGTGCAGGTGTAACTGCGAATCTTTGTTTCAAAAATACATTTTTTTCTCTGCGTTAGTTTGAAAACACTGTTGATGATTTCTCAAACCAAATGGCTCTGTGAAACAAGTTCTGAACAATTTACTCTAATAATCTTTTTTTTCTTGGCAGCACCTTGATCAGGTACTCACTGCCAATTAATCAATGGGCTAAGTTGAAAACTCGGAGATCAGATCATATCAGATCACAGCGAAAAGAAAGCAACATATTTTAGCAACATCCAGCCGAAAAGAAATGGGCCTTCTTTGTTCCTTCGTGTGTAGTATACTGTGTTAGAATGCGGTAGCTTTCTGTTTCAAGCAGAGCACATATGAATCACAACGCTAAATTACCGACAAATGGTAACTTTGGAGACTGCATACAAGAAACCTTTCTTGTAACATTTATTAATAAACTTGATGCTAAATTACAAACTTGTCTGTTCAGTTATTTTTCTTTTTGTTCGCACGCCAAAGATGGACTTGCAAGTCATAGCTGTCTCTTTTCGGTTTGTTTGTGCCCGAAAGACTTCCAAGTTGTTATTGTCGTAATCTTCATATCCGTCAGTTTCATACTTTCATCCTGTCTAGGGAGTCATAAATATGAAAAAGGACACTATTTGAATAAGTACAGTGCAAGGTCATTTTCTCGGAAACGTTTCAAAGTTCTCCAATAATAATAACCAATTTGGTCGAACATTTTCAAAGAGTACGTGCTATTAGATCGAGGGGAAATATTGTTGGCCACGCAAGTCACACTCAGCCTGTCGTGCGCTTGTACTGTTGTACCGGTGGAAAGGCTCTTTTGGAAAATTACTAAAACCGTCGTTGTAAGCTTTAATTCAAATCTGAAATAATATTATATGCAGGAAATGTTAAAATCTGTATGACAAAGTCTTCTTGGGCGGCTTAGCCGGGCAGATTGAGATAGACATTTCTTTCTTTTCTTGCTACACTGCCTACACATAAGCTCCCCTGTAACAGAGAGAAAGAAACAAAGAAGAAGAGCAAAGCAAAGAAAGGAATTAAATTGATCGACCGGGCCCATCGATCCCTTTCTTGTCCTACCAGGGGAACAAGCTAGGCATCTTACCTGCCTACCTGCATGTCGCTTGCTCCTCATCAGTCATCACCAGGATTGGCTGTTGGAGGAAGGTTCGGGGCCATCGCGCGCCGCCGGAGGAGCGTTGGGTTAGGGTTGGGGCGAGAGAAGCAAATCGGATCGGATCGGATCATCTGTTAGTGGCGAGGCCGAAGCGTGGGGGAGAAGGCGGCGATGAGCGAATGTTGAGATGCACGGGTGGTTGGGTTGGGGGATTGTCATCGCGGATCGATGTCGATTTGGCCGCCGTTGGCCATGGCCTTGGGGGGAGGCGGAGCAGACGAGACGAGGCGAGAAAGGTGGGGTTCTCGGAGGAAGCTAGGCCGTGCGCCTGATCCTGATCCCTTGGTCCAAGTCGTCGATTTTTCCCATTAGCAGAAGCTTCCTGGTCAAGCAACGCCACGGAGGAGGAGGAGGAGGACAGCAGCAGCTGTAGTTATTCTTCTCGGCTGACGCAAGTCGAGGACCGAGGGGCATCTGGAGCAGGAAAGTCAGGCCGTGCACGCTTCTGGTAAGATGTCCTTGTTTCTCTCTTGGACGGCAAGATGGTGTTAAATGGAAAAATAAGAGAGGTGCACAATATACTAATACTAGTAAGGTGCCCGTGCGTTGTAACGGAAAACCAAATAAAAGTGATGCATACTATCAAATATGCATACATAATACAAAATACTAATATATGTCGCCCTCGGTCACTTGGTTTCTTCCCACAAGTCAAGTCGAGTCAAGTATACTAATATATATGGGGAGACACTTTGGTATGTGGGGAGACACGTTGAAGACTGCCATCACCACCACTGGTATCTCATTGAACAAGGCATGCACAAATATTTAGTTGCTCTTCAGAGCAAGTCGTGAAGACCCATCCATCTCTCCAACCAAAGGCAAGGTACGTACCTAATCTTGGCTCCCTCCCTGTCTATCTTGCAAGCTCTAGCTCCCTGAGCTTTGCTCTCATGGTTAAAATTTTGTGCTGCCGGATTTACGGTTTTTCATGCATGTATAGCTCTGTCTTGTTGTTAGCAATTAATGCTCGTCTTTTCTTCTAAGAAATGTAATAAAGAGGATAGCTTCTGGTAAAATGGCTGCTAGTATCGTTCTTTCCTTGGTGACATGTATTTCGTTTCTCAGCATTGGTACGTAAAATATTTAGCCAAAACTAATGACAAAGATGATGTTTGGATTGACTTTGTCGCAGCAAAAGGCAGGTAGCAAACCTGAAGTAATGGCGGTGGTCCTGGATGCCTTCGCGTCCTACCTACAAAACATGCTCACCGAGATGGCGAGAGAAGAGGTTGGCATGCTGCTCGGTGTCTCGACGAGATCGACAAGATGGGCATCAAGCTAGGGGACCTCAAGAACTTCCTTACCGATGCAGAGAGGAGGCGCATCACCGACCGAGGCGTGCGGGGCTGGGTGAGGAGCTCAAAGACGCCATGTACGACGCCACTGACATCCTCGAGCTCTGCCAGCTCAAGGCCATGGAGCGTGGTCCATCCGCCACAGCAGACATAGGGTGCTTCAACCCCTTGCTCTTCTGCTTGCGGAATCCCCTCTTCGCCCACGACATCGGAAGCCGCATCAAGGAGCTCAACCAGACGCTGGACGGCATCAAGGAGCGGAGCGCTGCCTTCAGCTTTGTCAACCGACTCCTACCAGGACCGTAGCAGCAAGGCGTGTGCCTCTCGTCCTGCCAGCCGCGAAACGTCAGGGGAGCTTGACCGGTCAGGTGTTGTCGGGGAGAAGATCGAAGAAGACACAAGAAAGCTAGTGCAGATGCTAACAAGAAGTGAGGAGGAAACCAGCCGTGAAGACAATAACAAAATGATGGTCTTGGCTGTTGTGGGCGTCGGTGGGATCGGCAAGACCACCCTCGCCCAGAAGGTCTTCAACAACGAGACCATCCAACATGAGTTCCACAAGAAGATATGGTTGAGCATCAACCAAGACTACAACGAGGCTGAGCTGCTGAGGAGAGCCATCACCGAAGCCGAGGGGAACCACCGTGTTTCTGGAGATGCAAAGGCCACGCTTCAACGAACCCTCACAAATGCCTTGAACAAGCACAAGACCTTATTGGTGATGGATGATGTCTGGAGCGAGCAAGCGTGGGAGGCTGTGCTCAAAACACCATTGATCAATGCCGTTGCTGAAGGCAGCCGAGTCCTCATCACCACAAGACATGACACGGTCGCCCGAGGGATGAAATCCAGGAGCCCTACCACCGTGTCGACACATTAGGGCCTGATGATGCTTGGTCATTGCTCAAGAAGCAGTCCAGATTTTTACTTGCAGTTTGAGTGGCCAATCTAATGATTTGTCTTGCATGTAACTAGCAAGATCTACTCAATTTTTGACCTTGAGATCTTCATCAAGATTTGCACTCAAAATGGTTCAAAAACTTCTTAATCAAAATTTTTCAAAAGACACAAAAACTTCCAACTGGTTCAAAAATTTCAAATGATTCAAAAACTTTCAACAAGTTAAAAACTTTTGATTCGAAAGTTCAAAATTTTTCAAAAGACACAAAAACTTCCAACTGGTTCAAAAATTTCAAATGATTCAAAAACTTTCAACTAGTTAAAAACTTTTGATTCGAAAGTTTTCAAATGATTTGAATAACTTCCAACTAGTTCAAACAACTTTCGGTTCGAAAACTTTCAAATGATTTAGATTCAAAAACATTCAATTGATTCAAAACATTCAATGATTCCAAACTTTCAAATCAAATCTTTGCCATTTTCATTTAGAATTTTAAAGAAATGAGATTCATTGGATGCTTGATTGGTTCAAATTTTGAGTACTTTTAACAAAATAGTACTCAAGTGCTCCTAGACGACTCCTTAAATCTCCGATCTAAAGCGCTTGCGAGCGGTCTCAAGTGAGCTGGATGAACTGAGGTTGATTTGCTAAAAGATATTGGATTACAAATTATAGCAAGATGCGGTGGTTTGCCACTCATTTGTCAAAGTAATGGGAGGACTCTTGTGTAAGAGGGAGAAGCAACGACGTGATTGGGAGAAGGTTCTGAATGATTCCATATGGTCAGTAACTGAAATGCCCCAAGAGCTAAACTATGCAATATACTTGAGCTATGAAGACTTGCCTCCTTATATGAAGCGGTGCTTTACTGCACTCTCCTTCTCCTAAAAATACAGAGTTCATTGTTGGTACAATTGTTAGCATGTGGATTAGTGAAGGATTTCTTCATGCAAACATAGATGAATCAGAAGAATTAGGAAGTGAGTGCTATAAAGAGTTAATATTGAGAAACCTTATTGAGCCAAATATGAAGTACTTTGATCAATGGTTTTGCAACATGCATGATGTTGTTCGCGCATTTGCTCAGTATGTGGCTAGAGATGAAGCACTAGTAGCTCACAACAGAGAAACTCTTGATATTATCAGTAAACGCCATTCACATAAGTTTCATCGATTGTCTATAGAAACCAAAGGATCGGAATCGGATGAATTTGAGTGGAGCTTTTTGCATGCACAGAAATCACTGAGAACACTAATATCAATTGGTCAATTGAAGATTAAGCCTAGTGATTCGCTGATTACTTTTTCGAGACTACGGACTCTACATATAGAGTTTGCAAATGTTGCTGCATTGGTTGAATCGGTGTACCAACTCAAGCACCTGAGGTATATGTCCCTAAGATCCACCGATATATCTAGACTACCAGAGAACATTAGCAAGATGAAGTTCTTGCAGTACATTAGCCTTCGTGGTAGTAAAAGTTTGGTGAAACTTCCTGATGGCATTGTAAAGCTAGGTGGTGAGGTATCTAAGCCTTCATCGCACAAGTGTAAAAGATGTGCCTAGGGGTTTCGTGGTCTAATGATTTGAGGGAACTACATGGGTTTCAAGCTCAGGATGGTGATTGGTGTAGTTTGGAAGAGTTGGGGCCACTTTCCCAACTCAGGGCTCTTGGGTTAGAGGGTATGGAGAATGTATCTGATGCCTCATCCGCCGCAAAGGCCAGGCTTGGTGAAAAGGTGCATCTTACCAACTGATCTTATGTTGCGCAAGCAGATTGGGAGATGATGGGTTAGTCAAAGAGGAAGAAGAGGTCTCTGAGGAAGAGCAGCAACGAATTGAGGAGGTGTTTGATGAGCTCGCCTCCGTGTTGCTTAGATTATCTTTACATCAAAGGATATTTTGGTCGATGGCTCCCAAAATGGATGTTGTCGGCAATGACCATGTCCTCAAGAGCCTAAGAGTTCTAATGATGGAGGACCTTGCTGCTGCACCCAACTCCACGATGGCTTGTGTCGGCTCCTGTTTGCAGACCTTCAAATCCACCGCGCCCACCATTGAGCGTGTTGGTCTCAATTCTGCAACTCTCGCCATCACCATAATCACCACCCTTCATCCCAGGCCATAGCTGCATTTCCGAGACTACGCAAGATGAACTTAGTAGGAATGGTGGAATGGAAGGAGTGGGAGTGGGCAGAGCAAGTGCAAGCCATGCCTGTCTTGGAGAAGCTTATTATCATTGGCTGCAAGTTGAGGCGTGTTCCTCCTGGCCTTGCCTCCCATGCAAGGGCTTTGAAAGAGTTACGCGTACACAATGTGAAGCACCTCAACTCTTTGGAGAACCTCACTTCTCTCGTTGAGCTTGAGCTGTGTAAGAACCCCGACCTCGAGAGGATCACTAATCTCCCCAAATTGCAGAAGCTTGACATCAGGGGCTGCCCAAAGCTGAAGGTATTGGAGGGCATACTTGCACTCCAGAGGCTTGAGCTGGAGGATTACGACATGGAAATGCTCCCAGGATACCTCCAAGATGTAAAGCCAAGGCATATGGAGCTACACTGCAGCCAAGCAATGCTCACTTCCATAGCCGAGGGAGAATCTAACCTAGAGTGGGAAAGGTTGAATCATATCCAGCATGTCAAGGCCTATGCAGATGATGGAGATAAGCAGAGGAAATGGTATGTATTGTACACAAGAGTTCCATACAAATTGGAGACAAATATTGTTGTCAGCTCTTCCGGATTTACCATATCTGGAGGTAAATTAGCACATCTGCTTCATCTTAATTTGTTCGCTTGCTCTGTTCATTTAATTTGCTTCCTTAATTTCCATTTGTAGATTCCATCTTTCATCCCTATGCTAAAGTCTAAACACACGTCCTACTTTTCCTTCTAGTTCTTGAAAGAAATATTTCCAACTTTTCATTTCTCTTGACTATTGTTCCAGGGGATGAAGGGGAATAGAACGTACGCGGAAAAACAATTGAGAAAGGGGAGAATATAAATTAAGGAAAAGCGGAAAATTAAGCAGCGACTTTGTCATTCTTTTCGATTTTCACATGAAAATACACGAATACGCGCGCGCGTGTGATTAGCCAAAGCCTTCCTAATACCATCTATAATTTAAGGAGTGGTATAGACTTCACCTTATAAATTAGTCTTCTCCACCTTGTCTAATATTTTTGCATGCTTTGAAATTAAAAAATAGGTCTCACTCTATAGGCCTATTTTTAAGAAAATATGCCTGTTTCTTAAGCTACATAGGATAAACCCTTTCCCGCTGGTCGTCTCGCTCGTGCTTCCCATGGCGAAGTACTCACCGTCGAAGGAATTGATCCAAAGCAATGAGATAAAGTGTATGTTTTCTACATGTATTTTCCTTTTGTGTGTATGTCTGGCTAAAACACGAGATATGATGTTCTCGAAACATACCACGTGATGTTGCAAACCACTGAAATCCCAGAAAGACATTTTTGTCAAGAATGACATCACCACCTCTTCCTCTATTGCCACCTGCATTTTTGTATGCAAGGCACACCTGATCAGGCCCCAGTGCTTCGGATTGAAATAATACAGATCCTGCCCTCTGCTAAAATTGGTGTTAAGTGGCAGGAACTAACTTGGACTAACTTAAACAGGGGAACATTAGAAAATATTTTGTTGTAGGTTAAATGGCTCACCATAAACCTCTACTTTGCAAAGCATCTGGAGCTCAATCAAACAGAATCACGTGAACTAACAAAATCAGAATATGAAATTAACATTACCAGAGGTAGGTTATAGACTTATAGTAACAAATATCTGGAAGGTTTGAATGAACAGAACGGACAAACATACGTGCATGTTTGAGTATCCGGGGGGAAAGGAGATAAGCATTCTTTATGAAGAATACAACAAGAGTCAGAGGAAGTAACTAAATTGGAAGATCAATTGATCTTCACGAAGGAAACATTCAAGTCAACGTTGATTCGTCAGATGCATCAGCTAAGAAGAAGAACCTTAGGTTTCGCATAATTGCAGCACGCACGCACAGCGAACACTCGTACTCTAGGAGAAATCTGCACAAGCAAGTAATTTACTACACGTTGGTCAGTTTAAATTTGTGGATCATTCGATGTATGTGTATGCACAGCGAGAAAGAAAGAAGAAGAGCAAAGCAAAGAAAGTCCTATATATGCTTCCCCTGTATCAAACATCAGAACTAACTCTGTTTGATTTCCTTGATCAAACCGGAGGCTCGCCTCCTGTGTCTAACAAAGAAGAAGGCAAGGCCTATGTAATGCAGGTGACATTCTAAGGAAATGTTACGATCTAGAGGGCGATTTCTTGGATAACTCCGGATTCAAGACGAACTCCCGGATGGATGGGTGTCCATGCAGCCGGAAACCAAAAGAGGCCTGGCCTATATCTTGGGCCAAATCTGGTCTATTAGCAGTTTTCGTGCCGTACCTAACCTACGTTCTAGTCCATTCGTAATTTGTATCACAAGGAAAACTCCATGCATGCACGTGCTAGTAACAACTCCAATAAAGGATTGCATGCATGCATGCCCGGTATGTATGTGCTTGCTACACCATGCATGTATATACCTGCTTTCGTCGGTGCTACAAATATCATTGTGTCTTCCAACACCATGCGTCCGCGGATGGCTGCACGTGTCTCGTCGGCTCATAAAGCCCCCTCACGTCTATCTAGGAAACCACTAGATTGGTCTAGCTCTCTGTTCAAATGTTTTTCGTGGATGTCGTTTATGATTTTTGATTAAAAATTTTAAATTTTAGCTATTTGCAATAGAGATTATAGATAAAGAGATATTTGTTTGCAATTTTAGCTGGTACAGATGTTGGGCCTTTAATATGTACTGCAATTAACTTGTTGATTCTGTCTTAAAAAATACTCCGTTCGAAAGTTAGGTACTATAACAAAAACTAAAAGCTGATTTTAAAAGCCAAAAAGAAAGGCCCGAAGACGCTTGACCATGAAGCTGCCAGGTATCTTCATGTGACGCAAACGGCAAACTAAAATCACTTCTTTTCCCCCCTCATTTCACCATTGCGATTTAGAATAGTAAAAAGGGAACGATGAATGTATGGCTTTCCAAGGAAGTTCCGTATGTGTCTTACTCAGCTTTTCAATTTTCTTTTTGTTGGCACGCCAAAAATCCACTTCCAAGTCACGAAAATGCTTATTTTCTGTTTGTTTGTATATGAAAGACTTCCAAGTCGTCATTGTCGTTTTTGTATCCATCAATTTCAGACTTTCAGCTTGTCAAGGAGTTAGAAATATGAAAAGGGACACTATTTGAATAAGAGGCCACTCGGTTAAGTTGAAATTTGATGGTTTATAGCTGAAATTATATTATAGCTGACTGAAATTACACTATAGTTGACGATAGCTTATTTGACATAATTAATTTAAAAAATCTAAAAATAGAAAAAAACAGGTTAGTCCATCATGTATAATGCAAATGAATATGAAAAAAAGAATTAGTAAAAAATCTCAAACAAATGTCGAAAAGCTAGAAAAAAGACGAAAATTGTGAATGCTAAAAAATAAGCCAAAAGTCTAAGCCTAAATCCAGTGCAAGGTCATTTCTTGGAAACATTTCAAAGTTCTTGAATAATAATAACTAGTTTGATCATAAATATTTCAAAGCATACATGGTATTTGATGGAGGGGATTATTAGCCACACAAGTAACACTCCCACTATCGCGCGCTTCCACTGCTGAAAAGTCTCCCTTGGAAAATTGCCAGAACCATCATTGTAAGCTTTGATGTGGAATCTGAATTATGTGCGGGAAATATTGTCAAAATCTGTATATATTACAAAGTCTTCTTGGATGGCTTAGCCTGGCAAATTGAGCTAGACATTTCTTTCTTTTCTTGCTATGCATATAGGTCGGGTTCGAAAGAGATTCGGCTTATAGCGTTTTGTATGGATGAACAGTAACGCGCCGTTAAATTGCGCATTTTTTAAGACGATATCTATAGGTAAATTGTAGTACAAACTGTATTGAGTTCAGTTGTATCGACTATAATCGTATGCGACTATTTTTCTCCGCATACTGTCTCTCACAATCAAATCAGAATTCAAAAACCATAAACCCCAACTCAAAAGAACCCACCCATAAGCTAGCACTAATTTACATTGTTAGCCCTCTTGCAATCTTGCGTCCTTGTGTATAAGCCCCCTGTAACACAAATCTTTGCAATTAATCATGTGCTTGTGTATCCAAAACAAAAAAACTGAAAATCTGAAAAATTCCAACCCCGCCATTCATACCTTCCCCTAATCCCGGTCAGAACGGTGAATAGGAGTCAGACCATTAAATGGTAAATCATCACGATTTTAAAAGTAAGAATTTATGTAAGTTTTAACCAGTGAATCTAAATGATTTAAAGCTTGGCATACACCTTTTCTAGAATGTCACGGACCTAGCCAATCAATAATCGAGAAAATCATTGTCAAAGTTGTGATGTTTTTTAATTTGGTGTAATGATGCACTAAAACCGGACAAGAGAGGAAAACAAGGAATAAAACTTGTTCATAGGTGAAGGATAACCAAGATGACTCTAGATATATTCTCACATGTTATAGTAATTAAAAATACCAAAGTAATTGAGACAAAAATATTTAAATCAAGAAATCACTCGGAGACATCAAATATATTTGTGATTTCTATCACAAGGAAAATTTCATGCATTAACGTATTCCATGATGTACTAGTAACAACTTCAATAAAGTTTTGCATGCATGCGCGTATGTATGTGCTTGCCACACCATGCATGTATATACTTGCTTTTGTCAGTGCTGAAAATATCTTGTATCTTCCAACATGCGTCAGTTCATGGCTGCACCAGTTTCGTCAGCCCATAAAGCCTACTCGTCTCGATAGGAAACCATGACCACTCCTTCCATTTTTTTTCCTCGTTTCACCATTGTGATTCCGAATAGTACACAGGGAACACTGCATGTATCGCGCATGTATCGCTTCCCAAGGTAGTCCTGTACGTGTGTTAGTATGCTCCTTAATTTTCTTTTTGTTCACACGCTAAAGATTGACTTTCAAGTCATCGCTAGCTGCTTCTTTTCCATTTGTTTGCATCCAAAAAAACTTTCAAGTCATTGTCATGTTCGTATACTTCCAGCCTATCAAGAGAGTCGTAATAAATATGATAAGGGACACTACTTGAATAAGTCCATTGTAAGGTCGTTTTCTTAAAAATGTTTCAAAGTTCTCAAATAATAATAATCAGTATGGTCAGACATTTCAAAGCGTACATGCCATTCCATCGAGGGGAAATATCGTTAGCCACACAAGTGACATTCCGCTGTCGTGTGCTTCTAGTGCCGAAGCTCTCTTGGAAAATTGTCAGAACCTTTCATTGCAAGCTTTGCTTCGAATCTAAATTAATATTATGTGCGGAAAATGTCAAAATCTGTATCTAGCAAAAAAAGAAGGCAAGGCCTATGCACGGTGACATTGTAAGGAACTGTTATTGATTCCATCTGTCATGTGTACGCTAGAGTCTGAATTTGTTTCCTACTGTTTTGTTTCGCTATATTGTGTTTTATAATGCAGCTGGTGGTGGCGGTCGACCAACGTGAAAAGCTGTAGACAGCTGGATAGTTGTACATATAGCCAGCCATGGCATGTGGAGATGAATTTTATAGGATGGGGCCTCGGCGTGAGGACCCTTATCCACCGTTCATTCAGTGGAGGCTCTTTGAATAGAGGGTGGATAGGATCTCCTCACTGAATGGACGGTAGATGAGAAGTCTCACGTGAGGCTCTTTCCATAGGATTTTTTTCGTGGCATGGGAGAGAAATTTTATAGGGGAGGGCCTCAGCGTGATCATCTACACGCTAAGGCCCTCCCCCATAGGATTTTTTCATGACATGGGAGAGGAATTTTATGGGCACCGTCTATGCAGTGGAGATCCACTGGATGGACGGTAGATGAAATGACCGCACGTAAGACCCTCCCCTATAGAATTTTTTTTCATAGCATGGAAAAGAAATTTTATAAAGGGCCCCAGCGTAGTGTCGATGAGAATTGTTTAAGTCCGAACAAAAGTCGGTCACACACCTCCATCGCATCGTCATCCTTTTCACCAAGCAAAGCTAGCATCTCCATTCTCTGTCCAAAGCCAACTAGCGATGCACGCAGCGTACGAGTAGCCAGGGAGGGTGCTTAAGCTCTTAACTATTTCCCAACTTTCATCTCGCTAGCTTGCTTCATCTACTACGCGCGCGCCACACGAGAGGTGCCATGGCGATGGTCCTGGATGCCTTCGCGTCCTACGTCGCCGACCTGCTCGCCCAGGTGACGAGAGAAGAGCTGGGCATGCTGCTCGGTGTCTCCGACGAGATCGCCAACATGGAGGAGAAGCTGCAGAGCCTCAAGGACTACCTCGCCGACGCCGAGAGGAAGCGCATCACCGACCAGCACGTGCAGGGGTGGGTGAGGAAGCTCAAGGATGTCATGTACGACACCACTGACATCCTCGAGCTCTGCCAGCTCAAGGCCATGGATCAACTGCAGGGCGCGTCCTCCGCGGTAGGCATGGGTTGCTGCAACCCCTTGCTCTTCTGCCTGCGGAATCCACTCTTCGCCCACGACATTGGCAGCCGCATCAAGAAGCTCAACCAGAGGCTGGACGGCATCTGCAAGATGGGTGCTAGGTTCAACTTTATCAAGCTAGAGACCTACCAGGACCGGAGGATGGCCCGAGCCCGACCTCACCAAGAAGATCAGGTCTTGGACCGGTCGGGCGTGGTTAGGGAGAAGATCGAAGAGGATACTAGAGCGCTGGTGGAGAAGCTCGTGACAAAGGTGGACAAAGACAAGAAGAATAATGATGGTATCATAGTAGTCGCCATCGTGGGTGTCGGTGGGATCGGCAAGACCACCCTCGCCAAGAAGGTCTTCAACGATGAGGCCATCCAAGACAAGTTCGACAGGATGATATGGCTGAGCGTCACACAAGACTTCGACGAGGCAGAGCTGCTGAGGACGGCCATCACCGCCGCCAACGGGGACCTCCCTAGCGCTAGGACTCGAGACAGATCCCTACTTGTGCCGGCCCTTGTCAACGCCATCAGGGACAAGATGTTCTTTCTAGTGTTGGATAACATGTGGAGTAGAGCTGGGAGTTGGGCCGTGCCGTGCCGGCACGGCCCAAGCCCACCGTGCTTCGGGCCGGTTCGTGCCGTGCCGGCTCGGCCCAGTCATCTCACCGTGCCGTGCCGTGCCGGTCCACCTCACCTCTGGCCAGGCCCAAGCACGGCCCAAAGCCCGCCGTGCCGGCGTTCGTGCCGTGCCAGCCCAAGCCCGGCCCAAAGTTACTATGCACGACAAAGGCTGCGCGACAATTGTGGTGACGTCCGTCATCTTACTTTATCTCGCACCCGTCTCGTTGAAAATTAATTCAAGGTCTTAATGCGTGTAATTTTTTTGCTGGTTGCCTGGTTGGGGACGTCGGCACGCCGTGGAGGAGGTCGTCAACTTCTTGGCGGAGCTCGTCGATGTGGAGGTGTAATGCAGCAAGAAGCTGAAGAGGGCGCTGACGTCGAGGGACGCGGCGATGGGGGTTTCGGCCGGCAGCTCGGCCTCTCGGGTACGCTCCTTTCCTTCCCCTCTACCCCCTCTGCTGTGTGTGTGATACTGTGATTGTGATTGTGATACTGGGATGGCGACGGGAGGCGGGGCGGGGGCGCGAGAGGGAGCCGGGAGGGCGGGGGGCGGGGGCAGGAGAGGGAGCCGGGAGGCGGGGCGTGCCGGCCGTGCCCCCGTGCCGCCCGAGCCCACCGTGCCGCCGAGCCGTCGTGCGTGCGCCCGCCCAAGCACGGCCCGGTCTACCGTGCCGTGCCGTGCCGCCCACCGTGCCGGATTTTGAGGCCCGGCACGGCCCACCCGTTCGTGCCGTGCCGACACGGCCCGCCACGTGTCGGGCCGGGCCGTGCCAGCCGTGCTTCGGGCTGGCCCAAATAAGCCCGGCCCAAGTCCCAGCTCTAATGTGGAGTGCAAGAGAATGGAACAACTTGCTCAGAGCTCCCTTCGGTTATGGTGCCCCCGGTAGCCGAGTGCTCATCACCACAAGACTCGACCCGGTTGCCCGAGCGATGAAAGCCGTGCATCCCTACCACCATGTCGACAAATTAGGACCTGAAGATGCCTGGTCCTTGCTCAAGAAGCAGGTCAGTTATTGGGCCTGTTTAAAGTGGCTGTGGCTTATGGTTTTTGGCTAAAATTTTTGAATTTTAGCTGTTTGCGACAGAGATTACGAAGAGAGAGATACTCACTTGCAATTTTAGATGGTACAGATGTTGGCCTTTTAACGTATACTATAATTAACTTGTAGACCCTGTTTTGAAAAAATACTTCGTTAAAAGTTAGGTACTGTAGCAAAAGCCAAAAATAGCTTCAAATTGGCCCATTAGCTATTACACGTCCTTCCAATTAGCTATTAGAATTACACGGGCATATGTCTGCATGCAAGATCGCAACTTCAATCTAGTACAGTGACCGTTGAGGCAACCTTAATTTTACTAGTTTCTTTTCTAGAGGAATTTACGTGGTAAAAAAAAGGCACTAGCCACTACCAATATACTGTTCATTATTAATTATATCTGTTTAAACTGCGTGCAGGTAGTCTCAGGTGAGAAAGATGAAGCTGAGATTGTTGAAGCGCTAAAGGATATTGGAATGGAAATTATAGCAAGATGTGGTGGTTTGCCGCTTGCCGTCAAAGTAATGGGGGGACTCTTGTGCCAGAGGGAGAAGCAACAACGTGATTGGGAGAAGGTTCTGAACGATTCCACATGGTCAGTATCTAAAATGCCCGAAGAGCTAAACAATGCAGTATACTTAAGCTATGAAGATTTGCCTCCTTATCTCAAGCAGTGCTTTCTGCACTACTCCCTTCTCCCTAGAAATACACAGTTTTTTCGTGACGACATTGTTGGCATGTGGATTAGCGAAGGATTTTTTTCACAGAAACTCAGTTGAATTAGAAGAATTAGGAGAAGAGTACTACAAGCAGTTAATATTGAGGAACCTTATTGAGCCGGATGCGAAGTACGTTGATCAATCGGCTTGCAACATGCATGATGTTGTTCGCTCATTTGCTCAGTATGTGGCTAGTGATGAAGCACTAGTAGCTCATAATAGAGAAACTCTTGATAATATCAGTAAACATAATTCACACAAAATTCATCGATTGTCTATAGAAACCAAAGGATCAGAAACAGATGAATTTGAGTGGAGCTTTTTGCATGCACAGAAATCATTGAGAACACTAATATCAATTGGTCAGTTGAAGATTAAGCCTAGTGATTCGCTGATTACTTTTTCGAGACTTCGGACTCTACATATAGAATCTGCAAATGTTGTTGCATTGGTTAAATCTGCGTACCAACTCAAGCATCTGAGGTATATGTCCCTAAAAAACACCAATATATCTGGGCTACCGGAGAACATCAGTAAGATTAAATTCTTGCAGTATATTAGCCTTCGCGGTTGTGAAAGTTTGGTGAAACTTCCTGATGGCATTGTAAAGATAGGGCAGCTGAGTTCTCTTGACCTTATAGGCACGAGTATAAACAGCATACCTAGGGGATTCCGTGGTCTAACAAATATAAGGCGGATACGTGGGTTTCTAGCCCATACTGATGGTGATTGGTGTAGTTTGGAAGAGTTGGGGCCACTTTCCCAGCTCAGGGTTCTTGGGTTATGGAATCTTGAGAATGTATCTGCTGCCTCGGCCACCGCAAAGGCCAGGCTTGGTGAAAAGGTGCATCTTACCTATCTGGGATTACGCTGCACAAACAGATTGGGAGATGATGGGCTATTCAAAGAGGGAGAAGGCATCTCTGAGGAAGAGCAGCGACGAATTGAGGAGGTGTTTGATGAGCTCTGCCCACCGTCGTGCTTAGATTATCTTATCATCCAAGGATATTTTGGTCGGCAACTCCCAATATGGATGATGTCGACAGTAGCGGCTCCCCTCAAGAGCTTGAGGATTCTAAAAATGGAGGACCTAGCCTGCTGCACCCAACTCCCTGATGGTTTGTGTCAACTCCCCTATTTGCAGTTCCTTGAGATCCACCGCGCTCCAGCCATCGAGTGTGTTGGGTCTGAATTCCTACAGCAGCTCTACCATTACCATAGTCACCACCCTTCATCCCAGGCGGCGGCTGCATTTTTGAGACTGCGCAAGATGGAGTTGGTAGGAATGGTGCAATGGGAGGAGTGGGAGTGGGAGGAGCAAGTGCAAGCCATGCCTATCTTGGAGGAGCTTATTATCGATGGTTGCAAGTTGAGGTGTGTTCCTCCTGACCTTGCCTATCACGCAAGGGCTTTGAAAAGGTTATCCGTATACAATGTGCAGCACCTCAACTCTTTGGAGAACTTTGCTTCTCTCGTTGACCTTTATGTGCATCGAAACCCCGACTTCGAGAGGATCACTAATCTCCCCAAATTGCAAAAGCTTGACATTAGGTGCTGCCCAAAGCTAAAGGTATTGGAGGGCATGCTTGCACTCCAAAGGCTCGAGCTGTGGGATTTTGACATGGAAACACTCCCGGGATACCTACAAGATGTAAACCCAAGGCATTTTCTGCTGGAGTGCAGCCTTGCGCTGCTCACTTCCATAGCTGAGGGAAAATCTAGCCTAGAGTGGGAAAGGTTGAGTCATATCCAGCATGTCAGGGGCTATGCACATGATGGAGACAATCAGAGGAAATGGTATGTGCTATACACAAGAGTTCCATACAAGTTGGAGACAAATATCGTTGTAAGCTCTTCCGGATCTGCAGGTAAACCAATACAACTGTTTCATCTTATCTTGTTCCGCTGCTCTGTTCGTTAGGTAGTTTTCTTTTGTGTCCTCTTGTTCATTCCATCTTTCATCCTTATGGTAGTCCAAATATATTTGTACTTTTTCTTCTTTTTTCTTGAAAGAAACATTTCCAACATTTTCGTTTCACTTGGCTGTGTTGTTCCAGGGGATGGAGAGGAATAGGACATACGAGGAAGGGGGAGAACACGAATTGAGCGGTGACTTTGTCATTCTTTTTCTTGCTTCAGTTTGTGACTTCACCTGCCACGTCTTCAACTACCAGCCCTTTGTACTGAGTATTTTGCGGCGTCAGTGCCATCCAACTCCGGGCCTGATGCTAGGTAGTTAGGCCGCTATACCCTCAAGTAGAATTGGTGGAGCAACAACTTTATAAGTGGTTTTGAGTTAACTTCCCCTAAAAAATAGCCTACAATACCACAAAAAAAAGGTCATCACAGGCGATTCAAAACCGTCATCACAGATGATCCATTTGAATTTGTGTCTGTGATAATAGTGGTTATCACAGACGGCTCTCAAACCATCTGTGATAATTTACAACACAAATGATTTTTTAAAATAACCGTCTGTAATATATCAGATATATCATGGTGATAACTAAGAAGCCTTTTCTGTTAAGAAAACTATCATCGAAATTATTTGTGATTGTGCATTGTGAACGATCATCGAAATTATTTGTGATTGTGCATTGTGAACATGCATAGCAACTATTTGTGATGTATTGCACAACGACAGTTGATGCAATAAAATGCAAAATCATGGTGCATCCTAACTAATGTAATCAAAACTAAATGGAATGGCATCGCAAAGAAACAGTGTAAACAAACAGACATAGAGACCTCATTCAGTAGTATTGTGCAGTTAGTTGATTTTTGGACTGAAGTGTAATATAATTGATTTGATAGGTTGGCTAGTACCGAACATTAAACAGGATTGGAAAGAGTCATCAAAGCCAAGTTTTTCGGTTATAGCTAGTTTTCAAAGGAAAAGAATGTCATAGCTAACTGAGTTGTATTATATGATTCAGAAATCCAGAGATATATAACAAGATTACCAGAAGTGATATGAACACTTCACCACCTTCCTCACGTATCTCAAGACACCCACGGCTTGGCTGAGAATTAGACAAAATAAAATAATGCCATGCCAGTCAAGAAAGACAAGAGAACAAAGAAGCCTTCTAAGGGTTGATTATCACAGAAACCCAGTGTGGTTAAGTTCATGATGATACCTTTTCAGGGTTGATTGTCACAGAAACCCCAGGAACAGCACTTTCGAGATCCTCCTTCACCTTCAAAGCTCTGGTCTTAAACTGTCTGCACTGGGTGCCGGAGAATTGGACACAGAAGCAAGTGATGCGAGGAAACTACAGGCAGAAATTGCAACAAGAATTATTCAATACATTAAAGGACTGATAAGAAATATTAAGATTACAGAAGGCTGCACAACACTTGCAGAACATTCAACTAGGCAAGGAGATTAGAGAGTATTCTTTCCAATGTGCAATGTCAAAGTAAGTTTGTTGATAACGAAAATATTTTCTTAACAGGAATGATAACGGATTTATTACAAAACATAATCAATCTTCACTATTTTCTGTAAAACGAA
This sequence comes from Melocanna baccifera, assembly GCA_036346265.1. NCBI lineage: Eukaryota > Viridiplantae > Streptophyta > Magnoliopsida > Poales > Poaceae > Melocanna > Melocanna baccifera. The sequence continues at coordinate 315,414 of JAYEVJ010000136.1, read as the reverse complement.
AAAACAGCTACATGATTGACAATCCAAATAGTTCTTTGTTCTGACATGTTTGTTTAGGAATGTTTAATTTCACAGCGATTTGTTGCAACCTTGCTATTGGGCTCAATGCTAATGCAATCCTCTATTTTCAGCACATGTTATAATTTTTTTCCAACAACTCGCATGAACAAGGTAAAAAAGCACTCAATTAAAGTAAAATTATATTAGCCGAGTATAGTGAAAACAAACAGATTGGGCTGGTGTTAAAAGCATTGTTTGCTTTATGCCATGTAAGGCAGGTGGTACTGTAACTACACAAAAAGAAAACAAGAAGCCTAAAAACTCCCACACACCTTTCCATCAAAAACAGCTCGAGTTTTACCTGTAGTCATAAGCAATGGCTGCATCCACCTAACGAAACGCTCCTAGTAGCCTACGCTAGGAATCATAAGAAAATCTATCTCCAAGATACTCCAATCGCCAAGCAATCCATTGATCCGAGAAACAATAAAGAACGTATTTTGCTTGTATTTCCCCTTTGTTGAATTATAAAAACGGAAATGAGGTTCTGTACCTTCCCTTGTTACCAAAAAGAATTTGTCTTCTGTTAAAATTGGTGGTTTACATGCATAACAGACAACCTACAAAATCTCCTGGACGAACAGCCCTCCAAGGAGAGCAATGTTTAGAACCAGAGAAGGAAATGACCCACTCTTCTTTAGGAACCAACTATTCAAGTCTTGAGAAGACAGGTGACTCTCCAAGCCAGCTTAATGAACTTCTGGGCTACAATACACTTGCAGGTGATCCGACAGAGGTGAAGGCGGTAACTACCAGAGTGAAACTACATAATTTGCAGATGAGCCTGTCAAGTTTGGACACTTCTATTTTTCTGGGCTACCACCCTTGCTCCCCCTAAAAATCTATCTTCTATAGAAATTTGGGATTTGCTTGCATAAAGACAACCTACAAAACTCCTTGACGAAGAGCACTCCAAGGAGAACAATTTTCTTCAGAGCCAGATATTCTTTAGACAGATGATTCTCCAAGGGAGCTTAATAGACATCTGGGATTCAATAGAGTGACCGGACAAAGGTAAAGACGGTAACTGCCAGAGTGAAACTACATAATTTACAGATGGGCTGGTCAAAGTTTGGACACTTGTATTTTCCTTTATAAGAGTAACTTCATATGCTCCAACCTGTGACTCCGATTAGACTTCTTCAGACTTCATATATTTCATGCTTCTTCCCCCTCCTATTTCCATTTTCCTTTTTGTCACACTTAACTACCACACTTAACTACAGATTAAAAAGGTAATTAAATTCAACATGGATAGATCAGTTTCCTCTCGTTGCTCACAGAAGCAATTAAACCGCAAAGAGAAAATACCTATTACTTTCGGTGCCAAACAATTTGCAAGCGCGAGCAAACCTAAAAAGAAAAGAAGAGATTCGCTAAATATCACAGCTACCCCAAAGATGCCACATTTTTATCCCATCTAAGACCCCAAATTAACATAAGAAATCTACATTTTAATCCATCCATTAATCTCACTAACCCCACAAAAAAACTAAATCCCAACCTTAAACTCGGAATCACCTTAAAATCGTCCAAAATCCGAAAAAGCTTCGACGACGACGAGCTTCCCGTCGCTGGCCACAGCACCGCCATCCTCCTCTTCCTCGGCTACCTGGCCAGGGCCGCAGTCGCCGCCGGAGACTTGCGCTTGGGAGAAAGATCTTGGGATTGGGGGCCAATGGGCCTTTCCACTCAACCGCCCATAAAGACTGGCGTGCTACTTCTTGGGTTTGTTTTCTTTTTCTTGGCTTTAATGACATCTGTGCAGCCTCTGGTTCTCTTGGGAACACGCCAGTTTGATCGTAGCATCTAAAGTCTAAATTGGTTTAGAACTACTTTTATTATAGATAAATTATACATATATAATAATCTACTTACGCTTTTGCTATCGCTTTACGTAAAACGGTTAACCAGAGGTTATTATCAATGATGTTTATGAATTTATATGTTAGTATTTCTCATGCTAAACTAGCAAAATAAGACTAATCTACATCCTCATGTGCACATACATAGTCTAATTTCACACGGACCAAGATGTCACATTGATGATACGAAATAATAGTGTAGTTTTTTCCTGCATGCATTTTACCTTCTTGGTAAGATTTTTCATGGACGACCGACCTGTTGAAATATAAATGAATTGCATATCTTTTCTCATGGTATCAAAACCAAGAGATCTTGAGTTCGAGACCCGGTTAGCGCAATTAAATAAAAATAATTGTAGCCCACTTATATTCCACGTCTTAGGCCTGAGAGAGTCTACACGTGAGAGGAGTGTTGAAGTATAAGTGAATTATCTATCTTTCCTCATCAGCTTAAGTTTTTAGGTAAATTAGTTGGTGCATGCAACTCAATATAGTATCAGAGTCAAGAGGTCTTGAGTTCGAGACCCGATTGTCGTAATTAAAAAAAATAATTGTAGCCCACTTTTATTCCACATCGCCTGCGAGAGCCTACACGTGAGGGAGAGTGTTGAAGTATAAGTGAATTGCCTGTCTTTTCTCACCAAATTTAAATTTTTAGATGAATTGATTGATGTATATAACTCAATACGACCATCCACACAGGTACAAAGCAACACAGAACTCCAGACACAGACGTGTATCAGATGTAATCAGAGAGCGGGCAAGACGAAGCACCAGCAGAAGCAGGAACCAAATTGCAGACGACAAAAGCAAGCGTAAAAACAATAATTCATCAGCCCATATAGTTCAGACCGCATAATGTTGCCAACTTCCAGCGCGCATCTATTAGTACTTTGGAGTACTGCAACCCGTGGATTCAATAAATGGTGTTCGCTTGCTGTAGGCGTAGTTCTCCAACGAGCTCTTCGCCTCAACCTTCTTCTTGTGCTCCTCCTCCTCAGACTGCGTAGTTCCGAGTGCTATTGGTAATCTGTTCAATCTGCGCCATCTGGGTTTGCGTGGCTCAAAGGTGAAGCTCCTACAAACCAACACAGTAACACCTAACCAAAACGACTATTAGCACCAGATGTTGATTTCACTGGAAAGACGCCCTGCAGGAGGGGAGAAGATGATGGGGGACTTGAAGGTTTCGGTGGCCTGGTGCGCCTGGTAGCCGCGGTGGGTGGGCCGGCAGGGAGGAGCAGCTGCGGCGAGCGGGGGAGCCTCGTGCGGCGCCGGCGAGCGACGGAGACGGGTGTAGTGTATAGCGCCACGGCCCGCGGGCTTCTTCGGTAGAGCTTGTCTCTACGTGGGCCTTGAGATGAAAGCGGAGGAGGTGGCCCGGCGAGGCCAACTCCCTTTCCTCTCTTCCCCCATTCCCTCGCCGCCGCCGAGCGCTCCGGCGGCCACGCCTCCTTTCCATGCTCCGCTCCGTCTTCGCAGGCCACGGCTCTCTCCAACTCTAAGATCTCCAAGCACAGGAAACCGTCCTCCATTCCACCAGCTAGTCGCACTGTTCGATGAAATGCAGTCCATTATTAGAGATTCTAAGACGCGCGCGCACGATCGGTGAGCCCGGCGGGCGGCGGCGCAAGGAAACAAAGTTACGGTGAGTGATTAATTCCTTGTCAATTCGGTCAAAATATTCTTAATTTACATGTTCTGAATTAATACTTGAAAGGAAAGAACCGATGGATCCCTTTCTTGCCCAGGCACGAGGAAAAAGTAGCAAAAGAAAATTTGTATCCACGGCAATGGCGATCTAGCTATCTGTTGCTTTGCCTGTGTTTCAAGAAAGAGATCACTTCTCAAGTGCGGCTTTCTGGCTTGCTTTTGCTCCAAATCTTAGGGGTATTCAAATCAGGGTTAAGATTATCGGTTTCAATATTTTACCGGAGGGGACCGGTAAGACCGATTATCGGGATTATCGGTTTTTTTCGGAGAAATTCGGACTAAAAAATTCAAACAAAATTTGAAATTCAAATACAAACTGGCCGATTATCGCCGAAAATCGGTTGAAAATATCGGCTGAAAATTTTGAAAGTAATTTCGGCAAAAATTCATTCTAAATTTGACAAAATTCATGCAAAATAAATTTTTCGGAACCGGTTTGAGATTTTACCGGGGGTCACCGGTAAAACCGAAAATCGGGATTTTCGGCCGAAAATCGGCCGGTAAAATTATCCCTGATTCAAATTGGCTTCCTTCCTATTTATGTTTGGAGAAGCTAGAAGCAAAAGCTGAATTGAACACCCGAACTTCTTAAAATGGCATCCTTTGCGTCTACTAAAAACTGTTTTGCAAATGTTATTCCAAAAGACGTTACTATTCTATTTCAGCCAAAAGCCATCAGCTCCAGTTGATTTGAACACCCCCTAAATCTTTACTACTTTAAAAGAAGGAGTTGGTGGTTGATGAGTCCTCTCCCATATCTCTTCTCAGCCATTTGATCTGAACAATAAAATCTAGACCGCTCCTCCCCTCTCTCTCTCTCTCGATCTAACCGCCCCACCCCGCGCCGCCGCCTGCCCTCGCTCTCCCCCCGCCGCCATCCTCCCTCTCCCCCCGCCGCCCCCCTCCCCACGCCGCCGCCTCCTCCCCTCCCCCTCCTGGCTTCCCCTCCTCCCCCTCCCCCTGCCGCCGCCTCCTCCCCCTCCGCCCCGCCGCCCCCTCCTCCCTCTCCCCCCGCCGCCCCCTACTCCTTCGTCCTCCTAGGCCAGATCCGCCGCCGGGTCCGCCTCCCTCCTCCCCAGATCTCCCGCCGCTCCCTCCTCCCCCAACCATCGCCGCCGCATCCTTCCCTCCTCGCGTCGACACCAACTCCTTTCTCACCAAGGACCTCGACGACTTCCTCCTCAACGAGTTCGCGGCGCTCTCCGCGGAGGCTGGAGCCTCTGATGACGATGAAGAGGATGAGGATCGTGGCCCCTCCGACGGGAGGTCTCGGGAGGCGAGGCGGCGCGGATGCCGGGCGAGGGAGGAGGCCAAGCCGAGAAGGAGATCGTCGCGCGGCGCTCGCCGGGTAGGCGAGGAGGCGCCAAGGCCAACTCAGCGATCCGTGGCGTCGGCGACCACCACGTGTGCGTTGGCTTCCACGACGAGCCCGGCGGGAGTACGCGTCTGGGAGTGGCACGGCCACGTTATGCTCTTCGACGACGAGGACGACTACTCCGCCAAGTACATCTACGGCAACCACTTCGAGCCACTCGCCATCGCCATGGCCGGGGCAAGAAGAAGGAGAAGGAGAAGAGGAAAAGGACCGAGCTCGGGCCTTCGGATTTAATCGTGGGCGATGGGGACGCGGCAATGGCGGAGGGCCCGGGTGGTGCGCAGAACGTCGTCAATGCCCCGCGGCGCGCAAGGTAATGCCTTTCTAGCGCTTGCGCGAGCGGGTGGAAGCAATGCATCAATCCGAGCGCGAAGCAATAAAGTTTGGCCTTTTTCTCGATGGTTGATTAAGCAATCTCTTTTGTTATGGTGAGAAATGCTCTATACTTTGCTTCTGGCATGATATATACAGTGTACCCACTGGGTTTTGAGATGGGATATTTTTTCAATACTGAACGTATATTCGGTTTCTTGAGTTAAATGTGTCTCATTCTTTTCTTGCTCGTGTGAACTTATGCTTGTTGTAGATCATTTTGTTTTGATACAAATTGGAGATGATACGTATACCTTTGATAAGTACTTGTCAATTTGTTTTCATACTATGCATCCTGATCGAACTTGTATACCTATTGTTAGGGTGGAATCATAGTGGTTTAGTACCTCCCGATTATGTCTTAAGTCTCTAAGTTGAGTAAGTGGCACATTTAAAATGACTTCTCTTGGAGGTAATATGTATGTATTCATGGGGGAAAAGGCAAAGAGATCAAACATCACTTAGGTGAAACGTTGTGTAATTGTTGTGTACTTTGGTGTGATTCAAAATTATTTTTCTATTCTATGACCTATGCTAATGCAAACCTTACTTCAGCCACAACATGTCGTTCGGAGGCGGCGGCATCGCTCTCAGCTTCCCTTCGCCGTGGCGCTCGCGCGGGCACTCGACGTGTGCATCGAGAGGTACCCCAGGCTGTATGGAAGCAACGACCGCCTCCATGCTTGCATTACGGAGCTCAGCATGCGACTCTCCCGCGAGTATGGATTCCATCAGGTATGGAGCTAATTCTTCAATTTTTTTGCGGGCATTTAATAAAAAAGTTGGTTGTTTACAGCGCTTATCTTGCTGAGGAATCTTAGCAAATAGTTAGTCTTATCAAGCAACTGGTTCGCTTAGCCTGTCGTTCAATGTAGAATCTGCTTATAGGTTACCTCTCAGCGACATGATGACATGAATTCGAGGACTGTGCTCTCTTTCCCTCATTCCATGCATGAATTAGTGCAAAGTAACATGCTCTCTGTGTTCACAGGAAAAATATGGGGATTGCTGATGAATTAGCCCCAATGTAGAGCTTGCTTTAGATCCTGATGCATTGTTTGGAACTTCACTATTTGGATCATGCTTGATTCGTTATGACAAAATAAAGTTGATTCTTTCTACTGCCATCCTAGCTGGGCTGTTATCTGGTTGATTGTAATGCATGAACAAAAGTAGGGTCTTGCCAGAGTGTTTATGATACTGAAAGGAAGTTTGGTAGGTCTTGAATGTTACTTTCCTTTTGGGCTCTTTTCTGAACACTGGACATTTGTTTTGCTAGGATTATCTTGGTTGTTTTACAGTACTATCTCTCTATGTCTCTCTCTATTAAATAGGTTGTGCATATGAGGAGGGCGGGACCGGCGGGGAGAGGAGGAGGGGTGGCGGGGCGGAGGGGAGGAGGCGGCGGGGAGGGGAGGAGGGGAAGCTAGGAGGGGGAGGAGGCGGCGGCGTGGGGAGGGGGGCGGCGGGGGGAGAGGGAGGGGGAGGAGGCGGCGGCGACGTGGGGTGTGGGGAGGAGGCGGCGGCGCGGGGTGGGGGGAGGAGGAGGCGGGGGGCGACGGAGGGGAGAGCGAGGGGGAGGTGGGCGGCGTGGGGAGAGCGAGGGGCAGGCGGGGTCGCCGGGGGAAAACAAGAGAGGCGGGGGGCGGGGAGTGATGGGATTAGGGGGGCGGGCGGCGGGGGAGAGCTAGGGTTTAGGAGACGGACGGTTCGGATTAATTAGATCGAATCGAATGGCTTAAAAAAGTGAGGGCGGACGTGACATTAACCACCAATTCCTTCTTTTTAAATAGTAAAGATAAAGATACATGATGACGTAAGAAAAAGTTGATATTTGTTATTCAGTTTGAGATCGTATTTGATAGTATGCATCACTTTTATTTGGTTTTTCGTTACAACGCACGGACACCTTACTAGTAGAGCCTAAAGACGGCTTTGGCTTATGTCTTCTGCTTAGAGAAGTCGGAAGCTAATTTGAAAACTTAGCTAGCCGGCCTTTGTCGCCTCGTCAACATCCGCATCTTTCAAAAACCGTTTTCCAAATATTGTTCCAAAAGCTACTTCTTCCAACTATTGCTATTCTATTTCAGCCAAAACATAAAAGCTTCAGCCGATTTGAACACCCCCGAAGAGTGCATTGATCAATCTGTTTTCATCATGCATCATGTTGTTTGCTCATTTTGTGCATTACGTAGCTAGGGATTTAGCATTATTAACTAATTGTTGACAAATAGATAGTACTAACCTTGATTCCCAAAAAATCCATCGATTATCTGCAGACACTGGGGAAGGAGCAGGATCAGTTGAATTAGAGTGGAATGCATTACAAATGTCACTAAGAACATCAAATTTCACATGCAATGCTCGACTCTCTGTGCCAGTGCACAGAGAATGTAAGGGTCTGGAGAATGTATCTGCCAGCTCTTTCTTCACAAAGGATAGGCTAGGCTTGGTGCCAGTGCACCGGTACACTGGGAGATGACAGGTTGTTCGAAGCGCGCGAAGGTGCATGTCACCTAGAAGAGCTGTTAGATGAGCCAGATGAAAAACAGATGGTGATATCAGAAAATGAATGTCTGTCGTGTTGGTCGTTTAGTTTTGTCAGTTCTATTGCTTTTCTAACGGTGACTGATGTTAGCTGTAGTGTTACACTGGTCAAAATTAAATTGCTTGCCGTTCAATGTAAAAAAGAGAGAGAGAGAGGATTTTTTGCCGTTCTTTCCATCCCTGTGAATGAAGGATGGAACATGCACACAAACGTACGTGTATGTACATTCGAAGTGTGTGTACGTATAGACAGAAAAGAAAGGAAAAGATAAGTAATTGATCCCTTCGTTGCCCAGCTAAAAAGGTTAAAGCTAGAAACGTAAGAATAAGGGAACAAGCTAGGCATCTTAACCACCTACCTATCTATCTGGTTCTGGTATCAGTACGTTGCTTTGCCGGCGTTTCAAGAAAGGTACGCAGATTAACTAGTTAGCTAGTTTTGTGATCGACTGACTACAGATATATGGGGGCATCGCTCATCACAAACCAAAAGTACACACTCAGCTGCCTAACAACCAATCCTTTCCTTTCAACCCAGCTAGCTTGCCTGAAACAAAGAAATTAAGAGAAACAGCTAGCAAGTAGAGACAGTATGGCCATAGTCCTGGATGCTTTTGCATCCTACGTCGCCGATCTGCTCAAGCAGGCGGCACAAGATGAGGTTGGGATGCTGTTCGGAGTCTCCGGCGAGATCGACAAGTTGGGTGCCAAGCTTAGGGACCTCAAGAACTTCCTCGCCGACGCCGATAGGAGGAACATCACTGACCAGAGCGTGCAGGGGTGGGTGAGGGAGCTCAAGGGTGCCATGTACAACGCCACCGACATCCTCGATCTTTGCCAGCTCAAGGCCATGGATCAGCGAGGCGCTTGCATAGACTTGGGGTGCTGCAACCCCTTGCTTTTCTGCCTACGGAATCCCTTCTTTGCCCACGACATCGGCAGCCGCATCAAGGTGCTCAACCAGACGCTAGATGACATCAAGGAGCGGAGTGCCGCCTTCACCTTCCTCAACCTCGATTCCTATGAGGACCGTAGCAGGGCGCATGCCTCTCGACTATCTGCCAGCCGTGAGTCTTGGCATTGAGGGATATTTTGGTCAGCTTCTCCCAAAATGGATGTCGTCGACAACAGTTGTGCCCCTTAAGAGCTTGAGATTTCTGACAATGGATGACCTGGCCTGCTGCACCCAACTACCTGATGGCTTGTGTCTGCTCCCCTATTTGCAGTTCTTTCAGATACGCCGCGCTCCAGCCATCAAGCGTGTCGGTCCTGAATTCCTGCCTTCATCCCAGGCAGCGGCTGCATTTCCAAGATTGCATGAGATGAACTTAATAGGAATGGTTGAATGGAAGGAGTGGGAGTGGGAGGAGCAAGTGCAAGCCATGCCTGTCTTGGAGGAGCTTCTTATCCATGGTTGCAAGTTGAGGCGTGTTCCTCTTGGCCTTGCCTCCCATGCAAGGGCTTTGAAAAGGTTATACGTATACAATGTGCAACACCTCAAGTCTCTGGAGAACTTTGCTTCTCTCATTGAGCTTGAGGTGTTTGAGAACCCCGACCTCGAGAGGATCACTAATCTCCCCAAACTGCAAAAGCTTGACATTAGCTGCTGCCCAAAGCTGAAGGTGTTGGAGGGCATGCTTGCACTCCAAAGGCTCGAGCTGGAGGATTACGACATGGAAACGCTCCCAAAATACATGCGAGATGTAAACCCAAGGCATTTGCTGCTAGACTACAGCCTAGAGTTGCTCACTTCCATAGCCGTGGGACAATCTAGCCCAGAGTGGAAAAGGTTGAGTCATATACAGCATGTCAAGGCCTATGCCGACGATGGAGACAATAAGAGGAAATGGTACGTGCGGTACACAAGAGATCCCTACAAATTGGACACAAACATCAGCCGTTTTACCACGTCTGGAGGTAAATTAGCACACCAGCTGCTTCATCTTAATTTGTTGGCTTGCTCTGTTCATTTAATTTGTTTCCTTAATTTTCCGCTTGTTGATTCCATCTTTCATCTGTACGCTAGAGGCTGAATTTGTTTCCCACCGTTTCATTTCTCTTGACAGCATCAGAGGATGAAAGAACAGGAGAGTAAGGCAAGGATACTCCGATAGTAGGAACAGGAGAGGAAGGCAAGAATATCAAGGAGGAAACAAGTCAAACAACACCGTTTCCGTCCGAGGCAGGCCTTTTCTTGGTACGCGCGCACCAGCCCTTTGTATTCGTTGAGATTTTTCGCAGCACGTCACTGTTCCCCTCATCATCATGATTTTTCATTTTTAATCTATGGGAGTGAATTAAGAATATAAGTATGACACTATTGCGATGCCGGACTACGTACTCAAAAATTTTTTTGATAAGGGTCAACAAAACCTTACCACTCCCTCTATTTCGATTAGGGTCAACAAAACCTTACTACTCCCGCTATTTCTTTTTACAAAGTGTATTGTGTTTGGGCATGAGGATTAAGAAGCACATGAAACCAGTAAAATGGCAGAGAGAAATGACCATATATAGTATCCATGGTATTAATGTTTTGGGAGTAAAAGAGATGATACTTGTGTGGATGTTTACTTATAAATGTTAAAGAGAGAAAAAAAGATTAATGAGGGTAAAAGAGATAAAAGATCATTAAACCTACATGTACGCCTTACAATATGAAATAAGGTAGCAAAAACTACAGACTTTATATGTTAAAACTGAGGGAGTACCAGTTAAGTAACGCCCCATAATCAGCAATGCATCCAACAATCATAACGATACACACGCTTGCAGACTGACAGGAGAGGCGAGTCGATGGAAGCTATCGCTGCGTGACGGCTTCGACATTTTCACTGAGTCACATCTTTGCCAACCCAACGGAAGCGTAGCTTGCTGCTTCTACCGTTTATGCTAATACGTGATATTATGATTTGTATTATGACTTTATTAAGCTGGTCAGCATTATGATAGTTCATGCAATGCTACAGAAAGAAACAGCGATATGAGCGTTTGAATATCTGGTTAGCATCTGGTGCTTCCAAGTCAACCAAGACTACAAGTCTACAACGAGGCTGATCTACTGATTTACAATCCAAATAGTTCTTTGTTCTGACATGTGGGTTTGAGAATGTTTAATTTCACAGCGATTTGTTGCAACCTTGCTATTGGGCTCAAAGCTAATGCAATCCTCTATTTTCAGAACCTGTTATAATTTTTTTCGAATAACTCGCATGAACAAGGTAAAAAAAAACACTCAATTAAAGTAAAATATATATTAGCCGAGTATAGTGAATACAAACAGATTGGGCAGATGTTAAAACACTGTTTGGTTTATGCCATGTAAGGCAGGTTGTACTCCTGCACACTTTTCCATCAAAAACAGATCGAGTTTTACCTGTAGTCATAAACAATGGCTGCATCCACCTAACAAAACGCTCCTAGTAGCCTATGTTAGGAATCATAAGAAAATCTATCTAAGATACTTCAATCGCCAAGCAGTCCATTGATCCGAGAAACAATAAAGAGCGTATTTTGCTTGTATTTCCCCTTTGTTGAATTATAAAAACGGAAATGAGGTTCTGTACCTCCCTTGTTACCCAAAAGAATTTGTCTTCTGTTGAAATTGGTGGTTTGCCTGCATAGCAGACAACCTACAAAATCTCCTGGACGAACAGCCCTCCAAAGTGAAACTACATAATGTGCAGATGAGCCGGTCGAAGTTTGGACACTTATATTTTTCTTTATAAGAGTAACTCCATATACTCCAACCTGTGACTCCTATTGGACTTCTTCAGGCTTCATATATTTCCTGGTTCTTCCTCCTCCTATTTTCATTTCATTTGTGTCACACTTAACTACAGACTAAAAAGGTAATTTCATTTGTGTCACAATTAACTCACAGAAGCAATTAAACCTATTATTTTCCATGCCAAACAATCCGCAAGCGCGAGCAAACATGAAAAGAAAAGAAGAGAATTGCTAAATATCGCAGCCACTTGATTTCTCCCCAAAAATTAGTTACCCCAAAGATGTCACCTTTTTATCCCATCTAGACCCCAAATTAACACAAGAAATCTACATTTTCATCCATCCATTAATCTCACCAAAAACCCCCCACTAAATCCCGACCTTAAACTCGGAATCACCTTAAAATCGTCCAAAATCCCAAAAAGAAAAGGAAAACCTCACCCGCACACGCACGCACTCACCAAGCCTCGACGACGTCGCGCTTCCCGTTGCTGGCCACAGCACCGCCATCCTCCTCCACCTCTGCTGCCTTCTTGGCCCTCTTCCTCCCCTTCTGCTCGGCCGCCGGCGCCACCGCCTTCCTTCGCTTCATTTGCATTGTAATTGTCTGCTTGAACTATATACCGTGGTGTGCATGTGGAGTAGCCTCTCCGATCGAAGGTATAAGGTAGCCACTAGCTAGTTGCTTTTGGTGATGCTTACGGAAAGTAGTCCATGTGTTTGTTGTCCAATGTACGGTTGTTCTGTAAGGCCATCAGTAATATGTAGTCATCCTGTAAGGTTCTTGGTAGTAAAAATTTTTTGTGGATCAATCGGTTCGTATACATATCTCAATTCAGAGTCATAAACTGACGCAAGTTAAAAAATTTTATTGGAGAAATACTGTCCGTACTCGAGTGGATTTACAATGCTGTTTACCCAAGTCTGTAGTTCTGTGCGGTTACTGTTTACTTATTCTGGCATTCGGGTGCTAAAATTTATCCCCGCATCCGCTGACTTATTTGGTGTATTAATTATGCTGTGTGCATTGCAGTGTGGAGCTCCAAACCCCTCAACATCCGGTGGAGGTAAGTTCATCAACTACGCCTGACCTGCAGAACAACATCAGCTACGAAGGTGAGAGACCATATGGAGGTGATCTCGTATGTGTGATGAGTAATTGACACGTGTTCTGAAAAGTTTGAGTTTGTTTCAGGCATTTTTGTGCTATTTACTGATGCAAATATTTTATTGTAATATTTTGTGCGGTGCTATGTGATGTGTTTTCTTGTCGGTGATGACTGCAGGACTTTGAGACAGAGTCGTGACGAGACACGGGTGACCGGACTAGGCGTAGGCGGTGCTGAGGTCAGAGCGGTCGAGATGTGTCGAAGACGGCGAGAACTCGAAGTGGTTGCGAGGGGCGTGCACGGCAAGAAACGAGGAAACTTTCCGGAAGGTGCAGGAGTGGCATTTTGGTAAATACGTAAGGCTGCATAAAAGGAAGTGGATTTGGTTAGAAAAAAATCCATTAGTACCATGAGTTGTTGTGACCTAATGGGTAAAGTGGTTTGTAAATCCATTAGTATTATGGGTTGTTGAGAGCTAATGGATAAAGTGCTAGAAGTTGTTGTGATTTAATGGGTAAAGTAGGCTTGTAAACTCATTAGTGGAGGCTATAAATAGAGGTGCTCTCATGTGGAGAGGTTTGTATGTGAGAGAGGGGTGTGAGTGTTAGGGTTTCCTAATGCTTGTGCTCCATGAGAAGTAGTGTTTTACTTGTTCTCTCCATGTGTGTGTGTTAAATGAGAGATGGGAGAGATGGTTGTAACATTTTCTTTATCTAATTCGGGGTATCTCTCTTCCTTATTTTATGAAATCTTATGAGAGTAATCTTTACTCGTGCTTATGGTGGAAATATATCTCAAGACCATTTGGTCGGTTATTTTTCATAAGCAAATTGTTTGATTCCAGTGTTCCTCTCTTTTTGGAGTTTGGCTTGGTTGAATCGTTGCTATGATTTGGGTACTTCCTCAAAGTCATTTGACTAGCTCATACCCGATAGCAAACTTTTCTTTAATAGTGTTTCCTTGAAGTTCTTGCTCTATTTGCTGCAGATTCTTTTGCTCTAATTCGGGTTTCATCTCAAAGCCAGTTGGCTAGCATATTCCCAAGAGCAAAAGTCTCATCTCCAGTTCTTCATCTATTTGGTTTTGAGGTGTGTCTTTGTTTGAGGAACTGCTGACTTGAGTTTGCTTTGAACTGGGAATTTTCTCAAAGTCCCATGACTAGCACATTCCCAAAAGAAAAATAGCAGTATCCATGAATTTTTTTACTGTAATCTTTAGTTCTTTTTGCTGATTTCTTTTGCTTTTGCTCTTTAGTTCTTTTTGCTGATTTCTTTTGCTTTCTCCTTTTCTTTTGCTTTCTCTTTTTAGTTCCTTTTGCTGATTTCTTTTGCTTTCCCTTTTTAGTTCTTTTTGCTGATTTCTTTTGCTTTCGCTTTTTAGTTCTTTTTGCTGATTTCTTTTACTTTCGCTTTTGCCTGTCATTTTTTATTTGTCTCTTTTTCAGCAATTAGTAGGTGCAGTATTCAAACTGCAGTTTACAGTTTTCTTCACTGCTGCCGAGTAGTTTTTATTGAGTTATTCTTAAAAGGCACCATACACCCCCTCTGTTACCATTTTCGATCCTTCAGAATGCCGGTGCGATCGAGACTGACCTGCAGAACAGCATGAACTACGCATATACGGGTGGGTCGCGGAATTACATTTAAAAACAAATTAAAGATAGAAATGCAACTGCATTCCGTGGCTACGTGGAACTACGCCTGTGGATACGCTTTGTTTTTTTGACGTTATTAAATCTAAAAAATTTAAAGATAAAAAAAAGGTTATTCCATCAAGAACAATACAAAAGAATACAGAAAAAAACCTAAAAAACAAAAAATTAAGGAATAGTGAATTAAAAATCAAAAGCTGAAATCGAAACGAGCCGAACTACTAGTAAGTTTTTCATTATCCCTTACCACAGAGGGAGTACATTAAAATGGTGTATCCCAGTTCTACTATGCACTTGGTCGTGTAACACTATTTTTGCTATGTAGTAGTACGTTGATGGTACTAAACTCATTATTCCATTCTATTTGGAAATGAAAGGGAAAACAAAAGGCAGAAACGAGGCTCTCTTCATTGTTATTGCTCTGCTCATCATGTTGTTGGTGGTCCTAGATTCTGAGATCGATCGGTCGATGCGTAACAAGTTTAAGCCCGTGTTTTTCTCTCTACGTTGGTGCGTAACAGTTTGATGATACTACCGGGCACAAATAGACGCACAGCAGTAAGTTTCTATCTGCATTTCTTCGATTCTAGGAATGATGATTCATGGGTGCATGTGAAGATTTAGTTTTCACAGCAAAATATCATGTCTAATTTTACCTATTTGCACATGATTGCTTGACAATGTCGTTCTCAGTGCTTGACAATGGGCGCTTAGAATCACTTTATACTACTATAAAAAGCCTAGAGTTTAGATCTATGTAATAAACCAACCTTTCGGGAGCTTTTGCTGTCTAATGCTTGAAAATTATACTGACACAAACTTTACCTATACTTCCATCCTAACATATGCTTTGCTGACTTGGTTCCTGTACCAAAGTGAATTATTACCTATCTTTGAAGCAATTATATATAGACATATAGTTGTTCTGTAATATGAGTTGTTGAACTGACTTCCCTCGAATCTAAGCTCGCTTGTCCATGACGACGACGAGCGATGTGTTCGTGAGAGTGTGACACAGAAAAGGATTGAAAAGGATTACGATATATATCTACAAGGCAAAGTTTGTGGGGGCAGTGTACGATAGTGTGAAATAAAAAATCCCAAAAATGTTTGAAATAAGTCTTTCTTACTATGAAATAGAGAGTTAAATCTGCTGCACTACTGCGGATAGATTACTGATTTAATGGTATACCTTAAAATATTTAAATGTAAGACTTAGCATCTAGAGATCACACAACCAAATTCCAGAAGTCTACAAATAAATCCATGTGACGTGTATAGAGCCCTGCATGTCTCCAATTAGTGTTGTAATTGCCGGAGCTCTAATCGCTAATGTCCTTAGTAATCGATCAGAGGGGAAAAAACAGATTGTATGCTTCTTATAAATTAACTTCGTGCCAGATGGCTTGCAAGTTCTACGCTGACTTCCAATCATATTTTGATCCTTATCTCACTCAAGATAGTTAGTCCATAGAATTTTCTTAAAAAACAAAATAATCGGTATGAAGCTACTTTTAAGATACGAGAACAGTTACATATGAATTGAAATTTGGAGTGCATATAAATTCCAATTCAAACTCAAAAATTAACGAAATTCGTAATTTTACATAAATTTAAATTCGGAATAAAATTATATTGGATTTTAAATTCAATTTGGAATATATACATATATAATTGAGATTCCGAATTGATAAAAATTAAATCATAATTAAATTATTATAGAATTAAAATGTAGTCCCAATCATGTTAAAGTTTGATATGTACAAGCTAAACAAGTTGATAGCCTTGAAAGTCCTATCTAAATCCAATTAAAATTGGTACAAGTTTTATACGGAAATAACAATATTTAAATTATGACTAGTGCACTTAGCACCTTTTCCGAGATGAGGTCACGAAAGTAGGGCCCACGAGGTGTGTTGCGGACCTTCTCCGTCCACCGGGTAGCTTCCTGATGAAGTGTCGTGCACATGGAAGCTCAAGGACTGCTTTAGGCTTTGTTTAAGTTGATTTAAAGCCTAACTTCTATTTTTTTACTATTCAGTAATTTTATTTTTTTGATTTTTTTAAAATTTTTGAATTTTTTATATTTTCTTTTTTTTCCTTATTCATTTGTATTGTTTGTGGTAGACTAACATATTTTTTTACATTTTTTTAATTTAATTAGGTCAAATAAGTTAATTCAGTTACAGTAAAAAATAAATCAGTTATAGTAAAAAAGTTATAACTCAATGCTAAACTAAGTACTATCTTACTGTACGAAGAAAGTACACGTAGGTCACAGAGGATGCAGAGCCAGTGTCTTGCCCTTCTGCGACAGTGGAGCGATCTCATCGCCGACCGGCAGGCGAATGCGCTCGTAAGAGGAAATCTTGTCGTCACACACACCAGAGAATCAAGCAGCTCATCTGTCGCCATGAGCGGGCAAGCGTGTTCACAAAACTAATTCCGCTCGTTTCAGTTTTTTTTTAAGCTTCTAATTTCAGTTTTTTTTCACTATTCAGTAATTCGTCTTTTTCTAATTTTTTAGATATTTTAGACTTTTTTGTATTTTTTTTCTATATTCCTTTGCATTGTCTGTGATGGGTTAACATATTTTTTTATTTTTACATTTTTTTAAATTTAATTATGCCTAATAAGCCAACTCAGATACAATAAAAAAAGTTAGTTACAGTAAAATTTCAACTAAAAACCAGAAGCTATCGCTAAAATAAACGCCTCGAGACAAGCACTTTCTTTGCATTTTTTTCTTAGCCTCCTCTGTGACCTACATGCTATACTTGTCATTTTTGTAAGTATGAGGAGTACTTTTGAAAGGCATGAGCTGTAATTGATAAGGCCAATGACAGTGCAATTATCCTAAAACTGAAGCTGGAAATTTTCATATACCAGAGTCTTTTGACTGAACTACAGCGGGCCTTGTGGCCAGCCTGAACAATTTATTAAACGCCACCCAAACGTTTGAGGGTGAAAAAAAGTTCATTACAGCAGGGATTACAAGTCGGAGAATCAAGGGATATCATGGAGAAATAAAAGCAAAAACAAAATTAAAGAAATACAGATAGGCTACATTAATATATATTAAAATTTTCTACCGCTAAACCAAAAAATCACGCAAATAAGAGATTATAGATTATTATCACTAGACACATAGTACAGCGAAAGTAAAGTTGAAGTGGCTGATTCAACGTAGCACACGTTGATGTAGTAAAAGTAATCAATTGTCTTGTGGGCAACTATCTCCTCTTTGTGATTGACCCAAATCCCGCAGTTGCTCCCATGGTGGGACACCCTTCCTACCATTGAGCGTGGCTGCCGTGGGTGGGGGGAGACTCGTGCGGCGCCGGCGAGCGACGGAGATGAAAGCGCCACGGCCCATGGGCTCTTCAGTAGAGCTTGTCTCAGCGTGCGCCTTGAGATGAAAGCGGAGGAGGAGGCCCGGCCCACCCGGCGAGGCCAACTCCCTTGATTTACATGTTCTGAATTGATACTTGAAAGGAAAGAACTGATGGATCCCTTTCTTGCCCAGGCACGAGGAAAAAGGAGCAAAAGAAAATTTGTATCCACGGTAATGGCGACGTGTCGGCAAGGGAAGAAAGACATCATAGCTCTGTTGCTCTGCCTGTGTTTCAAGAAGGATATCACTCTTCTAGTGCAGCTCTCTGGTTTGCCTTTGCTCCAAATCTTAGGGGTATTCAAATTGGCTTCTTCCCAGCTTATGTTTGGAGAAGCTATAGAAGGTAAAGCTGAATTGAACACCTCAACTTTTGAAAACGGTTTCTCTATGCCATTTCCAAAAACCACCGGCCGACCTCCATCGCCTCCTCTGTGTCTGCCAAAAACCGTTTTCCAAATGTTATTCCAAAAACTACTTCTTTTTAGTCATTACTGTTCCATTTCAACCAAAAGACATAAGCTCTAGTTGATTTGAACCCCCACCTAAATAGAGCCAGATGATGCCTTTAGCTTATGCCTTCTGCTTGGAGAAGCCGGAGGCCGATTTAAAAAAGTAGCCAGCCAGCCTCCATCGCCTCCCCATGTTTGCATCTTTCAAAAACAGTTTTCCAAATATTGTTCCAAAACCTACTTCTTCCAACTATTGCTATTCCATTTCAGCCAAAAGGTAAAAGCTTCAGTCACTTTGAACACCCCCGAAGAGTGCATTGATCAATCCATTTTCGTCATGCATCATATTGTTCGCTCATTTGCGCATTATGTAGCTAGGGATTAAGCATTGTTAACTAACTGTTGAGAAATTGATAGTACTAACCTTGATTCACAAGAAATCCATCGATTATCTGCAGACACCAGGGAAGGATCAGGATCAGTTGAATTAGAGTGGAATGCATTATAGAAGTCACTAAGAACATCAAACATCACCAGCCAACATTAAGTTCGTTCATTTAGTATTCGTTTTCAAGGCTACGGGTACTATATATAGCCTTTGCAAATTTTCATACCATGCCTGACTCTCTGTGCCAACTCTAAGCACCTGAGGCACTTGTTGTAAGCTGAGGCAAATATATATACGTACGTGGGCTACCAGAAGACATAGTCATGATGAAATTTTTGCAGCTCGTTAGCATCGTAAGATGTAGACATGTGGCACAACCCCCTAAATAGCATTGTAAAACTAGGGCTGCTAATATGATCTTGACCTTGTGGGACAAATGGAAAATGAACCTCTTCCTCAGATTAGGGCCGGGAGCTTCGACTTAAGGGTCTGGAGAATGTATCTCCTAGCTCTTTCTTCACAAAGTCTAGGCTTGGTGCCAAGGAGCATCTTAGTCTGATCCTGTAGTGCACCGGTACACTGGGAGAAGGTGTCACCTAGGAGGGTTGAAGAGCTGTTTGATGAGCTAGAGATGAAAATGGATGGAGATATCAGCAAATGAATGTCTGTCGTGTTGGTCGTTTAGTATTGTCAGTTCAAGTTTTATTGCTTTGTAATGGTGACTGATGTTAGCTGTGGTGTTACACCGATTCTACGTATTCTACTGATGATAGGGCTAGAGTTCAGGTCCTGCAGTCATCGAAGTCCTATGTTTCTCTGTATCAAACATCAGAACTCTGTCTGTTTGATTTCAATGAAATAGGTAGCTTTCCTCCTGTATCTAAGATCTAACAAACAAGAAGGCTAGGCCTAGGCGTAGTAGATGAAGCAAGCTAGCCAGATCAAAGCTTACTTTCTCTTGCTTTGTTTGGTCAAGTACTAGTGATGGTGGTGGTAGTGCTTGCTGCGTGGAAGAATTGAGATCAAGAGTCACGTGTGTATGACGAGGTCAGATGTGATCTTGGGACGGCCAAATGTGGCAGCAGCACCGCACGCTGGAGTGTCGGGGGCAACTTGCTGCAACAAAATCCAAAGTATTGCGAGCGTCTCCAATCTCCGTACGTTCACAAGTTGGCCTCGTAGTTCGTAGTTTACGCACGCCCAAAAATAAAAGAAAAATATTCCCCAACTTAAAAAAGCCACTGAAATTAGGACGTTGAGTACTGTTTTTTATGAATTAGACTCACCTTCACCAATGGAATGAAGCCCAGATCTATTTCGTCTGTTTTTTTTTCTCTAATGGACGCTCTATAGGCTATCGAAAGGTCACGTCGTCGTCTGTAAATCATTACTTTCTATCTCTACTAATATAATATAAAAGAGTTTATCTATTCACCGTCTTTCAACACACCCTCATATCTTCTCTTGATATACGTTGACATATGAGCTCGTGCCATTAGCCAACTCCCTCTACGATCTTCACTCTAATCAACCTCTTTTAATTCTCTCTTTCGTACCCTGCACCAACGTCTTAGCCACCACACGTTGAAGTGTCGGGGCAGCTTAAGCTCGCTTAGAAATTCAGATGTGATCTTGGGACGAGCAAATATGGCAGCTGCACCGCACGTTGAAGTGTTTTGAGTGTGGCTTGCAGTGGCAGCTAGCGAAACCCGACAAACAATACCATGTGGCTGTCATGTGCCTTCTGCATCGTGGTGCCGTGGTGGGGGTGCTCTTGTCAGTCAGGGTGCCTGCTTAAGCTTGCTTCATCCATGGCGGTGGTCCTGGATGCCATCGCGTTCTACGTCGCCGACCTGCTCGCCCAGGTGGCGAGAGAAGAGCTGGACACGCTGCTCGATGTCTCAGGCGAGATCGACAACCCAGGCGTCAAGCTTGAGTAGTCCTCAAGAACTTCGTCACTGGCACTTAATTCAGCCTGGTCGACCTAATTAGAGATTTGCCGACCGTAGCATTATTGAATAGCCTATTTGAGTGAGGCCTCCTATAATTTTAAAATATATATGATTTAGTATCATATTATTAACGTAAGGTAAAGAAAATCAATTTATAAGGTAAAATTTTTGTCACTTTTTGAAACATATGATATATAGATGAGGATGGCATAGCTTTAGCTAAACACACGCATGTATTCTCATATTTTCCCATGGAAAATCGTGTGCTGCGCTGTCTAAATCTCGTCGACTCTTCTTCTCGACGTGCACCGTAAAGAAGGAAAGCAGTATCTCCGAGTCATTACTGTCGTGAAAAATCTGCATGGGAGGCGGTAATAAGATTTCTGGGTAGGACGACAATAAGGTTTCTGGACAACGTACATCTATACGACCACTTGCTTTGCTGCTTTCTCTATGTTTCTGCATTGGACCACTCGCTTCACTGATTCCTCTATGTTTTTGCACTGTATTGAGTCTGTATTGCTTCCTGTTCTTTATCAAACTCAACAGTAAGTTATTTATGTGATCGATCAACAGGTACACGAGCATGTGACCAAACCCACAGTAAAAACCCGTCTCAGCCGCTAACCGCCAAACACGGAGGGCCCATGTCGGCCCGCAAGGCCCATTTTTCACGCCATGCGAACAACAAAGCTCCAGGGCTCCGGTCATTTCGGGTGGATTCTGGTCCTAGTATAAATATTTATAAAAATAAATCAAATGATAATAAGTTGATAAATTATTTTTTAAAAACTATTATTCTATTTATTTATTTAAAAAGCTATAAATTATAAGTCATAGAAGGCAAAGAGGTAAGGCCTAGGCGTGGTAGTTGAAGCAAGCTAGCCAGATCAAAGCTCACTTTCCCTTGCTTTGTTTGGTTAAGTACTAGTGATGATGGTAGTAATGCTTGCTGCGTGGAAGAATTGAGATCAAGAGTCACATATGTATGACGAGGGCAGCTTAAGCTAGCTTAGATTGGGACGGGCGAATATGGCGGCAGCACCGCACGTTGGAGTGTCAGGGGCAGCTTGCTGCAACAAAATTCAAAGTATTGCATCTCCGATCTCCGTACTTTTACAAGTTGGCCTCGTAGTTCGTAGCTTACGCACGCCAAAAAGGAAAAAAAAACCTCGACCAGCCACTGAAAAAGGCCAAAAAGCCTTAAGTTATAAGCTCAATTGATTCGGAATAGCGATAATTTTTAGCTAAAATTTTACTATAATTAACTTTTTTTTAACTGTAGCTGAGTTGACTTATTAACCGAGATCATCTCGGTGAATATGAGCATACTTTGGAGGTAGGATGCGGAAATTTTGACGCATCTAGCTCCATCACGCGAACAAATTCCACCGATAGCCCCATGCGCCAAAAAATTCCATATCTGGCCCCCGGACGCACCGCACGATCAACATCCGAGCGCCGCGTTTCACCCGGCGCCGACACTGGCGATGCGTGCGGTGCCGGACGCGACGACCGGTGCTACTGATCGATCGTGCGATACCGACCGCACGATCGCGCTGCTTCACCGGTCGTGCGGTCGGTCACCGCACGACCGGATCGCGTCCGAACGCCCCGACCGTATGTACAGATTACATGTATAAAATTAAATTTTACAAAAGATAAAGTTGTATTTGTGAAGTTTGTATGTAGAAAATATTTACATGTATATAATAAATTTTTGAATGAATAAAATTTTAGATATGTATAGAATT
Source organism: Melocanna baccifera (assembly GCA_036346265.1). Classification (NCBI taxonomy): domain Eukaryota; kingdom Viridiplantae; phylum Streptophyta; class Magnoliopsida; order Poales; family Poaceae; genus Melocanna; species Melocanna baccifera. The sequence continues at coordinate 293,056 of JAYEVJ010000136.1, read as the reverse complement.
AATTTTACATATCATATATGTAAAGTTATATTTAAGCGCGTATAGAATTTTGATGTATTTGTAAGGTTATATTTAGAATAAAAATAATTTTGGATATATAAAATGATGTTTGAAACATATGAATTTTTGTACATTCCAGTTTCTTTGCTTGTATAATTTTGTTGTAACAACTATCTGAAAAATATTTGGAACATATTGAACACATGAAGTTTGATAGTAATTCTTTCATCTTAATGTAGTTATAAAAATGTGAAAACTGATACATATGATTAGTTGTAGAGTTTGATTACGTACTTAAAAGTATATGTAAAACATTTGTAAAAATCATACTTGATTTTTTTCGTTGTAGGCATTGCAATATAATTAGGAGTTTGAGAGGTTTTGCATTCCAATTGAGCTTGAAAAGATATGTGAAAAAATGACTTAGAAAAGTGCAATAATTGAGAGAAAATTTGTCCATCTGGAGCAATATGTGAGGATCAAAAGTCATAATTATTCGTACCTCAGATTATGAACACATTAAAAGATATGAAAATCAGAAAAGTGCTTAAAATTATGCGAAAGTTTGTGCATTCCAATTGAGCTTCAAAAACTAGCTGAAAAAATGACTTATAAGACTGCAATAATTCTGGAAAAATTTTCACATATAGACCAATATGTGAGGATGAAAAGTCATAATTATGAATACCTCAGATTATTAGTGCATTAAAATATATGAAAATCAGAAAAGTGCTCAAAACTATGTGAAAGTTTGTGCATTCCAATTGAGCTTCAAAAGTTCCTTAAAAAAGTGCCTTAAAAGAGTCCAATAATTCTGAAAAAATTTGTGAACATAGACCAATATGTGAGGATGCAAAGTCATAATTATGACTACCTCAGATTATGAGCACATTAAAATATATGAAAATCACAAATGGACCTAAAACTATGAAAAGTTCTGAAATTTTAGCAATTTGTCAAAATGAGGAAAGTACAGATTGATGTCTTTTCACTTAGTTCTTTTTGTACATTTAGATATCAAGTCCTCATATGGCATATTATGTAATCCGTCCGAACATGCTATTTATATTGCTAAAAGAAGAATATTGAAATGACAAGATGAACATACGATTAGCGTAGAAGCGGTGGTAAATAAGAACATAAGCGATATTGAGGAAAACAAACTTACACACACAACGTTACGGACATAGCGATTACATGAAGAATTGAATGCAAAGGTAAACATGAAAATAACATAGCGCACAAAGTTACGATAGAAAACAAACCGACACACTCCTACGATACATGTGCGCGTAGTTATGCGGACGAAAACAAACACGAACACACACAACCTAATAACCGGGGCCATTCACGGGACCAGCGCGGACCGGGGCCATTTTCCCTTCCTGACGACATCTGCGTCGAACTCCTCGGCTGCCTCTTTTGCCTTGGCCGCTAGCTCCCTTTTCCTTTCGCGTTCTCTTTCGCGAGCTTCGTGCTCCCTACGCGTGCACGCTTCGTGATGAGCTTGCGTCTCCCGACGTATACGTTCGGCCTGCTCGTCGTTCCGACGCTCCGCCTCGCGAATCTCGGAGTTCCTTCTTTCATTCCACTCGTGGAAGTCGAGAGTCCACTGGTCGTATTCGTGGATCTCTTGGTCAATCCACTTGCGATACCCGCACAGGGGTTCTGGGGACTGCGAGTACAAAAGAAATGTTAGTGCGGACAGGAAACGAGAAGTAGTAGGGAGGAACACGCTGTCAGTGGTTCGTGCAGTCGCCGATAGGTGCGTGTGTCCCAACGTCGGTCCGGATAGTCATCGGAGTAGTTTGCGCAACCCCGATGAGCGCATACCCGAGCTAAGCCGCTGCCGACTTGACAAACTTACATGGATCTTGACACCAACGCGGAGGGCCTCTCCCCTGGGCGGTCTTGCGGTGAACAGCGTCGTTGGAACCGCCGGGATAGGGTCGGTGCAACGCGGATATCTTCTCGGGAGCCGTCCTCCTCGCACGCACCGCTTCTTGGGCCCGCTCATGGCTGCCTTCGCCCGTTCGTCGCGGGCCGCCGCAGCTCTTGCTATGTCGCGAGTCTCCTCCCATTGCTTCTGCATCTTCTCCCATTGTGCCTTCTGCCGCTTGTCCATCTTGAAGGTGTGGGGTTTGGATTCTGTAGTGACTTATCGCAAATACCTTTCACCTCCTTATGTACGCTGAGGGGTTGGAATGGTGTGGGTAATTTCGAACCATGAAAAGGTGCCCCGTGACTTAATGAAAGAGTGAAGGTTGGCCCATATGAGCTGTGCACAAAGCAATGCACAGCTTGTCTTTATCATCTGCGTAAAGTAAAGCCGGCCCGACTCGTCTTGTCAATGCGTAAGCGGGACACTCTTTCCCCTCAACTGCGTAAAGCTGCCAAGTCTTGCGCTGTCACTGCCCAAAGATGACTCGTCTCGCCTCGTCTTGTCAATGCGAAAAGCAGGACACTCTTTCCCGTCACTGCGTAAAGCTGCCAAGTCTTGTGCAGTCACTGCCCAAAGATGACTTGTCCCGTCTCGTCTTGATATGTCACTGTGTACTCACTGCGTAACGCTTACCTCTCTATCCCGCGGTGCGAAAAGTCATGCGATCCGTCTTTGCGATCTTTGGTCATGTCGGCGCACAAAGCGGCCCGTCTAGTCTTTGCGATGGGTGACCCTCACCCGCTTAGGTGGGTACGCGTAGAAGAAATGAGCAAGCCATAAAATGACATGATGACACCCGCTTTGAGGGGCCCCCGTGACTACCCTACCCTTGTGAACACGTGTCAGCTGCGTCGTTTTCTTGGTCGCCCGGTCCCTACGTAGAGAACTCTTTAAATTGATCGAAGCCACAGCCTCTTCTCCGTCGTGCAGAAACATACCATGTCGGAAGTAGAGGGTCCAGTCGGATGTGGGTCACCGAAGGAAGATCTTCCCTTGGAAAGGAGGGGGAACTTCGGTCCACAGTACCGCCTGGTACCAAGCCGCCGCGCTCAACCCGCGTGGCGAAAATGCAGGCACAATGAGGACTCGGTTGTGCAGGTCTATGATGGCCCAATCGATGGCGGGCGACGTTTCTTCCGTTGCCCACACTCAGGGGTAGAAATTGCTAATAGTATAATTTTCATTACTACTTATGGTTCTTCCTTGGTAATCTGTTTTTCCCGCGGATGGCGAAATCGACTTCTCACGTTGGATCGACCCTCCTAATGAGCGGTATATTGCCATCTACGTGACTACAATATGGGAGCGAATATTGGAGTTGGAGGAGCGAATCGAGACTCTCAACGAGAGAACAACGACCTCCGCCAACGGATGCAACGCGAGAGGGCAACGAGGAGGTCGTGAACATAGGAAGCTCGTGCGATCCCGGATGTTGCTGCGCGAACCCTAGCTGCATATGTGCGTGCCACTACAACGACGGCCAGCCACGTCCGAGGCGTCCCCCTCAGCAATACTCAATGTGGGTGCCACGAGGTTCTTTTGGCATGTAGGCAACGCGGTGTATGCTTGTACCTTGTATCAGTACGTTTTCTACGATGTGGAGTAGAGAGTGGTTACGTTAGTAGTGTGTCGTAATTTATTTGTTGTGTTTGTCGATCTGTCGCTGCCAATAACTGCTAGTGTTTTAATGTCACTGCTAGTGTTCGTAATTTATTTGGATCTAGTGAGGGTTTGAAGAAGCATTTGGAATCGCAAGAAAATGTTATTTGAGTCGAAACCCAATAGGAGGGTCTACTCAATTGGAATCTATTAAGAAGCATAATGTCCTCAAACTCTGAGAGAACGAACCTGCTGTTAGTAGTAAGTAGATTCTTTCCCGGCTATTGCATGCGAAAAATCGAGATAATAAGCTTATAAAGGTGGGACGAACATGGCGCTTACATTTTTATTACATGCATAGCATATAGCATGATATCGGATGTGACCGACCCAAGCGCTCTCACGACCTCTCGTGCGGTGGAGTCTATTACATATTGTCTCTTGGGTGTAGCGTGGTTGTTTCCCCTTTTGTCGCGCCTACTGCAGATGGCTCACCGCATCTTTCTTCTGTCCTCTTGCTCTTGAGAGCGCCTCCGAGCTTGAAGCTCTTCCTCCGACGCTTGATGGTGCTTCACGCAGAATCAATCGCTCATGCCTCATTTGCAGCCCATCTTCCTTGCCCTTGACGGTTTGGCCCACCCTCACGCGGCGCTCTTGCTCAAGCCGCATCTGCTCGTTCCACCTCGCGAGCTGAGTCATCTGGCAAAGTATTGTCCTTTGTTTTCCACTTGCCTTTGGCGGTTCCGTGGCCATGGCGGCGGCACCGATCCACCCATTCGATGAGCGTGCAAGCCTATGTGTGGCGTGGTAGATGTCATGGATCAAGTTGACAAGCGATAACGAAAACAAATGATGTAGTTGTCGTTGTTACCACAAAGTCGTCATCCGGTCGGGACACTTGAAGAACCTCGGCCGTAGTTGGATCGTTATCTTTGCGTCGTCGTCGCACAACATCGTCCGAAGCCGCAATGGCACCTCGGGCGCTCATGCCACTCCGGCACTCCAAATGGCTCGGACCTCCAGGAAGACATTGCTGTGTACTAGTATTGTGATGTCTTGAGGAGAAGATGTGGTATGGAAGACATAGGTGGCCTTTATGTAGGCTTTTCGGAGACTATAGTGTCGTAATAAATTCCAGGGTAGGCTTCCAGCTGTGCAGTGTAGCAATAAATGGCTCTATGTAGGCTTTACAGAGACTATAGTGTCGTAATAAATTCCAGGGTAGGCTTCCAGCTGTCCAGTGTAGCAATAAATGGCTCTATTTAGGCTTTTCAGAGACTACAGTGTCACAATAAATGGCTCTATGTAGGCTTTGCAGAGACTACAGTGTCGCAAAAAATTACAGGGTAGGCTTCTAGCTGTCCAGTGTAGCAATAAATGGCTCTATGTAGGCTTTTCAGAGACTATAGTGTAGCAATAAAGCGGGATCGTATCGTCTTGTCACTGCGTAAAGCTGACCTCTTTGCAAAGCTGGCCTCTTTCGTGTTGTCACTGCGTGTTAGTTTCATATTCTGTGGCCTCTGTTAGTGAAGCCCCCCAGCGAGCCTATAAGAGGGAGGCATTCCTCACCTAAACCCATGCATTGCTCTCCCTCCTCTCCTGAATTTGTTGTAGCTTTCTTTCCTGCTCACTCCCCCGAACGCCGAAATGAGTCATCTCAGCACCTCTTCATCGGCACCCACGGTGATTTGCCCACAATGCAACACGGTAGTTAGACGTAAGACCTCACACACCGCTGCAAATCCTGGTCGGCACTACTACAAGTGTCCGTATCACTCGGTGAGTACGATTGTTTCGGATTCGGTTAAATCGTGTAGGTACGTTTTAAAATCTTCTTATCATGACACGCAGGAAGCCCTCGGCGGTTGCCGATTCTGGGTGTGGGAGGATGAATGGGCACTAGGGCGGACAATCGCTCGGCAAGACAGAGGTGTCATGGGGGTAGTGAACTCGTCGAGATGCGGCATCGTTTGGATAGATCGGAGTGGAAGATAAATGTAATGTTGTGTGCTATTTTCTATCTTGTGTTATGTTCATTCTTACCGTGAGTATGTAGAAATGTAGGTTGTGCTCGTCTATGGTCGCATCTTGTTTTATGCTATGTTGTACCTTCATTTGTTGTTATCGTATGTTCTCTGCTGCGGAGTTAATCTATGTACGTGTAATGCATTGAAGAAGCTGCGATGTCCACCCTACAATGATCTTTGTAATTGTAGGTAAAATAATTTCACAAGCCCTTGACAAGTATGAACATGATAATTGCATAAATGCTTGCGGAACCATGCGACATTACAACAACAATTACAAAAACTCATTCGAATCTTCTCGTCGCGCCTCAGGCCCGCATGTGGTCCTCGAGAAGGTGAACACGGGGCGAGTGCGGTTCATCGCGAAGGTCATCTGCGAAACTGCGACATTGTTGTCTGCGTATGGCCCGTGGGGACTTGTGTTGGATGGCGAATATGTTGCTCGACCATTCGATTTGCCGATGGATCTATGTCACGCTAACAATGTATAGCACAATTAGATAATGGACAGCAACATTAATAATAAATAGTAGTACCACATGGTAATTACGGGTAAATGCGGAATGTGTCGACCCACCGTGAAATTGATGGACTGTTGCTCGTATAAACCTGTAATTTTTGGGCAATGCGATGAGATGGCATTGAAATAGGCGTGGTTAGCTTAGTGCGTTAGTGCGTGCAGGGGTATGAGGCTCTCGAAATGATGATGCCGTAGGAAGTCGCGCATATACTCTGCGTGTGTACCCTTGATAGGTTTGCCCATGCCACCTATCCGGTCTTCTCTGGATGGACACGCCGGGTGAAAGAAAGGGGCATCGCACCTCCGGTTGGTGCGCCGAGTCACGGTCGCTCCTCGGCGTGAGGACCGTCGGCTGGAGAGCACGCTGTCTCCTCCGTCGCCCTCCGTGAAGGCGATGGCTGTAGCAACGTGCTATCATGCCGCAAATCTGCGAGAAGAACATGTGGTTACACATACATGGCAATCAAGTCGGCGAACAAATAGTTTGCAATTATCCAACCGACGGTCCGGCGCGTGGAGGGCGATGGGCGTAACAGCGTCTGTCTGTCGAGAATCTGCGAGAAAAAGATGTTGTTAGAGATAAAAGGCAATCAGTGGGCGACTACAAAATTGACAATTGTCCAACGAAGGTGCGAAGCGCGTGGAGGACGGCGGCCGGCCGGGCGACTACTCATTGCGATGGGCGTGGCGGCGATGGCCGTGAGGACGATGGGCGTCTTGATGGTGCTGGTGCATCACGTCCCGGTGACCGCGTCGTACAAAAGCATCGTCTCGTGTGGCGACCACAAGCGAGGTCCGTATCGCGAGACATGGCTTCTTCATAGATATTGCGCATTGAAGTGGTCCAGCGGGCATTTGAATTTGCACTCCACGGTTAAGTGCACGAAAGGACTCGTCCGGATACGATGTAACGCTGCAAGCTGCGATGAAACAAAGAATGAGTTAAAGCGTAATGCTTCACGGGTTAATTACATATCAATGTCGTGCCGTCTCGTGCGTTACGTGCGCTCGATGCGATGCGGACACGCTGCTGACTTCCTCGTGTATGACCTCGGCGGGCGATGTGGCGGTTGCCCGATAAGCCTACTACGGGTGCGTGAAAGGTACCACCGAAGGTATGAAGTATACGTGTCGAGTCGTACTCCGTGTCTCCTCGGAACCATCGTGTGCGCTGGTCACGCCACATGTCCGTCCACGGCCATTTGTATGAATGTCCGGTCTTCGTTGGCTCGGCCTCGCCTCGATTGCTGCAAGTTAATCGAGACAATACACGATTAGTAGGGGCACAAAGTAATGCATTAATTAAATTTACCGTATCTTGACATACCGGTGGGTCTTTGGGTGCAAGAGGCGTCTGCTAGGGTGGGATATCTTTGATACAGGCGAATCGCCTCATGACTCATTTGTGGGTTGTATGGCTCGACACACTGCGAGAACACCAAGTGACATGTCGTCAACGAGACATGTGATCCAGCCCGCGAGATGATAATCCATGGGGGGCCGTGTCCATAATAAACCGTGGAGTCCATGGCCACCACACTATGTCGGCGTCGTGGAGAGTCTCGAACATGTTGTGGAACTCCGGGTACACACGTCTCGGTCTCTCCTTGGCCCACCGTAAGTGACCATGTGTCCAACGCGTACCCATTGTGGGCCCATCAACAGGGTCATCGCCATCATCAAGGCCGTAGAACTGCGGGACGAACTCATAAGGGTGCACGGGATCGAGTAAGGCCTACCAGCGGAAAGTGTTCCCACGACCACAAGCTGCGAAGGATGTAGCAAGCGGCTAGGACCGGCTCATCGGCGTACTACGCCTGCGAGGCATCGCACAAGCCCCGATATGTGGCACTAAGAACTGCTGATCCCCAGCTATATTGTGGCACCTCGGCAGGCCACCCATCTGCCAACGACTCTGCTAGGTGTATGTAGCTCGGCTGCACGGAGTCTCCAGTGGTGGTAGGGAACAAGACCCACCCGAACAGAAATAGCAGGTACGCAACGAAGTGCGTCCGCACCGTGTCCTCATCTGCGTGTCCAGGACATGTAATGAACTGTCGAAGCCATCCATGAGGCACACCAACTACGTTGTTCGGGAGCGGATGACCGAACCGGTGACCCAGATGGACCTTCCAATCTGGGTCCTTTGGGGGTGGTACGACAGCAGCACCACGAATGGGTAAACCTGTAAGCATCGCCACGTCCTGCAGAGTAACCGTCATCTCACCCCACCGGAAGTGGAAGGTATGAGTCTCCGGCCTCCAACGATCAACAAGAGCCGACAGCAACGCCGCATCATACTGGAACGCATGTCGTATATCCAACATACGTGCAATCGGTAGCAGACCGGTGTACCGAAGTAGTGGGATGTACCGCGGGTCGAGAGGCCAGTGCTCTCGGGGGCTCCTAAGGATGAAGCATGGAGGCCCGTCTCCTGAGGTCCATGGCGAGCATCGGTGCCCCTCATCCCAGCGGGGTCTAGCAACTCGTCGCCATCTCACGCCAACGAAGGAAAACAAGTTAGTCCACATTGTTAATAAAATGTGCAAGCAATGACAACAAAATTAACACCAAGCGTAACGACGAGAAACATCGTGACGTACCAAACATACATAAAATGTGCACACCAATATGACCCACACAACAGGACACATATGAAGCGTAGCAAAACATACATAAAATACGCGCGGTAAAATGTTGCGAGCTAATGTTAGCAACATAGAGACATAGAACCATCAAAGTGTACACATGGAAGCAATAATGAGTACAGCAAAATATTATGCTTGCTACTACGGGCGTTGCTTGATGATGGCTGTTTGGGCCTTTGGTGAGGAGTGTCAATCGTCTTGCATAGTCTACACTTGGACGCGAACTCGATCCCCACGCTGGCTATCATCCATGTCATTACGGATCCGGCGGCTTTGTCGTCTTCCACGACCGACATGCTTCAATGCATCATTAGGCACCCATTTTACCTCCACGGCCATAATTCCTGTAGTGCATGTCTACCCGTATGAATGAAACTCGCACTCCGGGTTGCATATAAGTGCTGCATGTCGTAGTACTTTGAGATGTCTTGCGTCGACGCTTTGCTTCCATACCGCGCATGCAGCGTACACATGCGAGCATGGCTTGTGCGAAAGCTGGGGTTTGTTGCGGGTGCAATATGCTTTCTCATCAATCGTACATACACCTTGCGATCCCCTCTAATGTGACCCATGACGTACTTACATGCGAGGCGGATCTCGAACTTCTTCCTTAAGCCATCTATGGTTTGAGGAATGTGGAAACGACCCTTCTCTATCTTCTTATCCATGTAGGCTGCATTACCTCGAGTATTGTTTGTTTTCGTCCATGTGCTTCTTCGCCATCATGGCTCTATTCACAAAGTACCCAACATCCGGTTCCAAGTCTCGTCCACAATAGCCGTGATCGGTAGGGATCGCGCCCTTCAAAACACCGTTGTAAACCTCGGACATATTGGTCGTCATGATTCCATACCTTGCCCCCCCGGTGTCATGTAACAAAGACCACATCTCCAGGTCAGGCGCATTGGATTGAACCCACTGTGTGAACGCCCCAACTCTTGTGGAGCCTCCTCTATGGACCCGGCTGCATGCGCACATGCTTGCTAGCCTCTGATCGAGTTGCCTCCACAAGGTCTCGAACTTCCGCTTCAGTTACGCATACATAGCTTCTTGAACATCTTCATTAGGTCCTTGCTACGGAATCTTCTATGGAAGTTACGCGCGAGATGCCTCATGCACCAACGATTCTTCAGATCATTCCACTGGAAGGGGGGCTGCGTCCCATTCTGCATCGTTCGCAATGCAGACAACAGACCTGCATTGCGGTCCGAGATGACACACACTTCGGTGCGATCTTGCACTATGGCTTGCTTCACATTTGCTAGGAACCAAAGCCAGCTCTCCGTACTCTCATTCTCCACAATTGCAAATGCCACAGGGAGTAACTGGTCATTTGCATCAGCTGCAACTGCGGTAAGGATAGTACCCTTGTACTTGCCCGATAGGAACGTCCCATCCATCGTTAGCACTGGACGGCACCACCTGAACCCTTCAATCGCCTGATGGAATGCCCAGAACACTCTATCAAGAATGAAACAATTCGGGCCCTCCGTAGGATGCACTCTCTCTGCTGTTAATGTACGTGCAGGTTTGATTACGCAATTTCTTTGTAGCATTCTTGGAACCAGTCGTCGCGCCTCCTCATAAGTCCCAAACATACGGTGCAAAACCTTTCGTTTACCCGCCATACCTTCTTGTAGCGACTTGAAATCCCACCATATTCGCTACCTCGCCATTAGAACCTTTGGAGAAATGGACACATCGCCACGATGAGGTGGCTCACCACTCCGCAACATAAGATGATGTCATGTTGCGGTGCCTATGTAATGGCCCCTCAAGCTCGCAAGCGTGATCATGTAGCACGATTATCCAAACACCGTGCAGCGCCCTTGTACCGCGTGCACGAACTTTGCCAGACAGGACTCGTTGACACACTTCACAATGTACGTGTCGGGTTTGACTTTGTGCACCGATCGTCCGGCTAATGTTCACGGCATATCTAGTAATAACTTTTTGGCAGCCTCTTATTACTAAAGCATCGCCCCAAAATGAGTGTGGCCTCGCTGAACCCCATTACGCCTCCTCCGCTTTGTGGCGGCACTAGGATGCCGCTGCATTGTCATCGATCTGGGCGACACGTGCATACGTCGGTGGTCACAACACCACCCACCACCCCTCCATTCGTACCTTCGCCTCCGCCATCGTCATCCTCTCCGGAACTGTCTGTTTCCACATTCTCGTCCTCCTCGCTCCCCACTTCTTCCACCTGATCCGCAAGGTACTCATGACAGTCAATACGGGCGGCCCACCACCTCTCCCCCACACCTTCGTTGGCCTGAAAATTGTCCGCACGCCTCCTGAGGTCTTCATCACCCACTTCCTCGCCCACATGTTCTCCCGCAGGTACTACATCTTCACCAGACATCATATCCAACTTTGTCCGGATGATTCTGGCCTCTCCACGAACTCCACATACACCATTGGCTTGGCATATATCTCAGCATCAGGGTTGCACACGACCTCCATGTAGTTGGCCCATGATGCATCATTGGTCACCTTCAGAAGTTGCCACTTGCTCTCCCCTGCATCACCCACCATTGCGGCATAGAATGCCTCGATCCGTAACTTCTTTCTTGCGGTATACCGATCGAGCGCCGAGCGGACATTCCGCCGTAGCTCGAACAAGCTCATGGCGTTGGACCGTGCCGGATCATGGTCGGCGACAATTTGACAGTCCGCCCCATACGGCCCGTCACGTCGAGACCACCGCCGTAGAATATGAACAAATCTTGAATCTCAGCCATGGCGTACCTAACATAAGTGCATAATAAACCATCTTAGTACACAACATGCAATAATCGTACCATCAAACCCCCACTACCGTACTTTCAGATTTACATGTTAATTTTGTACCCTTCCTATAATCTACAATATCGATTAATAAAATTTTTAGCTCAGTTTTTATTGCATGTTTTCTAGATTACTGCAAAAAATCAATTACTAATTTTATAACATTTGTTTTCTAACTTTTACTACATAAAGAATTTATTTAAATGTACTATACATTGTATTCTTTGTTATTGTATTTTAATTCTCTTGTGCCAAATTTATTTTTACCACCTACATAATGTATCTACTACTTCCTAAGCGTACTAATTGTATATTTCTAATCCTGCTACTATTGTTATCACCTACAAATGCTCTAACATAAATATGTACTTTCTCAACGTCTACACATTTACAAGTTCATATTTTTCACAAAATGAAACTACATTACATATGGAAGAATACATCATGCCTAATATACCGTATGTTCACAAAAAAAATATTAGAACTCAATACGTATGTTCACTACAAATAAAGCACAACATTACATATACTAAACAATACCTCATATGTAATATATGGAAGCTTTGCTACAAATATATAGTGTTTCAAAGATTAACATAAAATAACATTAAAGAAATACGGTTTGCTTAATTATGGACTAATGATATACATAAAAATAAATTACGGGCACAAGACTTACCTCTACTTGAAGCTCACAAAGCGATCGCAACTTTTGTACTTGCCAAATCCACGATTGAAACAAAAACAACTTAACAAAGGGCGGTTTGTTAATTATGGACTAATGACATACATAAAAATAAATTGCAGGTACAAAACTTACCTCTTCTTGAAGCTCACGAGCGATCTACAACTTTTGTACTTGCTAAATCTCTTGATTCTAAACGAAAACAACTTAAACTACGTGGTTTCACTAACTTCTCTTCACTGCCTCCCTCACTCTCGCTGAACTCCAACAACAACTGAGCCAAATGAACTTCTTCTCCCTCCCTCGCGCTATTGCTTCAGCCTTTATGCATGTGTGTTGAGAAAAAGGAGAGGGCCATGCCATGCACATTTGCTGCACTTACGCGCGTGTGCAAGCGGACGAAGCGGCGGCAGCGGCTGCGAGTGACGCTGTGTCGTCGGTCGGCGCGAAAAAACCCGCCAGCGCAACGCGAGCGATCGTGCGGTGCGGACCGCCGCGACCGGTGAAACGATGCGATCGTGCGGTCGGTACCGCACGATCGGACCGTAGCACCGGTCGTGCGATCGATACCGCCACGCACGACCGGCCAGGTGTCGGCGCCGGGTGAAACGTGCGCTCGGATGTTGATCGTGCGGTGCGTCCGGGGGCCAGAGATGGAATTTTTTGGCGCATGGGGCTATCGGTGGAATTTGTTCGCGTGATGGAGCTAGATGCGTCAAAATTTCGGATGCGAAGGCATCCAGGATCATCGCCATACCTTCAGTACTTGCTAGCTGTTTCTCTTAGTTTCTTTTTTTAGGCAAGCCGGCTGATTAAACACTACTGATTAAAGATCGAGTAGTGTTTTTATATTTTTTTTCTCTAATAAGAGTAGTACTAATCTCAAAGTAAATGAGGAGGTAAGTAATATCTATCCATTGTTCATCATGCTTTAAAAATTGTGTAAATTACTATTGAAAAAAGTACAGAAACACCTCCCTCAAAAATCTGTTCTTTTACACTACGATTTATAATTTTTAGCTATAGCTAACTAAGCTAATAAATAGTGTTAGCTTGAAAAAATTGAAACAAATGATCGGCTGAATAGCCGAAAATAAGAGGGCACTTAACAATTTTCCGGTTTTTACACAAGAGATGCCATGGCGATAGTCCTGGATACCTTCGATGTACCCCAGGTGGCGAAAGAAGAGCTGGCCATGCTGCTCAGTGTCTCCGGCGAGATCAACAACCTGGGCGTCAAGCTTGGGGACCTCAGGAACTTTCTCGCCGATGCTTAATTCATGCCTGGTCAACTTAATTAGAGCTTTCCCAATCGTAGTATAGTCTAATGGTGTGGCTTCTTATCTTTCTACTTGATGATCAGAGTTTGATTCCCACTAATTACAGATTGGATAGATTGTTTGTATGTATTTTTACTTTAATTATCTGATATTTGAATATGTAATCAGTGGTTTATGAGTGAATACACTAGTTAATTATCCCACTGCCCAAAAAAAAACATGACGAAGAGTGCGTACGTACCTAGAAGGAAGCAAATGATATTTAAAGGGTCACGTGACAGCATCAGTGGAGGGGCTCAAGTAAGGCATCATTGCATTCTTTTTCCATACCTAGAACGAATTAAACATAGAAAAATTGAATATATAAGATCAAGTTGAGAGTGCTTTTGTAAAATAGGATCAAGTTTGTTGTCCTCGTAAATATAGGACCGAGTTGAGTGACATCTTGCAAATATGGTATTTTTCCTATTTTAATTTTATTTTCATTTTTCAGTCCATTTTTCTCTACGTGAAATGACTCTTTTGCCCCTTCCTCTCTCTCACTGCCACCCGGCCCCACCCGTCTGGCCCCTCCTCTCTCTGTCTGCCGCCCGGGCCCGCGTGTCAGCCGTCCCCTACCCGCGCCTCCTCCTTCCTCGCGTTGCGGCCGCCCCGCCCGCAACCGGTCACGCCCCCACCCCCGAGCGCGCCGCCCACCTCCGCACCACCTCCCGCCGCTTCCTACGCCCCTCCCGAGCGCGCCGCCCACCTCCTTTCTCGCGTCGCCGCCGCCCGCAAATCCAGCAAATCCGACGAGGAGGAGGTTCTGGCGGCGGAGAGGGGCGGTCGAGGGGTCGGGGAGCGTCGCACGGGCGCGGTGAGGACGATGGTAGCGCCGGCTGGGAGGGAGGAGGCCTGGGGTAAATCGTGTGCTGCGTCGTCTGAACCTCGTCGACTCTTCTTCCCGATGTGCACCGTGAAAAAGGAGAGCACTAATCTCAAAGTAAATGAGGAGGTAAGTAATATCTATCCATTATTTATCATGCTTTAAAAATTGTGTAAATCACTATTGAAAAAATTACAGAAACACCTCCCTCAAAGATCTGTTCTTTTACACTACGATTTATAATTTTTAGCTATAGCTAGCTAAGCTAATAAATAGTGTTAGCTTGAAAAAATTGAAACAAATGATCGGCTGAATAGCCGAAAAATAAGAGGGCACTTAACTACTTTCCGGTTTTTACACAAGAGATGCCATGGCGATGGTCCTGGATACCTTCGATGTACCCCAGGTGGCGAAAGAAGAGCTGGCCATGCTGCTCAGTGTCTCCGGCGAGATCAACAACCTGGGCGTCAAGCTTGGAACCTCAAGAACTTCCTCGCCGATGCTTAATTCATGCCTGGTCAACTTAATTCATGCCGCTCCGAACAGTTTCTGTTTTGGTGTTTGATTTTTGTTAAAATTATATCATAATGACTGTTAGTTTTTTTAAAAATAAAAAATTTAAAAAAATTTATATCATCATGAACAATGTAAATAAATAACAAAAAAACTAAAAAGCTAAAATAAATAAAAATTAGAAACTGATGTAGTGATATACTTACGGGGCGTTCATTTTAGCGATAACCGACTTTTAATGAAATTTCATCAGTGTTGGTTTTTTTCAGATTGAGTTAGCTTTTTGGGCATAATTAAATTTAAAAAAAATAAAAAATAGAAAAAACATATTAACCCATAAGGGACAATGCAAAGGAATACGGGAAAATAATAAAAAAAACCTAAAATATTTATAAAAAAATTATAAAAAATGAAATACTGAATAGTGAAAAAAAACTGGAACTGAAAAAAAAATCAAAATGAACAGGACTGTCAACCTGGCAAGGTTGGGACCCCAATAACTTCCTCGCCATTTAGTTTGTTTTTTTATAAGTTGCTCTGATTGATTCCATCTGGCATGCGTATGCTAGAGGCTGTATTTGTTTTCTACTGTTTTGTTTCGCTATATTGTGTTTTAAATGCAGCTGGTGGTGGTCGGCCAACGTGAAAAGTGAGGACAGCTGGAGAGGTGTACGCATAGCCAGGCCAGGCATGGCATCTGGTGTCGATAAGCATTGACCGTGCCTCGAGAATGTGCGCTGTGGTTCCCGATAGAGCAGGGCTCCCTTAATACTCGACCCATTCAATGAAGTTCAAGTCCGCTATGCAAGTCCGAACAGGAAAAAAACTGCTACATTAAATAGTTTTTCTAGTTACCTTACTTTCAAATAAAATATCTTTTTAGATAGTATCTACTTTTTAATTATAGTATAAATTATAATAAATTTATTTATATCAGTTAAAATTACACATCATTTTTTCTTCGTATAATTCTCTACAAACCATTTCATACAAAAATCACACTTAATTAGAGCTTTCCCAATCGTAGTATAGTCTAATAGTGTGGTTTCTTGTCTTTCTACTTGATACTTGATGATCAGAGTTTGATTCCCACTAATTACAGATTGGATAGATTGTTTGTATGTATTTTTACTTTAATTATCTGATATTTGAATATGTAATCAGTGGTTTATGAGTGAATACACTAGTTAATTATCCCACCCACCAAAAAAAAAACATGACGAAGCGTGCGTACCTAGAAGGAAGCAAATGATATTTAAAGGGTCACGTGACAGCATCAGTGGAGGGGCTCAAGTAAGGCCTCATGGCATTCTTCTTCCAAACCTAGAACGAATTAAACATCCACCTAGCCAGCAAGGTCTCATCGATCCTGCTCGCACGCATGTGACGCCGCTACGTGCGCCGTCGATTACTTTGAGGCCCGATTGAGCTGGATCTATAATTAAATAATGTGATGCCACTTGTGCAGTAACAAAAAAGAAAAATTTCTGATGAATGTAACGAAAAGAAGGGACCAAGACCGCATTTAAAAGTGTCCACATGACGGGTCATTGAACAAGGCATGCACAAGTACTGAGCTGCTCTGAGAGCGAGTCGTGAAGACCCATCCATCTCTCCAACCCAAGGCAAGGTACGTGCGTAATCTTGGCTCGCTCTCTATGTCTTGCAAGCTTTAGCTCCCCTGTTTTCTGATTTCCGAACTTTGCTCTCATGGTTAAAAATTTGTCCGGCCGGATTTGCAATTTTTCCAGCATGTATGTCTTGTGTTAGCAATTAATGCCCGTCTTTTCTTCTAAGAAATGTAATAAGGAGGATAGCTTCTGGTAAAATAATTGCTAGTATCGTTCTTCCTTTGTTGTTAGAAATTAATGCTCGTCTTTTCTTCTAAGAAATGTAATAAGGGTATCTCCAATAGTCCTAACTAGCAACTAACTAAGAGACTTCCATATCATTTATAGAGTACATACTAAAAGCTAGCATTCCAAAAGACTATCTATAAGAATAGCTATTTGATGCTTACATGCACACACAGAAAAGGACTATCATTTATAGAGTCTGCCTCGTTTTGTGTTATATACTAGTGCTTAAGGAAGAGCTGGCTCGATTTTTTTGCATACTCTCTTTTCTCCACATAGGATATATGTTGATGTGTACATGTAAATAGCTAGCTGACTCAGACCATTGGAGATGCCCTAAGGAGGATAGCTTCTGGTAAAATGATTGCTAGTGTTGCTCTTTCCTTGGTGACATGTATTTTGACTTTCAGCATTGGTACGTAAAATATTTAGCCAAAACTAATGACAAAGATGATGCTTGGATTACTTTGTCGCAGTAAAAGGTAGGTAGCAAACCTGAAGTAATGGCGGTGGTCCTGGATGCCTTCGCATCCTACCTACAAGACATGCTTACCAAGATGGCGAGAGAAGAGCTAGGCATGCTGCTCGGTGTCTCCGGCGAGATCGACAACCTGGAGGAGAAGCTGCAGAGCCTCAAGGACTACCTCACAGACGCCGAGAGGAAGCGCATCACTGACCAGCACGTGCAGGGGTGGGTGAGGAAGCTCAAGGATGTCATGTACGACGCCACTGACATCCTTGAGCTCTGCCAACTCAAGGCCATGGATCACCTGCAGGGCACGTCCTCCGCGGCAGGCATGGGTTGCTGCAACCCCTTTCTCTTCTGCCTGCGGAATCCGCTCTTCGCCCATGACATTGGCAGCCGCATCAAGAAGCTCAACCAGAGGCTAGACGACATCTGCAAGACGGGTGCTGGGTTCAACTTCATCAAGCTGGAGAGCTACCAGGACCGTAGGATGGCCCGAGCTCGACCTCGCCAAGAAGATCAGGTGTTGGACCGGTCGGGCGTGGTTGGGGAGAAGATCGAAGAGGATACTAGAGCGCTGGTGGAGAAGCTCGTGACAAAGGTGCAGGGAGACAAGGAGAATAATGATGGCATCATGGTGGTCGCCATCGTGGGTGTCGGCGGGATCGGCAAGACCACCCTCGCCAAGAAGGTCTTCAACGACGAGGCCATCCAACGCAAGTTCGACAGGAAGATGATATGGCTGAGCGTCACACAAGACTTCGACGAGGCAGAGCTGCTGAGGACGGCCATCACCGCCGCCAATGGGGACCTCCCTGGCACTGGGACTCGAGATAGGTCCCTACTTGTGCCGGCCCTTGTCAACGCCATCAGGGACAAGATGTTCTTTCTAGTGTTGGATGACATGTGGAGGGCAGAAGAATGGAACAACTTGCTCAGAGCTCCCTTCAGCTACGGTGCCCCCGGTAGCCGAGTGCTCGTCACCACAAGGCTCAACACGGTTGCCCGAGTGATGAAAGCCGTACATCCCTACCACCATGTCGACAAATTAGCGCCTGAAGATGCCTGGTGCTTGCTCAAGAAGCAGGTCAGTTACTAATCTATTTATTTATTTATTCACTATGCGGTTCATTTACGATCTATTAAACCCTAAAACTATATCACTAGTAGCGGATGGTTGAAATTTAAATTGGGCCCTCGATGCGTTCTTAATTAATTTGAGCCTTTTTCTTTTTTGGATAGCATATATAGAAGCAAAGATTATCGTACAAAATTATTTTGTACAAAATTATTCGTAATTAATTTGTACAAAATTAGTTTTTTTGAACAAAATTAATTCGGTTGTACAAAATTGTTCGTGTTTATACAAAATTATTCTTAAAATTTTTTTGTTCATACAATATTATTCTTACAATTTTTTATGCAAAATTTTCTTTTTACTAAATAAATTGAACCAAATTTTCCGCTCTCTCTCCTCCTCCTCCTCCTCTCTCTCTCTCCAGTGGCCGGCAGTAGGGTCGCGATGCCAAGGATGGTGGTGGCTCGATGAGCTAGCGAGGCCGGATCTGGCAGCCGGTGGCATGGGTTCGGCTCGACGTGGCAGAGGATGGACAACGATTGCACTGCTCAGGCCGAGGACAACGCCCGGCGTGTTTTTCGATCGCGTGTCCACACTGCCTATTTCAATCGCATTTCCTATTCCCCTCGATATACGTGCACATATCTCGAAGACAGATAAACGGTAGATAGGATACATGCATATGCCCATGCTGGAAAGAAATCCACCTCCATGGAAGCACTAGGCTTTTTGCCCTAAGAATTGTATTCTCTTTCTTTTTTTCTAGCCAATGACAAATCTTCTACCCTATTCTCTTCGTCTAAATTTATAAGATGTATTTTTTAAATAGTCTTTTTTGTAAATATAAGACGTATTTCATATTCCAATGTAAAATTAGTGTGATGTTCTCTTTATACCCCTAATAGATATACAGTTTTATTTACTATTCTCTACATGCATGTATTAAATATAGTGATTAGAGATAATAATTAGGTGTAATCTAGTTATTTTTACTATCTCCTTAGTTTATGTACTAAGAAAAAATAGACCTTATAAGTTTGGACGGATGAAGTATTTAAAAAAAAACACTGGTCTTATGAATGAGCAGCTAGTGAGCGGGAGATTTACGGAAACTAATAAGTACGATGTGTCGGTGCGGACGTTAGTCACGTGGTAGCTACTTGAGTGGCCAGCTCATTAATTTGTGCTGCTAGTAAATATATCTATTCATTAATTTCACGGTGATATCAAGATATCTGTTTGCGTGATCGCAGCTTTATATAATTAACGCACAATTCTATGGTCCATTTGACAATTCAATTTACTAGTGCAC
The DNA here is from genome assembly GCA_036346265.1 of Melocanna baccifera. Lineage (NCBI taxonomy): Eukaryota > Viridiplantae > Streptophyta > Magnoliopsida > Poales > Poaceae > Melocanna > Melocanna baccifera. Next base: position 273,475 of record JAYEVJ010000136.1, on the reverse strand, counting down.
TGACTTTTATTAGTTTCTTTTTTTTTATAAGGAAAAAATTGGCGCAGGCCACTACCAATATACTAATTGATACTAATTTGATGGGTTTAACTGCGTGCAGGTAGTATCAAGTGAGATAGATGAACCTGATATTGATACGCTAAAGGATATTGGAATGAAAATTATAGCAAAATGTGATGGTTTACCGCTTGCAGTAAAAGTAATGGGAGGACTCTTGTGCCAAAAGGAGAAACGACGAGGTGATTGGGAGAAGGTTCTTAATGATTCTATATGGTCAGTATCCGAAATGCCCCAAGAGCTAAACTATGCAATATACTTGAGCTATGAAGACTTGCCTCCTTATATGAAGCAGTGCTTTCTACACTACTCCCTTCTCCCTAAAAATGCAGAAAATATACAGTTTGCTGTTGACACAATTGTTAGCATGTGGATTAGTGAAGGATTTCTTCAAGGAAACCCAGATGAATTTGAAGAATTAGGAAAAGAGTGCTATAAGGAGCTAATATTGAGGAACCTTATAGAGCCAGATACAAAGTGGGCTGATAATTGGATTTGCAACATGCATGATGTTGTTCGCTCATTTGCTCAGTATATGGCTAGAGACGAAGCACTAGTATCTCACAGTGGTGAAACTGATATTATTAGTAAACTTAATTCACAGAAATTTCTTCGGTTGTCTCTAGAAAGCAAAGGATTGGAGTCAGATGAGTTAGAGTGGAGTTTTTTACATGCACAAAAATCATTGAGAACACTAATATCAATTGGCCATATAAAGATTAAGCCTGGTGGTTCGTTGATTACTTTATCAAGCCTACGAACTCTACATATAGAGTCTGCAAATGTTGCTGCATCAATTGATTCTCTGTATCATCTCAAGCACTTGAGGTATCTATCCCTAAGAAAATCTGATATATCTGGATTACCGGAAAACATCAGCAAGATGAAATTTCTACAGCACATTAGCCTTGATGGTTGTAAAAGTTTGGTAAAACTTCCAGATAGCATGGTAAAGATACGGCAGCTGAGGTTTCTAAGTGTTAATCTCACAAGTATAAAAGATGTACCTAGGGGTATCCGTGGTCTAACAAATTTGAGAAAACTATATGGATTTCCAGCACATATAGATGGTGATTGGTGTAGTTTGGAAGAGTTGGGCCCTCTTTCCCAGCTCAGGGCTCTTAGGTTAAAGGGTCTGGAGAATGTATCTGCTGCCTCATCCGCTGCAAAGGCCAGGCTTGGTGAAAAGGCGCATCTTGTTGGTCTGTCCTTACGCTGCACAAGTAGATTGGGAGATGATGGGTTGGTCAAAGAGGGAGAAGGCGTTTTTGAAGAAGAGCAGCGACGAATTGAGGAGGTGTTTGATGAGCTGTGCCCTCCGTCGTGCTTGGATTATCTTGCCATCATAGGATATTTTGGATGGCGGCTCCCAATGTGGATGATGTCGACAGCAGCAGCACCCCTAATGAACTTGAGGATTCTAATGATGGGTGACCTGGTCTGTTGCACCCAACTACCTGATGGCTTGTGTCAGCTCCCCTGTTTGCAGTTCCTTCAGATATGTCGTGCTCCAGCCATCGAGCGTGTTGGTCCTGAATTTCTGCCTTCAACCCAGGCGGTTGCTGCATTTCCGAGACTGCACACAATGAGATTAATAGGAATGGTGGAATGGAAGGAGTGGGAGTGGGAGGAGCAAGTGCAAGCCATGCCTGTCTTGGAGGAGCTTCTTATCGATGGTTGCAAGTTGAGGCATGTTCCTGCTAGCCTTACCTCCCACGCAAGGGCTTTGAAAAAATTACACATATACAGTGTTCAGCACCTCAACTCTCTAGAGAACTTTGCTTCTCTTGTTGAGCTCGAGGTGTATCAGAACCCTAACCTCGAGAGGATCACTAATCTCCCCAAACTGCAAAAGCTTGACATCAACTGTTGCCCAAAGCTGAAGGTATTGGAGGGCATGCTTGCACTCCAGAGGCTCGAGCTGGAGGATTACGACATGGAAACGCTCCCAAAATACATGCGAGATGTAAACCCAATGCATTTGCTGCTGGATTGCAGCCTAGAGTTGCTCACCTCTATAGCCGCGGGACAATCTGGCCCAGACTGGGAAAGGTTGAGTAATATCCAGCATATCAAGGCCTATGCCGACGATGGAGACAATAAGAGGAAATGGTACGTGCGGTACACAAGAGATCCATACAACTTGGAGACAAACATCAGCCGAGGTAAATTAGCACACCAGCTGCTTCATCTTAATTTGTTGCTTTGCTCTGGTCATTTAATTTGTTTCCTTAATTTCCGCTTGTTGATTCCATCTTTCATCCGTACGCTTGAGTCTGAATTTGTTTCCCACCGTTTCATTTCTCTTAACAGCATCAGAGGGTGAAGAGGAATAGGAGCCATACTCCGATCAGAAGAACATGAGAGGAAGGCAAGAAAATCAAGGAGGCAAATGAAGTGCCCTCGATCATTTTCAACCAGACCAGGACTATGCACCGACATGCCTTTTCTTGGTACGCGTGCACCAGCCCTTTATATTCTTTGCAATTTTTCACAGCACATCACTGTTCCCTCATCATCATGATTTTTAATTTTAAATCTATGGTAAGGTAAAGGATACAGAAAAAAAGAGAGCTAGAGCGAATTAAGAACATAAGTGTGAAACTATTGCGATGCCAGACTACGCAATCAAAAAATTTTTGATAAGGGCAATCAATTAAGTGACACCCACAATCAGCATGCATCCAACAATCATAATGATACACACGCTTGCAGATTGACAGGAGAGGCGAGTCAATGGAAGCTATCGCTGCGTAACGGCTTCGACATTTTCACTGGGTCACATCTTTGCCAACCCAACGGAAGCGTAGATTGCTGCCTCTACCGTTTATGCTTATACGTGAGATTGTGATTTGTATAATGTCTTATTAAGCTGGTCAGCATTATGATAGTTCATGCAATTTTGCAGAAAGAAACAGAGATACGATTGTTTGAGTTGTGTCAGATCATTTGTTCTGATGGCAAGAATAAGTTAATACGTTGTTGATTTGTGTATTTAGCCTCACTTGAATATCTGGTTTGTTAGCATCCAAATGGTCAAGGAAGCCGAAAACACTTGTCAGATACTCCATTGAGAAAGTTAAGAAAGCTTTGCAGTGTTGACACCACGACGAAATAAGGAGCTAGCCTCATCGCCTGTCAATAACAACTCATGCAATTCAATCATGTGAATAGAAAAGAACTACAACATAGAAACATCAGAAGCCAACCAAGTCTTGAGGGAAGAACGCAAACGAACACAAGGGGGCTTCTGTGGCACCGGTGTTGTATAATTTTTTCCCCTCATCAGGCACCAAAGCATTTCTCATTGCTACTACTACGATCAACTCGGCATGTCTTTAACTACATTTAACACAGAACGGGCCAGTGAGTCGACACACCATGGTTACTGCAATATGGAGTGCCATTCACTAACAGTTCAAGATGACGTCAATACACACAGGTACACAGTGGCGGATTCAGGATTGGAGCACGCCCCGGGCTAAATTTGAACCAAGTAATAGTCTAGTATACCATAAATATATCATTGATATAAAAATTTTGTTTAACGTTCAATACTTGAAGAGTCAAGTTTTCAACACAAATCACAATAAAGAAAGTATATGAAATCATAATAATGTAACGTAATAAAGATACATCAAGTACCTTAAATCCTAAATGGAGAATGTAGCGGCTAGCCCACCATTTCATCATCAATAGTAGGATAAGAACCAGAACTTACAAAGACAACATAAAAAATAAAATAAAATAAAGATAAATTTAAAGAGCATGAATATTACATTTAAAATAAACTAACTTACCACTTGCACAAGAAAGTTGTTTCTTGTGTGACCTCATCCCTTCAAAATTCAAAATTCTAATCTTTGTCGAACCATAACAACATAGATTAATCAGGAATTTCAGGACTGCTGCAAAAAGCTTATAAAGATAAATTGTAGGATGCACCTAAACATACAATGTTACCTTGAATAATGTCTGCTATGATTTTAAAACATACAAAATTGTAGGAAGCTTATAAAGGGGTTTAAGGAATCTAGTGTTTCTTGTTCGGATGATGTCTGCTATGATTTAAAAACCTTTATATTTAGACTGCTATCTTCCAGATGACATCATAATTTACTCTACTACTTTGAAATGGTTACATGTGTATCTCCAGAACTGGGTCCTAAAGAGGCCCTAAATTCAATTAGGGTTGAAAAATGAATCTGTAAGTTGGTCTTCTTAATAATTAGAAAAGAAAAGGCATACATCAGCATTGTTGTATACCTAGGTTATGTTGCAATGTGTCAAAATTTGCGGCCTGTTCTATCTGGTAAAGGCTTCTGCTGGGTCCAGTCTTCACTAGACATTTCATTAGAATGAACTGCATAATCTGTTTAGGTTTCTCTCTGAACAAATGGAGATGTAGAATCTATTAAATTTGGTATTTGGTGAAGAGATACGTTGTACCATCTACTTATATCTGTTCTCATAGGTCAAGTAAAAGATGATTGTGTCCCCATGTGCTTGATATTTTAAGTCACAATTTTGCAGTCATGTTGAACTGATTGTTCTCTTCTATTTTTTTGCCTGTAATTTGAACCAATGATCGTCCCTGTGTATGCTTTGCTTTACTTCTTTAACCCAGACCAACAAAATCATATGAATTTCTCTTGTTATGAGTACATTCAAGAAAACATGCTTATTTTGCTGGTGGATATTTATATAACTTCTGTTGTATGTCAAATGCTCAGCAAGTTGGTAAAAAGCTTTAATTAGGAGAGGCATAGTAAAATATGAACATTGTGTTGTAATGCTTGGCGTGTATACCAGTTGCAGTTACACGAGTCACATACAGTAATGTTGTTCAGAACACCCTTGGGAGTTGTCTCTACAAGATATAGATCAAACGAAACATTTAAAGGATGATTTGATTTTATGAAGAGCAAATTATTCTCAAATGAACTAGAGTCAGTCACCCTACTTTATGGCCCCCAAGCTTGTTGACAGCCTCCGCAAAACGCTCATGGAGCTCTACTGTCCACCTCAGTCTTGTTTTACTACGTGCTGCAGCTCCAGATGAAGAGCGAGATGAACTCAAGCCCGAACTTTGGTGGCGGCGGGGAGGGGCGGCGGGGAGAGGGGAGGAGGCAGGGGAGGAGGGAGCGGCGGGGATCCGGGAGGAGGAGGCGGGCTGGCGGCGGATCCGGCACAGGGAGGACGGAGGAGTAGGGGCGGCGGGGCCGCGGGGAGGGGGACGAGGGGGTGGCGGGGAGGGGTGGCGGGGAGGGAGAGGGAGGGGGGGGGGGAGGGGCGGCGGGGGAGGGAGAGGAGGGGGCCGGCGGGGGGAGGGGAAGGAGGGCGGCGGGGGGAGGGGGAGGAGGGGGGCGGCGGGGGTCGGCGAGGGGAGGGGGAGGAAGGGGGCGGCGGGGGAGAGGGGGCGGTGGGGGGAGGCCAGGAGGGGGCGGTGGGGATTAGGGTATCTCCCATGGTGCTGAGTCAGCTAGCTATTTGCATGTACACATCAGCATATATCCTATGTGGAGGAAAGAGAGTATGCAAAATACAAATAGCTAGCTACTCTTTCGTAGCTAGTCTCGCTCACAAAATGAGGCAGCTTCTATAAATGATAGTCTTTTTCTGTGTGTGCATGTAAGCATCAAATAGCTATCCTTATAGATAGTCCTTTGGAATGCTAGCTTTTAGTGTGTACTATATAAATGATGTGGAAGTCTCCTAGTTAATTGCTAGCTAGGACCATTGGAGATACTCTTAGGGTTTCAAGGGGGCCATATACTAAGAAGTTTGCTGGGCCTTGGGCTATAGCCCACCCAGCCCGAGGCCCAGTTCCGCCCCTGCAGGTACACCTTTCAGGGTTGATTATAACATAAACTTGCAGGACTGAATATGGCGACCAGAGAGGTGAATAGGAGCCAACAAGAATTTAAGATTTTTTTAAATCTTTTCTCAAAGCGGAAGCATGACTCCAAGTTCTTCACTCTAATAATTATAAAAAAAATTGAAGTTGAGAGATCAAACACCCATACAAAAAGATTCAAAAGAAAATGTACAAAATCTGAGATATAAACAGTAACTATAGTAGTACCATGCTACAGTGGGGATAGTACCGTGCTACAATGAAATCAGCATAGGAATAGTAAAATCAGCACGATCCCAAAACAAAAAAAAATGATGAAACTTTTGATCCATTAGTCCAAATGAATTGAAACTTAGCATGCACCTTCTTTAGGATGTCAGGAATCTATTCCAATCAACGATCAAAGAAATTATTGTCAAAGTTTTTTTTATTTTAGTGAAGGATGCATCAAAACTAGGTAAAAGAAGAAAATCTCGATTTGCTCTTACTCGTAAGTTCTTGATGATCTTGATGACCTTGAATGAATTTTCACATGTCATAGCAAAGTAGACCACAGTACAAACTCAAATCAAAGCGTCCATAACACCAAAACGGTTGGTGTTCCGGTTGATTTTATTTTAGTGTAGTAGTAAAACAGAACCTAATCGATTTCTACATAATTCGATCCTTGACTTCAATGGGCCACCGATCTGGTCGGAGCGTCCAGAGTCCAACTTTTCTATCGGGTCTATTTAGTGTTGTCTAACCACTAGTTAAATGTTCCGTTTAGCGCTACAACGGAGTATGCTATGGGCCATGTCCCTAACAATCCCATTCATATGCCTCACTATGATTTTCCCTAGTCGAGTCATCTAGATGTCCACATCAACGGTTATAAGCTAAAACCCCCTAGACACAACATTCATATTTTCATATGTAGTAGTTCATTATTTTTTTGAAATTTCAATCACCTTTTGCATCACCCATGCATATGCTTTTCAAACCTGTTACGAATACAACTAATGTGCTGTCAGCTATATTGCTGCTATATAAAACATTCAACTTTTCTTATGTAGTAGTACATTATTTTTCGATCATTCATGAATATGATTTTCAAGCCTGTTAAGAATACAGCCAATGTGCTATGTCTGCTATATTGCTGCTATACATTACATATTAACATTTGCACAACTCACTATCTAATACACACTGTGTACTACTTATCTCGAATGCACCATGTCTCTTTATTGTTAGATTCCTAGATTTACCATGTTCCATCTATTCGTATGGGTGCAATAGGGTGGATTCTTTTAGGTTTAAAGTTGACTTATGCTTCATGCCGAGTGCGGATGGCGCAGGGCTCCAACTTCCTGGTGCGCATCGTGCTCATCTAGCGTTTATTGTTGAATCGGGACGACACGCTAGCTATAAGTTCAGCGTGTCCAGGTCGTCGGGACGCAAGAGGATTCTCTGGTTGCGTCAGGATAGAGACAGTACAGCGCGCACGCAAGTCAACAGGAAAGAGAGCAGTTCGGGCCGCTCTAATTTATTACTGTTTTTTGAGTTATTTATAAAACTGTACATATAACAGAACCTTACATACATATAATATTAAAAAATGTAAATTAAATTACTATAGTATATTATACATTTAACTTATATATCTATCTTAAAAAAATACTTCATAGAAAATCCCAACACATTCCTTTAACTGAATTTAAGCTGTCCTTATTTCTCTCTTGGACGCCAAGATGGTGTTAAAGATATCAGTCAAAAGTACATCTACGTGAAAAATAAGAGAGGTGCACAATTAACACGTTACATGCCAAAGAAAAAAAGGAGGAGGAGGAAGACCTTTAATTCGTGTACTAATATACATGGGGAGACAGTTTGGTATATATCGCTCTCAGTCACTTGATTTCTTTCCACAAGTCAAGTCGACTCCATCTAACCTGGCACTGTTAAGGATGAAGACTACCATCACCACACCACTATTCGAACAGCACTACCCACGATCAAGAACAGATGTGAGAACTTACTCAAGATAATTTCTATTTGATAAAAGAATCTTTGTGATTGGGATGGAAAATATGATGAGTGGATGGAACTTTGATTTTGATTTTTCCTGGATAGATGGAACCCAGTGATTATAATAGATGGATGCAACCCTAGTAACAAATATAGTATATAGTGTATAGAATCATGTGACAGGTGGACGAAACTTACACTATAATTATTAATACATATTCTTACAATCTTTAAAAATATGGTTTAGTTAAAATATTAAGTCTTAGGATTTCTAAATACTGTATTTTAAAATTGTAGCTTTCTAAAAATAAAAGAACTCGAGTCTTCCTTTGTTAAGTCTTACATCTATAATATTATATCTTGTATGTTTACTCGCAGAGCATGGTTGATTGTGCTCATCCTCGCTGACTAAAACAATTCAAAGCCTTTTGATCAAGACTCCTATGCCTACTATACCGCGTCTAGACTAGACGGAGACAAAGATGGTGGAATTTAGCTACACTCGCTAAGGTTTCCACCACTGTAGTGTTTTATCCACTCACTCTAGAGTCTCTCTCTTACGTCCCACAGAGGCTTCCATCCAGCACTCATCACATGCTCAATTGGATGACAACTAACACTAGGTTGATGCAAATTAATTGGTATTATAGCTTATAATTGTACTGTTTGACGTTGAGAGGTTATCATAAGATTCAATCTTTAAGACTACCTGAACTATTTTACCACAAAATACACTCTCGTGCTCTATCCATACCAATCTCACTTACCATCCGTCTGGATATAGAGTTAGTCGTGAAGACCCATCCATCTCTCCAACCCAAGGCAAAGGTACGTGCGTAATTTTGGCTCCTTCTGTCTGTCTCGCAAGCTATAGCTCCCCTATTTTCTGATCTCCGAGCTTTGCTCTCATGGTTAAAATTTTGTCCCGCCGGCTTTGCAATTTTTCAAGCATCTATAGCTCTGTCTTGTTAGCAATTAATGCTCGTCTTTTCTTCTAAGAAATGTAATAAAGAGGATAGCTTCTGGTAAAATGATTGCTAGTATTGTTCTTCCTTGGTGACATGTATTTCGATTTTCAGCACTTGTATGTAAAATCTCTAGCCAAAACTAATGACAAAGATGATGTTAGGATTAACTTCGTCACAGTAAATGGCAGGTAGCAAACCTGAAGTAATGGCGGTGGTGCTGGATGTTTTTGCATCCTACGTCCAAAACATGCTCATCGAGATGGCGAGAGAGAGGTGGCCATGCTACTCGGTGTCTCCGGCGAGATCGACAAGATGGGCGTCAAGCTTGGAGACCTCAAGAACTTCCTCGCTGACGCAGAGAGGAGGCACATCACCGACAAGAGCATGCAGGGGTGGGTGAGGGAGCTCAAGGACGCCATGTATGACGCCACCGACATCCTTGATCTTTGCCAGCTCAGGGCCATGGATCAGCAAGCAGGCGCTTGCATAGACTTGGGATGCTGCAACCCCTTGCTCTTTTGCCTGCGGAATCCTCTCTTCGCCCACGACATCGGCATCCGCATCAAGGCGCTCAACCAGACGCTGGACGGCATCAAGGAGCGGAGTGCTGCCTTCAGCTTTGTCAACCTCGGCTCCTACCAGGACTGTAGCAGCAAGGCGCGTGCTTCTCATCCTTCCAGCCGCGAAACGTCAGGGGAGTTCGACCGGTCTGGTGTTGTCGGGGAGAAGATCGAAGAAGACACAAGAAAGCTAGTACAGATGCTGACAAGAATTGAGGGCAAAACCAACCGTGAAGATAACAAAATTTTGGTCCTGGCTGTTGTGGGCGTCGGCGGGATCGGCAAGACCACCCTTGTCCAGAAGGTCTTCAACGACGACACCATCCAATGTGAGTTCAACAAAAAGATATGGCTGAGCGTCAACCAAGACTACAATGAGGCTGAGCTGCTGAGGAGAGCCATCATCGAAGCCGGGGGAGACCACCGTAGTTCTGGAGATGCAAAGGCCACGCTTCAGCGAACCCTCAAGGATGCCTTGAAAGGTCAAAAGACCTTACTAGTGATGGATGATGTTTGGAGGGAGCAAGCATGGGAGGCTGTGCTCAAAACACCATTGATCAATGCCGTTGCTGAAGGTAGCCGAGTCCTCGTCACCACGAGACATGACACGGTGGCCCGAGGGATGAAAGCCAGGGAGCCCTACCACCACATCGACACATTAGGGCCTGACGATGCTTGGTTATTGCTCAAGAAGCAGGTCCGTACTTTTTACTTGCAGTTTGAGTGGCCAGTCCAGTGATTTGTGCTATGTGTAACTAGCAATATCTACTCAAATTTTTGACCTTGGATCTTCATCAAGATTCATGCTAAAAATGGTTCAAAAGAACTTCCGAATCGAAAATTTTCAAATGATATGAAAACTTCCAAGTGGTTCAAAAAAATCAAATGATTCGAAAAACTTTTAACTAGTAAAAAAAACTTTTGATTCAAAAGCTTTCAGATGATTTGAATAACTTTCAACTCATGGAAACAACTTTCGGTTCGAAAACTTTCAAATGATTTAGATTCAGAAACTTTCAATTGATTCAAAAAATCTTCGATTCAAAAAACTTTGAAATGTTTCCAAAATTTCAACTCAAATCTTTGCTATTTTCATTTAGAATTTAAGAAATGATCTGGGGAGACGGATGAGATTCATTGGATGCTGATGGGTTCAAAATTTGAATACTTTTTAACAAAATAGTACTCAAGTGCACCCTGACAGCTCCTTAAATCGATCGGTTTAAATTGCTTGTAGATAGTCTCAAGTGAGCTGGATGAACCTGAGGTTGATATGCTAAAGGATATTGGATTGGAAATTGTAGCAAGATGTGGTGGTTTGCCACTAGCTATCAAAGTAATGGGAGGACTCTTGTGCAAGAGAGAGAAGCAATGACGTGATTGGGAAAAGGTTCTAAATGATTCCATATGGTCAGTATCCGAAATGCCCCCAGAGCTAAACTACGCAATATACTTGAGCTATGAAGATTTGCCTCCTTATATGAAGCAGTGCTTTCTGCACTACTCTCTTCTCCCTAAAAATACAAAAAATAAAGGGTTCTTTAATAATACAATTGTTAGCATGTGGATTAGCGAAGGATTTCTTCCTGGAAACCTAGATGAATCAGAAGAATTAGGAAGCGAGTGCTATAAGGAGTTAATATTGAGGAACCTTATAGAGCCAGATACAAAGTGGGCTGATAATTGGGTTTGCAACATGCATGACGTTGTTCGCTCATTTGCTCAGTATGTGGCAAGAGACGAAGCACTAGTAACTCATAATAGAGAAACTCTTGATATTATCAGTCAACATAATTCACATAAATTTTATCGATTGTCTATAGAAACTGAAGGATCAGAGTCAGATGAATTTGAGTGGAGTTTTTTGCATGCATAGGAATCACTAAGAACACTAATATCAATTGGCCAGTTGAAGATCAAGCCTGGTGATTCGCTTATTACTTTTTCGAGACTACGGACTCTACATATAGAATCTGCAAATGTTGCTGCATTAGTTGAATCTGTGTACCAATTTAAGCACCTGAGGTATATGTCCCTAAGATACACTGACATATCTGGACTACCGGAGAACATCGGCAAGATGAAATTCTTGCAGTACATTAGCCTTCATGGTTGTAAAAGTTTGGTGATACTTCCTGATGGCATTGTAAAGCTAGGGCAGCTGAGCTATCTTGACCTTAGCTACACAAGTATAAACAGTATACCTAGAGGATTCCATGGTCTAACAAATTTAAGGAAATTACGCGGGTTTCAAGCCCACATGGATGGTGATTGGTGTAGTTTGGAAGAGTTGGGGCCACTTTCCAAGCTCAAGATTCTTGGATTACAGAGTTTGGAGAATGTATCTGCTGCCTCGTTCGCTGCAAAGGCCAGGCTTGGTGAAAAGGAGCATCTTACTGATCTATTCTTACAATGCACCAACAGATTGGGAGATGATGGACTGGTCAAAGAGGGAGAAGGCGTCTCTGATGAAGAGCAGCGACAAATTGAGGAAGTGTTTCATGTGCTTTGCCCACCGCCATGCTTAGATCTTCTTTGCATCTGGGGATATTTTGGTCGGCAGCTCCCAATGTGGATGATGTCGATAGCAGCAGCGCCCCTCAAGAACTTGAGGATTCTAGGGATTGATGACCTGGCCTGCTGCTCCCAACTGTCTGATGGCTTGTGTCAGCTCCCCTGTTTGCAGTTCCTTCGGATTCTCCGCGCTCCAGCCATTGAGTGTGTTGGGTCTGAATTCCTACAACCCATCCATCACCACAATCATCATGTGGCGGCTGCATTTCCGAGATTGCATAGGATGAAATTAATAGGAATGGTGGAATGGAAGGAGTGGGAGTGGGAGGAGCAAGTGCAAGCCATGCCTGTCTTGGAGGAGCTTTGGCTCGATGGTTGCAAGTTGATGCATATTCCTCCTGGCCTTGCCTCCCATGCAAGGGCTTTGAAAAGGTTATACGTATTCAATGTGCAGTGCCTCAACTCTCTGGAGAATTTTTCTTCTCTTGTTGAGATTGAGTTGTGTAAGAACCCCAACCTCAAGAGGATCACTAATCTCCCCAAATTGCAAAAGCTTGACATCAGCTACTGCCCCAAGCTGAAGGTATTGGAGGGCATGCTTGCACTCCAAAGACTCCAGCTGTGGGATTTCAACATGGAAACACTCCCCACATACCTGAAAGATGTAAACCCAAGGTATTTGCAACTAGAATGTAGCCTAGCGCTGCTCATGTCCATGGCCACGGGACCTTCTGGCCTTGAGTGGGACAAGTTCAGCCATGTCGAGCATGTCAAGGCCTATGCAAACGATGGAGACAATCCGAGGAAGTGGTACGTGTTGTATACAAAAAAAGATCCCTCCTACGACATGGAGACAAATATTGTTGTGAGCTCTTCCGGATCTATAGGTAAACTAATACAACTGCTTCCGAATCTATTCATTTAATTTGCTTTCTTAATTTCCATTTGTTGATTCCATCTTTCATCCGTATGCTAGTCTGAATACTCTTCCTACTTTTCCTTCTAGTTCTTGAAAGAAATATTTCCAACATTTTCGTTTCACTTGACTATGTTGTTCTAGGAGATGAAGACGAATAGGACGTGCGCGGAAAAACAGTTGAGAAAGGGGAGAATATAAATTAAGGAAATTGAGCAAAATTAATTGGCAACTTTGTCATTCTTTTTCTTACTTCAATTCATGACTTCAACTGCCATGTGTACGACCAGATCATGCATGCAGAGTTTCTTCATAGGTACATTACGAATTGGGATTTTAAATTCTTGGCAGTACAACTAAACAAGCCCTTTGTACTGTAAGTCTTGCTATTTTCCAAGTTTCTCGCAGCTAGCATATGACAGTTCTCATCATTTATGATTCGTGTTTTTTATCTAGTATTATAAATGAAGGACAAAAAATGGTACAAATGTCAAGAAGACAGAATTGAAAAGTGAAGCTCAAAGGTGAAGCTCCTCCCCAAGTCTTGAAAAGTTGTCTAATCTGTTGACACTGGACCTTTCTGCATCTGACATTCGGGAGCTGCCAAGAGTGATTGTCAAGCTGAAGAAGCTTAGGCACTTGATTGCTAAGAAACTGCACGATGCATCCTGGAGAGATTTTCGTTGCTGTACTAGTGTGCACATCCCCATGGGTCTCGGGAACCTGACAAGCCTGTAGACGCTACAAGGACTGGAAGCGGATGATGAGTCTATCAGGCATTTGGGGGAGATGAGGCAGCTGAGAAGCATCAGGGTATGTAATGTAAAGGGAATCTACTGCGGACGCCTATGCAGGTCTCTACTGCAGTAGCAATTCCTGTCCAACTTGTACATTGTGGCAAGCGATGAAGAGGAGGCTCTCGAGCTGAATGATTTGAACCCCCCAGCCTCCTAACCTTCAGAGACTGTTCTTGAGAGGACGGTTAGCGGAAGGCACATTGGGGGAGTCTCCTCTCTTCCAACACACGGTTGGGCAAAGTTTGTATGAATTGCATCTATATTGGTGCCGATCGAGACAAAACCCCTTGCCATCCCTTTCTCGGCTATCTAATTTGTCGAACCTATGATTAACAAGAGCATACAGCAGAGAGCAGTTGGTATTTCTGTCCGAGTGGTTTCCCAATCTGAAGATACTCTAGTTAAGAGACATGCCTAATCTGAAGTGACTGGAGATACAACAAGATGCCATGGTGAGACTGGAAAGATTAACACTAGCCAATCTCAACAACATAACGGAGGTCCCAACTGGCGTCGAGTTCCTCATTCCCCTCCAATATCTAGGCTTCCTGGAAATCACCCTTGAGTTCCTAATGTTGTCGCGCCAATGTTCTAGAATTCGAGGTTTGCAGTGGTGGTATTCTCTCCGAGACTGCTGATCGCTGCTGGTCCGACTGGAGATGTAAGTGCCTTCAACTGCTGATCGCTGCTAGTCCAACTGGAGTTTGCTTTAGCATCTTCATGTCTTATTGGTAGAAAAATGTTTTAGAAGGGAAGGGATACATGGAGCATCATCGATCCTCTCAAATTATTGGTTGCTCAAGGCTTGGGGCGAAGGCTTGCTGTTTTCTGTTTTCGTTTCATAAACAAAGGAAGTCAAGGGATCCCTGCAACCTCAACTACGTGTGTTATCAATATTTTCCCTACTACTAGACTGCTTGTGAATTGTGGTACCAATTTCGGTTGACTGTCAGGCATTTGTGTGATATTGGCTTCTGGTATATAGTTGTTCATACATTCATGTGGTTCCTACAAAACTTATCTTGTTATCACCTTAGACATCTTTCTATTATATTATTAAAACAGAAGTAAAAGAAGCCACCACGTTTGCTCTCCAGGCATATAAAATATTACCATGTTAATCGATAAAAAAAAGAAAGATCTATACTGTTGATCATGGTGGGTCCATATTACAATGGTCAGAAAGAGTCTATGCCAAGTATAATTAAAAAAAGCTAAAATTCAGAATAAAAAATAAAATAAAATAATTAATTTGATTTCTATATAAATTCTTAAGTAAAATTGTTAACTAAATATACTTTAGAATAAAATAAAATAAAACTAGCAATTTGATTTTGATACAAATTCCAAGGTAAAATCCCTACATAACTATAATTCAGAATAAAATTAAAGAAAAATTAGCAATTGTATTGCATAGGAATTCCAACAAAAAATGAAATTCAGAATAAAAATAAAAGCAAATTTGTAATATGAATTCCATACAAATTTCAAAATAAAATCTCTAAATAATAATAGTTTCATTTCCTTATGAATTCCTATGTGAAATTCTTAAATAAACATATTTTGGAATAGAAATAAAATAAAATTAGCCCAATACAAACTCTAAAGTAAAATCTCTAAATAGCTGTAATATGGAATAAAATTAAACAAAAAAATTAGCAATTGCATTTGTAGGTGAATTCCAACAAAAAAATTGAAATTTGAAATAAAAAATAAAAAATGTATTATGATTTCTGTATGAATTCCAAACGAAAAATATCAAAATAACTAAAATTCAGAATAAATTAAATAAAATTAGCAATTTTTTTTGCATACGAACTCCATAAAAATAACTAAAATATTAAATAAAATAAATGTTCTAACGAGGATAGCACAAATGTTGTTGAAGAAGACCACAAAAGGGCGCAATAGTGTCGATCCATCATGCAAGAAGATATTGATCAACGGGAAGCGAAGAGCCGAGGTGGCAATGGTGGAGATGAGGATAATGTTATGTTACTCACCTTAGCTATTCAATGAGAACAATGTCGTGTTGCTAACTAGAGCCATTGAAGAGAAAGGCCAGAGTTGAAGGAACTTCATATCACAATGATGAGTGGTGAGCATCGGTGTTGTTGAAGAAATCAATAGCCAAAGTAGCTCGATGATGGGGAAGCTATGGCAGAGAGGAGATGAAGCTTTGCGTTGAAGACTGGCTGTGGATGATATGAGGCTATTGGGTAGCTAGGAGCGTGCCATCGTCAGTGAAATACACAACGTTACCAGCAATAGCGAGAAGGTTCTCGTATTGTTAGACAATGACTAAAGTAGACATACTGACATCAGTGATGAAGGAAAGTCACCATGGTTAGTGAGGAAACCACAACGTTGAGTTGGCTAACATCGAAGAAGAGGAAAGATCAACGCGGAAGAAGAAGACATCGAGCATATATATCATCATGCATGTATACATTTATGCATGCATCCATACATATAGAAACATGAGCATACGGAAGTGAAGGAGCAAAGAGCTCAAGGTAGAGATGACGTAGCCATAGGGAATAGGTTCGAGGCCACCGGAGAGAGCGTAACGGGTGTCCCCGATAGGGATGAGCGACGGTTGCAGGTGTATGCATATTTGATGTCGCAACGGTCAGCATTAAGTAATAATTAGAGAGAAGTAGAAAACAATTATATGGTTGATTATTGTATTGAAAGAGGTAGCAGCTAGGAGAGATCAATCAAGATTTGGGCTTGCTATTAGAGGTTGAAGCAAAAAAGCTGTGTCAACAAGAAGAGATAGAAGGTACATAGTTCGGTAGGGCAACCGATCACTATGTGAGAGAAGATAAGTTCAAGGTAGATCACCTATGGTGCCTTGATGTTTGTGTATGCAAGGCACTCTAATATCATGTAAACTAAAAAGATAATTTGCTGCATACATAATTAACACATTGCTTAGAGATACATGTGCTTGCATACATTTTAGAAAAGAGTAACTAATGGAGGAAAAATAGGGGTATGTAGCTACATAATCCATACATGATAGAGAGTAGTTACGTTTCTAAGAACCCTAACAACTTATGATGCTTAATGATTTTCTTCAATCAAAGCTCATGCTTCAATTATGGCTATACTATATGTAATCCTCTTTGTCCTCCTTCGAAGTGAGAATAGGAATGCAAATCCTATTAAGATTAATGTAAGAATCCTCGTAGCGCTCTTCTCTAAGTTGTAATAGGATAATGATCACACGTTCTCAACAAAGAGAGTTCTCAAGAAAGAAAACTAGGATTATGAACTGACATTCAACTGAACAATTTTTATTATTTAACCATTTTCATAAACTTTTATTAACGAAATCTTGCCTAATTTATTTCTAAATCTAATCCTTTTTTGTCATGCCAAGAATCGTGATGTGGTAAACAACACTACCATGCTATAGGTAAGTTTACCACCGAGCTAGAAAATGACCCTTTTGGTCGTGGCATTCGCCGTGGTTTAGCAAACAATAGGTAAGTTTTGGTCACACCACAATAAGTGGTATGACAATGTTATTTTTGCACATCATGACCAACGGCATGGTCAAAAGGGTCATATTTAGAAATAAGTTACGGGGTTATTAATAGAAATGTTTGGAAATAAGTTATAGGGTTATTAATAAAAATATATTAGAAAAGGTTTAAATAATTAAAAATTCCATTCAACTAGTCTGTAAAAATACAGATAGTGGCAGTTGATCTCTGTCCAGTCCGTCTCTGGTTCATGCTAATTTGCTTAATGAAGATGGAATTCTGACCAAAGACCAAGAGGTACGACGTACTCACATTTTGTTCCAGTAATTGCCACTAGCTACTCCTAGTTTTTTCTATCAGTACTGCCTCCGTTCTTCCTAGTTTTTTTAGAGTCCATTCTTGTTAGAGTCTAATCTTGTTTCGGGTTTTTCCTTACCATGTACAAGTCTGCAGAGTTGCCGTGTACGAGTTGTTGAGTCCGTATACGAATACGTATGTGAGGCTTGCCATGTACGGAACTAGTAGTTGTGGTCCATTTCCGTTTCTTGTTCAGTAATGTAAGAGTATACGCTACTACAGAAAACTATATCACAGACGGTTCAAATACGTCATCACAGACGGTTTTCTGAACCGTTTGAATTTATGGGTCAGTGATAATCGAAGGTTATCACAGACGGTTTTCGAACCGTCTGTGAAGTAAATATCATAGACGGTTTGTAACTAAAAACTATCTGTGATATCTATCATCACAGATAGTTTGTAAGAAAAAACCGTCTGTGATATAGGAATATCACAGACGGTTTGTGCCAAAAATCGTCTGTGGTATTTCAATATCACAGACGGTTTGTAAGAAAAAATCGTCTATGATATAGGAATATCACAGACGGTTTGTGCCAAAAACCGTCTGTGGTATTTCAATATCACAGACGATTTGTAAGAAAAAATCATCTGTGAAATACCACAAACGGTTTTTGGCACAAACCGTCTATGATATTCCTATATCACAGACGGTTTTTTCTTACAAACCGTCTGTGATTATAGATATCACAGACGGTTTTTAGTTACAAACCGTTTGTGATATTCTTTCCTACCCCTAAATCTATTTCTGTTTATTGGCTAGCCTCAGGAAATGCTAGCCATGCCCTCTGAAACAAGCAGATCAACATGTACGTATACAGACAATTCACATCTCAATTCATTTCAGAAACATATAACATCCAATTCACATCTGAATTCATTTCAGAAACATACAACATCCAATTCACATCTCAATTCATTTCAGAAACATATAACAGACAATTCACATCTCAATTCATTTCAGAAACATATAACATCTATTTCGCAAATCAATTAATTGAAATGAAGTAAAATATCCATTAAGAAATACACAATTACAAAAGATATCCACTGCATTTGCACTTAGATGGTAATTACATTGCATTTTTTATCGCTCTATCACTCCAGAATCGTTGATTATGGATCTGTTCCTTTCACGAGACCTCGATTCCGGAGTGATTGAGCAATAAAAAAATCATTGTGGGTTGTGGAACTCTCCCGTTGAACCTATGACGTCAACCAGCAAAAAGTACGCACACTTTGCAACAATTTCTTGAAGGTCGACCTGTTGCAATGCAATTTTTGGGATGGACGCAGCCTGTCGATAGGAATATCAATGTGTGTATATATATAACTTGATAAGTATGAAGTAATTATGGGAATATTGGCAAACCTTAGATTTAGAATTGGTGATCTTCGAGGAATCGAGGAGTAGTCTCATATGGTGGCAAACGTAGAATCCACACGTGTTGCCTGGCTTCTGCTGGTGGCACTGCAAAAAATAGAATGTGTTAATTCAAAAGGCGTTACTACCAACTGTTGTATTGGATTAATTAATTCTAGCGAAGACCTTAAAGTCTCAATCATGTGTCAGGGGTTTGGCCTTTTGGTTCGAGAGCTTTGTCTTTTGAGCGTATGTCGCGAACACCCTACGTGATTCGAAAAAGATGACCTTAGTCATTCTGGAGGAAAGAAAGAGTACAATATAGGTATATATGGAGAAAATGTACTTACCTATCAAGGAGTTGGCCGACAACTGTGTAGTCGGTTTTATTCTTACTTAGAGAATAAAGGTATATTACCTTGTTCCATTTTGGTATAATTACTAATAAAATCCAATGAAACTCCTGATTGTAGGGCATCAGTACGTACTCCTTATCTTGGTAAGCCAGCAATGATGCTGTAATATACCTCTCGACGAAGCCAGCATCCTCATTGATGGTAGAACTGGGGACCAAGTTTGGGTTAAAGAAACCAACCGATAATTTGGATGATCTAGCTGTAGTCACCATGTGTCTATATATATACAAACGAAAGCAACAAATTATATATGACATTTATCGGTATGACATGAACAGAGACTGTGGTTGTACACACTTACAGCGTCCAGCATCGAACGAGTGAGTAGTCGAGAGCGTTGAGCGTGAAAAGATTAAATAAATCGTCGAAGGTCACGACGAAGACACCATCTTGATATTCATGCTGGAAATGCTGCTGCCTGAATTTGACAGTGATACCTGAGCACCGTTCTCCCTCTGGATTATTGGATTGCTCCATATACCATTCGTGTAATTGCTTGCAAGCATGTGATAGGAATGGGAGGCACATCACCGTGTCGACCAGCGGCTGGTCAAGCTCGAATTTGCGGGCCAATGGCAGGTACGGGATATCATCATCGGTGTTCTTTGCCTTGCCCTTGCTATCTCGGCTGTCCTTGCTACCTCGGCTGTAGGTCAACTTTAAAGGTAGCACCGGTGGAAGTTGTTACACTGGGAATAGCTCTTGTGGACTCATCACCGGTGCAGGTAGCGGTGGTGAAGATAGACCTTGTGGAGATGGCACCAATGCAAGTCTATGCGGTTCGTATTGGCACCCTTCTGAACCTGCCACCGGTGCAAAATCCTCCAGGCAGATGTCTCTTTTGGGCCACTGGATGAAGGTTCCAATGGCTTGCCCTAGAGTCACAATCTCGTCGTTAGGGGGCTTCGGTAGCGGGACGACCTCGAAATTGGCATGCACATCATCCATAGCCACTTTTTCGAAGCCTGGCGCTAAATGTGCATGGTGCACCAGGGCCCCTTCACCGAACGGATATGCCAGGCCCCAAGCAGCGCACAAGACAATGGAGGTATATCTCACTTGGAGCTTGCACCTAGTAGCTTCCATGATGTTGTCTACAGGAAATTTGCCCTCACTCACCGTCGTAGGATTAGACGAGCAGCTACTCGGACGGTTGAGGGGGCTGGCTAGCACAGGAGCGGCGGCGGCGGCCTGCTGATTTTCTTTTGTTTGTCTTTGCACCTCATCTCTTACGTAATCAACAAGCTCCCCCATAAGAGATGCCTTGATCTCCTCTCGTAGTCGTGTGTCACGCTCGGCTTTGTTTCTCTTCGTACTCCGATACAATTCGGAGTTATCTGAGAAACCTTATTTCCAAGGAACATAAAGCCTAAGGCCTCTCGTACGACCCGGGTGCTCCTTGTTTTCCAGTGCTATAGAGAGTACATCTTTCTCCTTAATTGACTGGAATGATCCCTGCGAAGATTCGACACTCAGTGTATCCTGCAAGATCACAACATGTCATTTAGTTTTCAGCGAAGTTGTGGAGTAATTGCAAGCTAAGTAGTTCGATATCTTACTAGACGGCAAGACACTTCCTGGTCTGCAAGGTTCCGGAAGGAGATGTCCCCCGACGACGTGGTAGTTGATTGTGCTCTAATCCAATTTCGAGCGTGCTCATCTGGGATCGTGGCAAATGGCGGGGCGATGTTCCGTAGGATTGCCTGTTCGTCCTCCTGCCTCCACTGCGGGATTTTACCCGCGTACCCAGCTGTGCCGAGTCTGTGGGGGTGTGTGTTTTTTGCCTGAAGGGCCTTGTGCGCTGCGCTTGCACTTCTGAATTCTTCGGTCGTTTTCGTCGCCTTGAACTCTTCCCATTGTGGTTCCAGGAATGGGTAATTGTCAAAGGTTGTTAGATCTTTCTCCACGTACTCCTTGACAAGCATGCTCTTGAAGTTCTTCCATGCTTTGCACGCCGCTAGTAGGGCATATCGTTGCACGGAGTCATGGTGTTCTTCTGGGATATCGAACGAAGCTAAAATCTCGGTCAGCAGCTCACGTTTCTGAGTCGCACTCACGGCCTTCCATGAATCGAATGTGATCTCAATTCGTTGTCGCGCAACTATTCCGATCGTGCGTCGAAATGCGACCACTGCTCGGCGAGGAAGGAGAGGGGTCCCAGATCTATCGACCTCAGTGATGGTAAATCGGCCCTCAGGCTTTTTCGATAGTCCTCTTCCTTTGCATTTTGATTTTGCAGTGGACGCACCCGGCGATGATGTTGAAGAATGCCCGGAGACATGTTGGCCTTCTCATATATGAAAAGTAAGCACAATGTAACATATACGTAAATAGTGCGGTATAAGTACATATATTCAAGTATAGATATACATATATATGTTCATTAGCAATACATATATACATAACAATATATGAATATATATATATACACATTTCAAAGGAACTTTCAAGAAAAGAAAAACCCTAGGCACAACAAAACTAAAGCCAATACCTCAGTTATACCCATGGTAGACTTGCAGTAGATGATCAAGTACAAGGCTGAAAAATATAATTAAGCCAATACCTCGGGGGCGGCGGGCTCGGGGGCGACGTGCTCCATCGAGGGCGACGGGCTCAGGGGCGACGTACTCGGGGATGGCGGCGAAGACGGGTTCAGGGGCAGCGTGCTCGGGGACGACGGTTGGGGCTCGGGGGCGACGGGCTCGATGACGGCGATGAAGATGGGCTTAGGGGGCGACGGGCTCGGTGACGGCGGCGAAGACGGGCTCGGGGGCGACGGGCTCGGTGATGGCGGCGAAGACGGGCTCGGGGGCGACGGGCTCGGGGGCGGCTAAACCCTAGTTTGGCTCTGTGTAGCTGGTTCATATGCAAAATAACTGCAAAGTACGCGCAAAACCCTAATTTGGGGGGATATATATATAGGAATATTAATCCAGACGGTTCTAATTGTAGAATCATCCGTGATATATATTATTACAGACGGTTCTAATTGTAAAACCGTCTGTGATATACATTAGTCCAAACGGTTCTAAACACAGAACCGTCTGTGATATTATGCCCCCCAGCCTAGTATTTCTTTACAGCAGCCTAGTGTATTACTTTCTAACTACACACCAACCAACATTCAATATTAGGGGTGGCAATTCCCCCCACGGGGGCGGGGCCCCGCAGGGAATATCTCCGTGGGGGGCGGGGGCGGGGGGTAATATCCCCCCGCGGGGGGAACGGGGCGGGACCCCTCGAAGCTAGTGGGGCGGGGACAGGGGTCATCCTCGCCCCGCGGGGCCCCACGGGGACCCGATAAAAATAAAAATAAAAATATTTAATAATAGATTATTGTTTTTTAATATAAGAGATTGTATTCTTTTCTTGTATATTTAGACTAAAACTTGAATTTATATGCTAGAATATATATTTTGAAGCTATATTTTAAAAATAATATGCTTAAGTAATTATAAATTAATAAATAAAATAAAATATTTATTTTTTTAAAAAAATTTAATCTTTTTAATCCCATGGGGGGCGGGACGGGGCAATCTCCCCGCGAGGCTAAGCGGGCGGGCGGGCGGGGCATGAGGCTTCCCGCCCGCCCGCCCGCTTACACCCCTATTCAATATACACCAACCAGCATTCAATAAGAGCCCAGTGGATGACTTCTCAAAATTCACCAATATATCACAAATTTTAACTTATATATACATATATAAATGCAAATTCACAAATACATCACACATGCATTAATTGTTTTATACATCACATCCATGCATTGTTGTATATGTCGCACATTCTCATTCCACTTGCTTATTTCCTTTAAAAGTTAGCCCTTCATGATGATCAATGTGTATGTAACTAGTTTCGTCACGGTGTTCGTCATCGACCCTTATGCCATTTCCAAAAGGAGGTAACTCGTCAAATTGATTGTATTCTTCCTCGTCCACCACATTCTCTACTCCGACAATTCTCCTTTTTCCATGAAGAACTACATGGTGCTTCTTATTTGCAGGATCGGTTATATAGAACACTTGAACAACTTGGTTGGCGAGTACGAATGGTTCGTCTTTGTACCCGACACGTTGCAGGTCCACGGTAGTAACACCGTACTTATCAATCTTCATCTGTGGGAGATGCACCCAATGGCAGCGAAATAAGGGGAGCTTGAAAACCACGTAGTCGAGCTCCCAAATCTCTTCTATGAACCCATAGTACGAGTTTCTCACCCCATCGATACTGAACGCATCTATGCGGACACCGCTGTTCTGGTTAGTGCTCTTTGCATCCTGAGCCTGTGTATAGAATGTGTAACCATTTATGTCATATCCTTGCCTTGTTATAATTGTAAATGTTGGCCCTTTTGCAAATCATGTTAGCATCTCACTTGACGAGCTCCTAGCGATTTGCTCCTTCAACCATTTGTTGAATCGGCTATTATGTTGTCTCATGATCCAAACATCTGGCCGCTTCGGATTCTATTGCCGAAGCACATCCTTGTGCTGGTCCACATAAGGGGCCACTTCAGTCAAGTGTTGCAAGACCGTGAAATGGCCTTGAGCATACGTGTCCATATTTGGAGTGATTGATTTCTTTCCGATAGTTCCGATACCCTTGAACCTTCCCTCGTGACGAGATTGAGGCACACATATCGGTTGAATCTGCGCCATATAATCGACACAAAACTCAATGACCTCTTCGTTTGCATAACCTTCGACGATGCTACCCTCCGGCCGAGAGTGATTCCGTACATACGACTTGAGAATTCCCATGAACCTCTCAAACGGGTACATGCTACGTAGGAATACGGGCCCGTATATTTTTATCTCCCACACAACGTGAACAATGAGATGGACCATGATATCGAAAAATGAAGGAGGGAAATACATCTCAAGCTGACATAGAGTCATCACCACCTCGTCTTGCAGAGCATCTAGTCCTTCGGGATCGATGACCTTCTGAGCAATTGTGTTAAAGAAATAACATAATCTCATGATTGTCTCTTGGACTTTGATCGATAAAATATTTCTAATTGCAATAGGAAGCATCCGTGTCATCAGCACATGACAATCATGAGACTTCATGCCATTTAACTTCAAATCTTGCATCGAAACAAGTTTCTTCATGTTGCCGGAATAACCAGACGGAACTTTGACACCATGCAAGAATTGGCACAGTTCTGTTTTCTCGGCCTTGGACAAAGTGTAACACGCAGGGGAAGGTATGTTCATCCATTATCTGTTTTTCTCGGTGCTAACTCAGGCCTGATGTCCATATTAGCCAAGTCAAGTCGTGCGTTGACGCCATCCTTTGTTTTATCACGAATGTTCAGTAAGAGACCAATCAAGCTGTCACATCATTCTTTTCTACGTGTATGACGTCGATGCAGTGTCGAACATCTAGATATTCCCAATAAGGTAAGTCCTGAAATATTGATCTCTTCTTCCATATATTCTTCTCATGAGCTCTCAATTTACGTCCCTTTCCGAGAACAACATCTAAATCCTTAATCATATTATACGCCTCTTTTCCGCTCAAATGCCTTGGAGCTGAACCGTCTTCCTTCTCTCCGTCAAATTGTTTCTTCATCTTGCGATATGGGTGAGCCCTCCGAAGGAACCGGCGGTGACGCATGTACACGATTTTGCGTGAGTACTTCAGCCACACACTCTCGGTACCATCTACGCAGTGAGTATAATCTTTGGCACCTTTTGTACTCTGGTTCGAGAGGTTAGTAAGGGCAGGATAATCATTTATGGTGCAGAACAATAACGAGCGCAAAGTAAAGTTCTCTCGTTTGTATGCATCCTATACCTGTACCCCTTCTTCCCATAGTACTTTTAGATCTTCCACCAACGGCGCTAGGTACACATCAATATCATTCTCAGGTTGCTTTGGCCCTTGGATAAGTATCGACAGCAAAATATACTTTTGCTTCATACACAACCAAGGAGGAAGGTTATAGATGCACAGAGTCACGGGCCAAGTGCTATGTCGGCTGCTCATGCTACTGAAAGGATTCATTCCATCTGTACTCAATCCAAAACTTATATTCCTTGGTTCTGCACTGAAATCTGCAAAACACCTATCGATGTTTCTCCACTGGGTTGAATCAGCAAGGTGTCTCAGCATTCCATCCTTCTTGCGCTCCTCCGAGTGCCATCGCAGTAGTTTTGCCTGCTTTGGATTTGCAAATAACCGCTTCAGACGGGGAATTATAGGAAGATACCATGCCACTTTTGAAGGAGGTCCTTTCTTCACCTCTGTTCCCTCGTCATCACCATCTGATTGATTGTTACGTTTGTATCGGGATGCTTTGCTCACCGGACAGACATGCATGTTTGCATACTTTTTACGGTAGAGGATACAGTTGTTCGGATATGCATGTATTCTTTCTACTTCCATTCCCAACGGACAAAGAACCTTCTTAGCTTTATACGTGGTTTTAGGTAACTCATTTCCCTCCGGAAGCATATCCGCTAAAAGACCTAGCAGCGCCGTGAAACTCTTGTCGGACCAACCGTTGCTTGCCTTCAATTTCAAGAATTCAAGCACAGCTGACAACTTCGTATACTTTGACCTGCAGCACGGGAACAAAGGTTTCTCTGAATCCTCCATCAAGCCTCAAAATTTAACATACTCTCTCTCTCTCATCATAGTTCTCTTTTACATCACGAAGCATCTGATCCAGATTATCATCGTGCAGCCTATCCGAATCCGAACTACAATCGACATCATCCGACGGCATATCATCGACTCTACCGGCGATGTCATCCGGCGGCACATCATTGACTTCAGCGGCGATGTCATCCGACGGTATATCATTGACTTCGCCATGATTGATCCAACACGTATACCCCTTTTTGAAACCCCTCCGAATCTAGTGCCCTTCAATCTACTCTCGATTCTTAAACATCTTTAAATTCTCACAGTCAGTGCATGGACAATACATATATTCCACCCTCTTATTCAACATGTCCTCCTCGGCAGCTCTTGTAAAAGCAGACACGTCATTAATGTACTCTTCACTCACACGGTTTGCAGTATACATCCAGCTTCGGTCCTATATTATAAACACATAACAACTTACTATTAAAAATTAAAGTAATTAATTATTACTACATATATACCACATGGTAGATCTTCAAAGTATATATATTATAGTCACCAAAAATTTAATTTGATGTAACAAAAAAAATAAATTTTATTACTAACCATATCTAGGCCAGGCAACCAAAAACTTAGTGAATCTTCAAAGCTCTCCTGCCAAATAAGACTCCTCCCACCAAAATAAGCTCTCCTGAAAGCATTGTCACCTCCAGCTGCAGCACTGCCTAGATCTGGATCGAAATGAAGACAGTGCGGTTCTGAGTTCTGACCAGCGCAATAAATACCTAGTCGGATTATCACAGATGATTTGTAATACCAAACCGTCTGTGATACTGAATATCATAGACGGTTTTTATTCTAAAACCATCTGTGATAGTCTAGATTATCACAGACGGTTGTTAATTAAAAATCGTCTGTGATATTCAGTTTCACAGACGGTTTTATAATAAAAACCGTCTGTGATATTCGTATCACAGACAGTTCATTGCTAATAACCGTCTGTCATACTCTTTTTCCCGCCACAAACACGTACCACAGACGGCCTCCAAATTAAAACCGTCTATGATACTGCTTACGAAGCGTCTGTTCGGAATACAAAGCACCTGTTTGGAATACGAACCGTCATTGCTAAAGGTTAAATATGCGCATAATCCAGGTCTTCGACGTACTTCGTCCTGTCCTCTAGCTAATTCATGTACAATACGGCTTCTGCTATTGCTGTGATCTCCTTTCTCTCATTTCTTCATCAAGAGTTGTTCGGCCGGAACCTTACACAGGCGGTCAGCAATTTACATCTCGAGCAGCTTCTCCGCACACGCCCTGTCCTTCCACAACTTTCTTGCATCCGTCATCTCGACCTCATCATCCGCCGTCGACGGAGGCGTCTCGCTGCTGCTCAACAAAGGGAAACAATCCTCACCCTGATTCTTCTCAACAATGTGCACAAAGCAGAAGAAGATCTTGTGGCATTGGAGAGATTGATGGATAGCATGGCCGATCAAGCAGAGTTAGCAGATTCTGAGGAATCATTTAATGCTATCCTCTACGAGATTATGGGCTATGCTACTGATCATTTGCCCAGGCTGGAGGAAGAAGTGCTGAGGGCAAGGATAATCTTAATGGCGTTCGAGAACTCAGCGGCTGATCCTCCAAGTCCCAAAGTCGAAGAAGAAGCGTACGAAGCACTGAAGATTAGAATCTGGGAATCCCTGTATCTGTGCGACTTTTGTAATAAAACTACCTTTAATTTGTGATCTCTTGTCTCACTAGTTCTGTAGTTAAGTTATTAGAAACAATGTGCAATCTGTATATAGTTAAGTTATTAATTAATTAGAAGCAATATGAATCTGGCAAACTCTTTTATCTGTGCGACTTTCGTAATATATTTGCATTTAATTGGTGATCTCTTATCTCAGTAGTTCTGTAGTTCAGTTATTTAGAAGCAATGTGACTTCTGTAGTTAAGTTATTAGAAGCAATGTGTACTTATATATTAGCTTTGTTAGAAAACATCACAGACGGTTTTTTATTAAAAACCGTCTGTGATAACTCTAATATTATCACAGACGGTTTTTAATACAAACCGTCTGTGATAATCAGCTTATCACGGACGGTTTTAAATAAAAAATCGTCTGTGATAATATTAGAATTATCACAGATAATTTTTAATAAAAAAAAACCGTCTGTGATACCGACATATCACAGACGGTTCATTGGTAAGAACCGTCTGTGAAATCGACACCATCAACACAGACGGTGTCCAAATTAAAACCATCTATGTTAATGTCGGTCACAGACGGTTTTATCAAACTGTCTGTGATTTGGCGTCTAGTATTAGGCTTTCTGTAGTAGTGATAAGTAGAGGAGGAAGGCTTGTAATCAGTAGAGCAACAAGAGGGAGAGAAGAAATAGAAAAGTGGAGTGCTTTAGCTCCCGGAAATATTATCGTTCGTGTCGCGTGGTGCTTGTTATCTCCAGTGGGATGCTCTGTAAGGCATGGCGTGCATGACATGAGTCCAGAAGTGCAAGACGTGAAGATAGCAGGCGCAGGGAGACGCCATTGACCAGGAGGGTCACGATTAGGAAAGGACCGGTGGGTCTAAGGAAGAGAACGCACGTCCAAGATGACGCAACGATAAAAAAGATTTGCTAAAATTTGCAAGCCTTCATTTAATTTGTTTCCGTAATTTCCAATTATTGATTCCATCTTTCA
The DNA here is from genome assembly GCA_036346265.1 of Melocanna baccifera. Taxonomy (NCBI): domain Eukaryota; kingdom Viridiplantae; phylum Streptophyta; class Magnoliopsida; order Poales; family Poaceae; genus Melocanna; species Melocanna baccifera. The sequence goes on along the minus strand of JAYEVJ010000136.1, from coordinate 244,860 downwards.
TCCTTAATTATACGGTGCTCTGTGAAGCCAGCCTCACGCGGTCCCCGCCACCGGAAAAAAATGCAACCGCATGCCCAGGCATCCGCACCACTTTAGCACCCCCGCTCGGGTGACAAGCCATAGATACCTGGCTCGGCGAGTGAATTGATGTGGAGCGAGTATTTAAGTTGGTCTGTTGCTCTTGGAATAGTCGGTGTGGTACTAAACAAGAGCGGAATGAAGATTTGTAGCTGGCTTTGTGCGGAAGAGCATGAGGAGAGCGGGCTTTGGGCCCGTTTCACTGAAATCGTCACTATCAGCCGCTTCAGCAATCACAATCAGTGCTTGCGAGTTCAGTTCATGACTTTAACTGCCACGTGTACGACCAGATCATGCACGTAGAGTTTAACTGCCACATGTACGACCAGATCATGCATGTAGAGTTTAGCTGGCTTTGTCATTCTTTTTCTTACTTCAGTTCATGACTTTAACTACCACGTGTACGACCAGATCATGTATGTAGAGTTTCTTCATAGGTACATTACGAACAGGTACATTACCAAACTAGCCCTGTGTACTGTAAGTCTTGCTATTTTCCAAGTTTGTCGCAACTAGCATATGACAGTTCTCACCATTTATGATTCGTGATTTTGATCTATGATTAATGAAGGACAAAAAATGGTACAAATGTCAAGAGGACAGAAAGTTGGTAACTGTTAGCTACGAGCTAAGGAAAACCTTACTGAAAGTGACGCTCCTAGATGGAATGCCATCTCTGTTGGAAGCTGCTGGTTCATTCAGTAGCTGATTTGGTCAAATCAGTAGCTTTACTATACAGGCATGCCAAAAAAAAAAGAGAAGAAATTTATACGTTTCCTCAGATGCATGGTCATGGTAATCAGTGGCGGATTCAGGATTGGATCACGCCCCGGGCTAAAATCTTAATAGCTAGTTCCTAAATTGTAAATGTAAGGGATCCTACGGAGACACAGACAGTCTTGAATTAAGAGTTAGCTAGCTACTCCTAACTAGAAGGAGCTAAACCACAAAGCTAGTGCATTAGCTAGCTCTACCCATCCAACAAATTTAATTGAAGCACAGTGGCGGACTCAGAATTTTATCAAAGGGTATACCGCACTAAAATTTTCATATGCAATTCGAGAAAAATATTTTCCAATTCAGTAAATAATTGTAAAATTTACACCGTAATTCGGTATACAGACACTAAATAATATGATAAGTCTTAAATTCAAGAATTAAGTTGAAAAATTACACAAATTACAATATAAATCTATGAATAAATTATAAAGACTAAACTATCTGTAATCTATATACATCGAAAATAGTAAATTGAGAAGGAAGAAAAAATATTACTGAATAATTGAAGGACACCTGTTGAAGAACAGTGTAGAACTCTACTCAGCAGCCTCACTTCCTCTTGCGGTCTCGCCTCTCAGCAGTCAGCTCTGTTCACCTTTTCTTTTCCCCTCTTCCGCAGATGCTATCAACTTCTCAAGTCTCACCGCTCAGTGCCTCAGTCGCTCACCTCACTCTCTCCTCTCTCAGTCGCCTACTCGCCTCGTCCATCACTGCTGCTCCTCGGTCCGGCTCGGTGGCTTCCTCGCCCCCAGATCCGCCTCCTCGCGCCCGCGCCCTTGTCCGCTCCCCGCCCCAGATCCGCCTCCCTCGCGCCCCGCGCCGTCGATCTGGGCCATCAGCTCCCAGCCCCGGCGTTGGTGGCGGTGGCCCGACCGCCCGGCCCTCACCACCTCGGCTCGGCGACTCGGTTCCCCCACGGCCGCCCCGGCTCAGCTGAGCTCCTCGCCGCCCCGCGCCCGGTCCGCTCCTCAGTGCGGCGGTGCCTGTGGAGGAGGCGGCGGGCGCGCCCTCCCGCAGCCCACACCGCAGGCGCACCGAGCAGCGCCGCCGCGCGGGAGCGAGAGGCTGGCGGCCGACGGACGCGCGGCGCGCGCAGGCTACGGCTGCGGCCGGCGCGGAGGCGAAGAATCACGGGCGCGGCGTCGGGAGCGCAAGGCCGGCGGCCGGAGGACGCGCGACGCCCCAAGGTGAGGGCGCGGAGGCGAGGAATGGCCGAATGGGGGATTGAGGGCGTGGCCTGATTTGGGGATTTATGGTTTCATAGTACTGGCGTAATTGGCTGAGCCGCTGAGGCCTGTGGAGGGGGCGCGCGCGATCTGCTGCTGCCGTCTGCTGGGCTGCTCGAAGTCTACGACTTGGGCTGGACTCTGAGGCACGGGCTGGACCATAGTGAGCAAGATTGAAAAGCCCAATGCTACAGGGAGATATCACTGCTATTTAGGCCAGGCCTCGGGCTACAGCCCCGGCAGCCCGAGGCCTGTCTCCGCCCCTGATGGTAATGGTATATAGATGTAATGCAGGTGGAAGCTTAGCCGGCCTTGTCCATCTGCCGCTGGAGGCAATGGAGTGACGATGCGTAATAAAAGCAGGCGCACACTGGCTGTCCTGGTAATGGTTGTCTAGTTAGTTTTTTTCCCTGTCGCTAGGTCGCAAAAACTTACCTGTAAGAGTCAGTTTGTCTTATGCTGATGTGACCCGGCCCAGCTGAACTGTAAGGATGCGTGGAGGCGGACGAGCACGACGGAACACAGGCTGGTTCAGGTCAAGGAAGCCGTCGCCGTCGCCGTCGACGTGGATGGTGCTGTTCCAGCCGGGGCTTGCTAAAGCCGCCGTTGCGTGGTGTGTCTTGGGGCGCGGCGGCGGCGGCGGGGTCGATCAGGCCCACAATAAACGAGGCGAGCACGAACGGAACAAGGAGCTCCATGGACACTAGATAGTACTAGTGTTTCTTCCTCGACATGTGCTTGTGGATGCATGCTTAAATCATTATCAGCAATAACGGCGGGACATGAGATTCGGCGATTAATCAAATGGAAGGTTTACTACATATACAGTGCAAACATACTTGGGCAAACGACTCCTGCAAATTCACTCCAGACCAAATCAATCACACGGACAAGAGGCAGGCCAGGCAGAGGTCTTCTCAACCTGCGCCTTCTCCGGCCCGACGCCGAGGACCACGGTGGCCTGGCTGCTGCTGCTGCCCTTCTCTTCCAAGTCAGGGTACATCTTTCTGCAACAAGCAAAATCTAATTAATTAGCACAAGAAATTCCTCACTGCTGCTGAAATACTAAATAAGCTGATGACATACCCGCACTTGCAGCTTGAGCCGCAGCTGCAGCCTGATCCACAACTGCAAGACATCTTTGAGATGTAGGGAGAAGAAGTGCTTTTTGAGATGATGAGCACAATGCCAAGGCTCCACTCCTGTGCCACAATTTATAGGACTGAATTAAGGCAAACAAGACGACGGTGTCGCGTGCCACCATGCTATAGGTTGTCCAGAATTAGTCTTTAGTGTGTGTATGTATGTATGTATGTATGTATGTATGTATGTATGTATGTATGTATGTATGTATGTATGTATGTATGTATGTATGTATGTATGTGGCTCCTTCAATGCCCTTTTTTGATGATTAGTTATCTTTTGGGAGCGAAAGCTTTGATATAGTTTCCGAGTTGCCAATGTTATCATTGGCCAATCATCTATTACTGAACCCAGTGATGGTGAGTGCAGGTGTTTCTGCAAATCTTTGTTTCAAAAATACATTTTTTTTCTCTGCGTCGTAGTTTGAAAACACTGTTGATGATTTCTCAAACTAAATGGCTTTGTGAAACTAGTTCTGAACAATTTACTCTAATAATCTTTTTTTTCTTGGCAGCACCTTGATGATGCACTCACTGCCAATTAATAAGCCTGATGCTAAATTACAAACTTATCTGTTCAGTTATTTTTCTTATTGTTTGCACGCCAAAGATGGACTTCCAAGTCATCGCTAGCTGCCTCTTTTCTGTTTGTTTGCATCCGAAAGACTTCCAAGTTGTTGTCGTCATAGTCTTCGTATCCGTCAGTTTCATACTTTTAGCCTGTCTAGTGAGTCATAAATATGAAAATGGACACTATTTGAATAAGTCCAGTGCAAGGTCGCTTTCTCGGAAACGTTTCAAAGTTCTCCAATAACAATAACCCGTTTGGTCGAACATTTTCAAAGAGTACTTGCTAATAGATCGAGGGGAAATATCGTTGGCTACCCAAATAACACTCACACTATTGTGTGCTTGTACTGCTGGAAAGGCTCCCTTGGGAAATTGCCAGAACTGTCGTTGTGAGGTTTGCTTTGAATCTGAATTAATATTATATGCAGGAAATGTCGAAATATGCATGACAAAGTCTTCTTGGGCGGCTTAGCTGGGCAGATCGAGCTAGACGTTTCTTTCTTTTCTTGCTACACATAAGCTCCCTTGTAACAGAGAGCAAGAAAGAAAGAAGAGCAAAGCAAAGAAAGGAATTGATCGGCCTTATCAAGTGGACGATTCTGATCAAGTGGATTGCAGAGATTGCAAACATATGACTCTGATCAAGTTGATTGCAGAGATTGAATTGAATAGAATATTCTTATCCTGATGGCATTGTAAACATATGATTCTGATCAAGTGGATTGCAGAGATTGCAGGCATGCTTAAGATTTGCATGGATGTCTACTACAATGAAATCAAGTGCTTGAAAATTTTGATCTTACACGCTGATCTGCTCGGATGCCACCCAACAATATGACTCCACAAATGCCCAAAAAGAGATATCTACGGATTACGGGGGCCCTTGTATTTCTTGCTTCTTTCACAAACCAAAAAAAAATGGTGGTCTGCCAAAGAGGGCACGTGTGCCTAAGCGGGCCTGCGGTGCAGCGGCCCGTAATCCTTCCACCGTTGGAAGCGGGCGGTAAACGCTGCTCTGTGAAGCCAGCCTCACGCGGTCCCCGCCACTTCAGGCGCTGCGACGCCCGGACCTACGCCCAAACGCCAGCAGCCCACTACGCAACTTGGAACGGGCGGGCCGCAGATTGCAACCGCATGCCCAGGCACAACGCACCACACCAGGCATCCGCACCACCTTAGAGCCCCCTCTCGGGTGACAAGCCTTCGCTACCTGGCTCAGCGAGCGAGTGGCAGGGCTGTAAACGAGCCGAGCTCGAGCGAGCTTGGCCTTCTAGACTCGAGCTCGGTAGAAGCTCGAGCCGAGTTCGAACCGAGCTTGAGTTGGGGTTCGAGCCTGAACCTGGGCTCGAGCTCGGCTCGGTCTAAGCTCGAGTAGGCTTGAGCTCGGCTCGTTGAAGCTCGATAACAATTAAAATATTTATTATGCATTAATTTTTTAAAATAAGAAAGATTTGAGTTCGAGCTCGGCTCGGTGAAGCTCGATAACATTCAAATTAATTCAAATATACACTAATTTTCAAAAATAAGAAAAGCTCGAGCTCGACTCGGGTAAGCTCGGTAAGAGTTAATATGTATCATTATTTAAGCTCGAATCGAGGCTCGCGAACTATTCGAGCTCGGCTCGGTGAAAGCTCGCGAGCTCGAAATCAAGCTCGAGTTCGGCTCGTTTAAAGCTCAAATCGAGTTTAGAACGAGCCGAGCTTGAGATTTTTTTACAGCCTTAGCGAGTGGGCGTGGAGCGAGTATTGTATTTGAGCTGGTCTGTTGCTCTTGGAATAGGCGGTGTGGTACTAAACAAGAGCGGAATGAAGATTTGCAGCTGGCTTTGTGCGGAAGAGCGTGTGACGAGAGCGGGCTTTGGGCCCGTTTCACTAAAATCGTCACCATCAGCAGCTTCAGCAACCGCAATCAGTGCTTGCGAGTTGTTGACTTCCATTGTTCTTGCACAAAGCCTTTATGGATTGGAACCGCAATCTCGGGTGACAAGCCTTCGCTACCTGACTCGGCGAGTGAATTGGTGTGGAGAGAGTATTTAAGTTGGTCTGTTTCTCTTGGAATAGTCGGTGTGGTACTAAACAAGAGCGGAATGAAGATTTGTAGCTGGCTTTGTGCGGAAGAGCATGAGGAGAGCGGGCTTTGGGCCCGTTTCACTGAAATCGTCTATCAGCCGCTTCAGCAATCACAATCAGTGCTTGCGAGTTGTCGACTTCCATTGTTTATGACTGAAATCTTGGATTATGAACCTTGTTCCAGCCAAGTCAACACATTGTTCTGATACAAAACGTGGATTTTTTTATTGTTTTATGCTACTTTTGTGCCCGATGTCGTAAATTCCAGTTTAGTCTGACTTGACTGTTTTAGCTTTTGCACAAGAGTGAGTTTTGGTAATAAAAAAAAAGCTACAGATCTCAGCGCAGTTCTCTGAGTTCAATGGCTTTTACTAGGGTCGTTCGCAGTGAAGGGTTTTTTTTAGTTTGATATGTTTACTGCTTTTGGGTCTCTTCCATTCTGTGTCATGGTCTCTCCCTATTTGAAGTAGGTATTTATTTTGCCATTCAGCAGTCTGTTCAACTCTACTGATTTGGTTCTTTTTTATGTTGCTCAATGCTCATGGTCAGTGTGAGTTTGGTGATTTTCATTTTAATAGCTGTAAAAAAAGGGAGTCATTAGCTTGGTTATTCATTCTTGAATATTCTGGTGTGCTTGGCGGTACTTGTACTGTCAAATGTACGCTGTGAGCACCACGAAAGAAACATTATTAACATTTGCACAACTTACTACCTAATACACTGTCTGCTAATCTCGTAAGCACCACATCTCTTTGTTAGATTCCCAGATTTACCATGTTCCATTTACTCATATGGGTGCTTAACATCAAAGGAAATCAGCCATCCAAACCAGATGATTGCTTCAAGAAAAGTAAGATAAGGATTTCTTGTCCTAAAGATTGACTACCCGTGACCATGAGGATGCAATTCCGAATATTGCAAGAACTAGTACTCCCATGAACAGACATACTAATAATCTACTACATATTAATATATTCAGAGACTTAGTCCTAAATACTAACATGGCATACAAGAACAGGCCCATAACACCAAGCAATAAGCATACATATTAATCAACATTTTACTTATGTCAAGCACTTTTGTCTTAAAAATCGACCTAGATTGTGTGCCCCTATGTATTAATCTTATGGATCTGATCTCCAAGTCCATTGACAGGAGAATGTGGCGATTTATTAAGACACTGCAACCAGACGAAATTTACTAGGGAATGTGACGATTTATTACTTTTTTTATCGCTGTCAACCACAGAAGGAAGATCAGCCTAGCGTGCTTTGTGCCTTCATCCAATCCAAGCTACCTTTGATGGTCACCTTGAGGCTGGGAAGAAACTGCAAGAAATGACAATATGAGAAATAAATGAGAAAGAGGAACTATAAAGTTTCAAGACAAAATGCTTTTCTGAACTACAGAAAACATAATTACTTAAGCATTGTTTCCCATCTACCATGGTGTGATGTCCTCTAGACATATTATAATGTGTGCAAACAGCTAGATAAGTGTGGCCTTCTAACTATTAGCATGCCATCTAATACAGTACAAAAGCAACAATATCTAACATATATAAATTACAAAATATATCATACTATCATATTATCTAACATCTAATACCTGTTCTTTGTTAATAGCACAAAAATATAGATAGATCAGAAAAAAATGTCAATGTCATATTATCATATACACATCCAATCTTGAGGCTTAGCCACCATACGCAACTACAAATGCACAATCTACCCCAGTTATTCCAACTCAAATGATTTTCCTTGAAAAGGATTCCCTATCACATAACTATTTACAACAGCACATTATGTGGGGTTCCATTCCACCATCAACTATTCCCCCTGTCATACATACAACTATCGTCAGGAATGATATGGTGATCATACCTAGATGCACAACTTCACTGAGAACAGAACAGACCAAAATGCTAAATTATGAAGTGACTATTGCAAGTCAAAACATAAGCAAGCGACATATGTGAACCCATGCCAATGGCAAGCACCACCTACTCACCTAGTTGTCCGGTCTGGACTGCACAACAAGCCATGACATCCTTGTGATTCCGACTGAGGTGAAATCATAAGTAAACGCTAGAGCAGAGCAGAACAGATGTGTGCTACTCATACACGATGAAATCATCGACTCCAACAACCAAGCGGAAATGATACCTGACGAAAGGAAAGGTAGGGTTCTTGGAGGAAGCTTGGTGTGCATACGAAGTGAAAGTTACGATGCATGGAGGGTGTCAAATCCCGAGATCGGAATCTGAATTTTGGGGAAAATCGCGTGAAGCAAGACAGAGAAGAACCCTAACAACTAAAACTAGATTACTTTTGGCATAGCAGTTGGATGCCATTTCTCATTACCACCAGGGTATTTATATGATTGCATAATCAAGTTTTTGGAAATAAAACAAGATTACAAGCTAAACGTTCTGATGATACAGAAGCTATACTATCCGTGGTAATGCCCTCATCAAAACATAAACATTGATGACTGAAACACTTGTATGCCGTTGATTTTCCAGCGAAACGGTATGTTGAAATCCCAGCCGTCCAGTGCGATTTAAGATAACTTGACCTCCGAAGCGTTTTCCTCCCAGGTCAGTCCCCAACTTCTGAAATCTGACTGTTCCTCCCCTTTAACTGAGTACTTGCCCTCAAGTACTTTGATCTGAAAACCAAGACTTAATGGTCTATGAGTAGAAATCAGGGAAGGAACTTTTAATGAAATTGGCATCCTCCCAGGATGCATCTTCTGGTGGTAGGTTAATCCATTGAATCAACCGCTGGGTCACCAGCGTCTGTCCTCTCGGCAGGGCCCTGGTTTCAAGCACTGTCATGGGTTCGGTCCTGACCTTCCCATCTTTGCCAACTAAGGGTAAATCTGAGCTAGGAACTGCATTTGGACCATAGTGTTTCTTAACCTGGCCAACATGGAACACTGAATGAATTCCCACACAATCAGGGAGTTGAATTTTGTAAGCTACATTCCCAATCTTTTGCATCACCCGAAAAGGTCCATAGTACTTGCTAGCCAATTTCAGAGCTTGCTTCAACCCAAATGCTGCAGTTCGGTATGGTTGCATCTTCAAGTACACCATGTCCCCAACTTTAAACTGCCTTTCACTCCAGTTCTGGTCAACATATTTTTTTCATCCTTGCCAGAGCCTGGGACAAGTTTTCCTTCAATCTGCAGAGCATATTCTGCTTTTCTTGTAAGAAATCTCTGACTTCTTCCTCTTTTGGAATAGCCACTTCATTGATCAAAGGAGGGGAAAAACCCATACAATGCTTTGAAGGGTGATATTTTGAGGGATGTATGGAAAGTTGTATTATACCACCATTCAGCATGAGCTAACCAAGCTACCCATTTCTTTGGCTCATTGAATGCCATGCATCTGAGATATGTTTCCACACATTGATTAACTCGTTCAGTTTGCCATCTGTTTGTGGATGATACGTAGTGCTAAATCTCAATTCCACCTTTATGTTTGTGGATGATACGTAGTGCTAAATCTCAATTCCACCTTTAGTGATTTAAATAGCTCTTGCCAAAGCTTGCTTGTGAAAATTCTATCTCTATTAGATACAATAGCCAAAGGGAAGCCATGCAATTTGAATAAAGGCTTGTGTGACCGTTGGACTAAATAAGGATGAGTCAAGGGAACAAAATGTGCATATTTAGTAAATCTGTCCACTACAACAAAGATTACTTCATACCCTTTTGATTAATCAATATTTTACTTATGTCAAGCACTTTTGTCTTAAAAATCAACCTAGATTGTGTGCCCTGGCCTACGTATTAATCATATGGATCTGAACTCCATGTCCATTGGATGGGCCCCACCGTTTACTTTACTGGCTAACACATGGCCTCACCGAACCCTCTCGAGTCTCGACGCTCCTCCTCTTGCCAGGTGCATGAATTAATTAAGGGAAGTTCTAAGGTGCACTTGAATGTTTTTTAGGATTGGTAGCACTTAGATTTTGAGATGTTGGATCTCTATCTAACAGACCCCCATACCCTCTCCCCTAAAAAAATGAATATGAAGCATTGGATCTTCATCCAACGGATCTTCCATACCTCCCTCTAAACAAAATGTGAGTGCTATGATCTGAGACATTGGATCGAAGATCCAACGCTCAAAAATCTGAGTGCTCGTAACCCCAAAAAACACTCAGAGTGCTTTGTAAGCACCACCATTAATTATGTGCGATCCGATCCAGAGAATGGATTCCCATTATCAATCTTCAGTCTTCATGGAGCATGAAGATTAATTGGTAATGACAATGAAGGAAGGGTCGAGGAATGGAAATCCAAAGGATGTGGTTGTGGATTACTAGTAGCAAGGATTAATCAAGCAAGGATTAATCAAATGGAAGGTTTACTACATATACAGTGGAAACATACTTGGGCAAACCAGTCCTGTAAATTCACTCCAGACCGAACCATCAGAGAGACAGGCACACACACGACAGACGGAGGTACATATATAGCAGCAGGATATGATGACAATAGCCGTTTCACAAGCTGCAGCAGCACAACGACGACACCAAGAGCTAACAAACAGATCACACCACATGCATGCATGCTCGAGCCATGGTGGTTAAGCCCCAACCAAATGGTCTCCTTATTATTCACTCGTAGTCACACACACACACACACACACACACACACACACACAGGTGATACATCATAGATGTGCCTTCCCCAAGCTTGCTAGAAGTTGCAAGGGTTGCACTTGCAGTTGGAGCCGCAGCTGCAGCCATGGCCGGGCTCGACGGCCTTCTCAAGCTGCGCCTTCTCCGGCGCGACGCCGAGGATGGACCACGGTGGCCTGGCTGCTGCCGCCCTTCTATTCCAAGTCAGGGTACATCTTTCTGAAACCAGCAAAATCAAATTAATTAGCACAAGAAATTCCTCACTGCTACTGAATTACTAAATAAGCTGACATACCCGCACTTGCAGCTTGAGCCGCAGCTGCAGCCTGATCCACAACTGCGAGACATCTTTGAGACGAAGGGAGAAGAAGTGCTTTTTGAGACGATGAGCACAATGCCAAGGCTCCACTCCTGCGCCACTATTTATTGGACTGAATTAACGCAAACAAGTGTACATGGCATAACATTTCCTTAGAATGTCACCGTGCATATGCCTTGCCTTCTTTTTCGTTAGATACAGGAGGCACGCCCTCGATTTCATTAATGAAATCAAACAGACAGAGTTCGATGTTTGATACAGAGGAAACATAGGACTTCGATGATTGCAGGACCTAAACTCTAGCCCTATCATCAGCAGAATACGTAGAATCGGTGTGTAACACCACAGCTAACATCAGTCACCATTACAAAGGCAATAAAACTTGAACTGACAAAACTAAACGACCAACACGACAGACATTCATTTGCTGATATCACCATCCATTTTTCATCTGGCATATCAAACAGCTCTTCAACCCTCCTAGTTGACTTCTGCAGTGCAGCTCTTCGTGCGCTTTGAACAACCTGTCATCTCCCAGTGAACTGCAGGTGAGACCCCGCTCAATCCGGCTGCCGGCTTCTGCCTTTGGCTGAAACCCACCTACCCTATATCTATATGCATGTTGCTTTGCCGGCATCACATTGTAGCCGTCTGGGTAATTAAAAAACCAAACATATATGTACACTCTGCTGCCAAACTAATTAGCAAATCCTTTTCTTTCAACTCAGCTAGATTGCCTGAAAACAAGAAAACTAAGGGAAACAGATAGCAAGTATAGAAGGTATGGCGATGGTCCTGGATGCTTTTGCATCCTACCTCAGCGACCTGCTCATGCAGGCGGCACAAGATGAGGTCGGGATGCTGCTCGGAGTCTCCGGCGAGATCGACAGGTTGGGGGCCAAGCTTGGGGACCTCAAGAACTTCCTCGCCGATGCAGAGAGGAGGCGCATCACCGACAAGAACGTGCAGGGGTGGGTGAGGGAGCTCAAGGGTGCCATGTACGATGCCACCGACATCCTCGATCTCTGCCAGCTCAAGGCCATGGATAAGCGAGGTGCATCCAAAGACTTGGGGTGCTGCAATCCCTTGCTCTTCTGCCTGCGGAATCCCCTGTTCGCCCACGACATCAGTAGCCGCATCAAGGCGCTCAACCAGAGGCTTGGCGGCATCAAGGAGCGGAGTGCTGCCTTCACCTTCCTCAACCTCGGATCCTACGAGGAGCGTAGCAGCAGGGTGCATGCCAGCCGCGAGACGACGGGGGAGCCTGTCCGGTCAGGTGTTGTCGGAGAGAAGATCGGAGAGGACACGAGGGAGCTAGTGGAGATGCTGGCAGAAAAGGAATGCAGCAGCAACATCATGGTGGTCGCCATCGTGGGCGTCGGCGGGATCGGCAAGACCACCCTCGCCCGGGAGGTCTTCAACGACGACACCATAAAGGATAAGTTCGACAAGAGAATATGGCTGAGCGTCAACCAGGATTTCGACAAGGCTGAGCTGCTCAGGACGGCCATCACCCTTGCCGGTGGAGACCACCGTGGTGAGAAAGCAATGGTCGTGCTTCGACCAGCCCTTACTGCTGCCTTGACAGGGAAGAAGCTTCTGCTGGTGATGGATGATGTGTGGAGCCATGGAGCATGGGAGGATGTGTTTGAAACGCCCTTGGTCAACGCTGTTGCTCCAGGCAGCCGAGTCCTTGCTACCACGAGAGACCAAAGAGTCGCCCGACGAATGAAAGCCGTGCGCCCCTACCACCATGTTGACAAGCTAGGGCCTGAAGATGCCTGGTCCTTGCTCAAGAAGCAGGTCCGTTCCAATTAATTAGTAGTAACATCTGAATCAAGTTAATGATCTATTTTATTATTTCTTAACAGCACTAGCTAGTTACTTCTAGACGCGTCACCCATAACGTACTACACCAACTGTGCAATATACTCACTTCTTTAATTACTTGTGGTACTTCCTCCGGTCACAGAGAAAGTGTATTAGGTTACATGCTATAAAATATTATTAACTATAAGTACATATTTAAATATTTAGATTCAACACATGAAAATAATACATGTAGATTTATCTCAAAAAGTATTTTTATAATATTATAATATTACTAGATTTTATAAAAATGTGATAATAGAAATGAGTAGACAAAGTTATATTTTGGGGACTTTGTCGATGTCTAAAATAACTTTTTTTGTGACTACATGGAGTATTTTTTTAGGGTACATATGCTATTACTCACTCTGCCTAAAAGTGTAGGCTGTATTTTTTAGTGATGTTGTCTAGAAATGTAGGCCACATTTTATTTTTCAATGCAAAATAAGTGTGTTGTTTTCTTAATACCCTTAATAAATATACAACTTTACTTTGTATTCTCAGCTTTCATGTATTGAATATAGGGTTTGTTCTTTTCAGTTTTTGGCTTCTGCTACAGTACCTAACTTTCAAACGGAGTATTTTTTTAAGATAAGGTCTACAAGTTAATTATAGTACACGTTAAAAGTCTAATATCTGTACCATCAAAAAGCGCAAGCGAGTATCTCTCTTTTCGGCTTTCCGCAATCTCTGTCGCAAACAACCAAAAAGCCATCAGCCGCAGCCAAAAAGAAAATGCCCTATGACCTTAGGGCATTTTCTTTTTTGCTGCGGCTTATGGCTTTTGGCTGAAAATTTTGAATTTTAGATATTTGCGACAGAGATTATGGAGAGAGAAATACTCGCTTGCGATTTTGGATGGTATAGATGTTGGGCTATTAACGTGTACTATAATTAACTTGTAGACTCCATCTTAAAAAAAATACTCCGTTTGAAAATTAGATACTGTAGCAAAGGTCAAAAGCCGTTTTGAGAAGCTGAAAAGAACAGCCCATAGTACTTAGAGATAATAATTAAGTAGTTTAGCAATTTTCAATGTCTTCTCGGTCTATGAGTAACACAAAATACGTCCAATTCTACTATTCACTTTTGACATTCAATTTAGGTAGTACGTACATACACCAACTGCCCTTGTATTAGTTTCTTAATTTCCTCGATGCGCTAATTAGCAAATAAAAAGGAATCGGCACTAACGACATATTAACTCTTTTGGTTTAAACTGAATGCAGGTAGTCTCAAGTGAGCTGGATGAACCTGAGGTTGACATGCTAAAGGATATTGGATTGGAAATTATAGCAAGATGTGGTGGTTTGCCACTCGCTATCAAAGTAATGGGAGGACTCTTGTGCAAGAGGGAAAAGCAGCGACATGATTGGGAGAAGGTTCTGAATGATTCCATATGGTCAGTATCCGAAATGCCCCAAGAGCTAAACTATGCAATATACTTGAGCTACGAAGATTTGCCTCCGTATATGAAACAGTGCTTTCTGCACTACTCCCTTCTCCCTAAAAATACAGAGTTCTTTGTTGATGTAGTTGTTAGCATGTGGATTAGTGAAGGATTTTTTCAAGCAAACTCAGATGAATCAGAAGAATTAGGAAGCGAGTGCTATAAGGAGTTAATATTGAGAAACCTAATAGAGCCAGATACAAAGTGGCCTGATCAATGGGTTTGCAACATGCATGATGTTGTCCGCTCATTTGCTCAGTATGTGGCCAGAGACGAAGCACTAGTAACTCACAACAGAGAAACTCTTGGTATTATCAGTAAACGTAATTCACATAAGTTTTATCGATTATCTATCGAAACCAAAGGATCAAAATCAGATGAATTTGAGTGGAGTTTTTTGCATGCACAGGAATCACTGAGAACACTAATATCAATTGGCCAATTGAGGATTAAGCATGGTGATTGGTTGATTACTTTTTCGAGACTAAGGACTCTACATATAGAATATGCAAATGTTGCTACATTGGTTGAATCTGTGTACCAACTTAAGCACCTGAGGTATATGTTCCTAAGATACACCGATATATCTAGACTATCGGAGAACATTAGCAAGATGAAATTCTTGCAGTACATTAGCCTTCGTGGTTGTGAAAGTTTGGTGAAACTTCCTAATGGCATTGTAAAGCTAGGGCAGCTGAGCTATCTTGACTTTAGCTACACAAGTATAAAAAGTATACCTAGGGGATTCTGTGGTCTCACAGATTTGAGGAAACTACGTGGGTTTCAAGCTGACGTTGATGGTGGTTGGTGTAGTTTGGAAGAGTTGGGGCCACTTTCCAAGCTCAGGATTCTTGGATTACAGAGTCTAGAGAATGTATCTGCTGCCTCGTTCGCCGCAAAGGCTAGGCTTGGTGAAAAGGTGCATCTTACCGGTCTGCAGTTACACTGCACCAACAGATTGGGAGATGATGGGCTGGTCAAAGAGGAAGAAAGCGCCTCTGAGAAAGAGCAACGACGAATTGAGGAGGTGTTTGATGAGCTCTGTCCTGCGCCGTGCTTAGATCATCTTTTCATCTTAGGATATTTTGGTGGGCGGCTCCCAATGTGGATGATGTCGACAGCGATGGCGCCCCTCAAGAGCTTGAGGATTCTATCAATGGAGAACCTGGCCTGCTGCACCCAACTCCCTGATGGCTTGTGTCAGCTCCCCTGTTTTCAGCTCCTTCAGATAAAAAACGCACCAGCTATCAAGCGTGTTGGTCCTGAATTCCTGCAACCCTACTATCACCATAGTCATCATCCTTCAACTCATGAGGTGGTTGTGTTTCCGAGATTGCACACGGTGAAATTAATAGGAATGGTGGAATGGAAGGAGTGGGAGTGGGAGGAGCAAGTGCAAGCCATGCCTGTCTTGGAGGAGCTTCTTATCGATGGTTGCAAACTCAGGCGTGTTCCTCCTGGCCTTGCCTCCCATACAAGGGCTTTGAAAAAATTATACATATACAATGTTCAACACCTGAACTCTCTAGAGAACTTTGCTTCTCTCGTTGAGCTTGATGTGTATCTGAACCCCGATCTCGAGAGGATCACTAATCTCCCCAAATTGCATAAGCTTCACATCAGGTGCTGCCCAAAGCTGAAGGTACTGGAGGGCATGCTTGCACTCCAGAGGCTCGAGCTACGGGATTTCGACATGGAAATACTACCGGGATACTTGCAAGATGTAAAGCCAAGGCATTTACTGTTGGACTGCTGCCTAGAGTTGCTCACTTCCATAGCTGAGGGACAATCTAGCCCAGAGTGGGAAAGATTGAGTCATATCCAGCATGTCAAGGCCTATGCACATGATGGAGACAATCAGAGGGAATGGTATGTGTTGTACACAAGAGAGCCATACAACTTGAAGACAAATATCAGCCACTTTACCATATCTGGAGGTAAATTAGCACAGCCGCTTCGTCTTAATTTGTTGCCTTGCTCTGTTCATTTAATTTGTTTCCTTAATTTCCACTTGTTGATTTCATCTTTCATCCTTAATTTCTTTCGACAGCACCAGGGGATGAAGAGGAATAGGAGACATACTCTGATGGGAAGAACAGGGGCAAGAATATCCGTCCTGCTTGCAGAAAAATGAAGTGGCCTCGATCATTTTATTCCCCCAACTTCTTCAACCAGACCAGGACCATGCCCTGACAGGCTTGTTCCTATTAGAAATGAAATGAAAACATGTTAGATTTTTCGCAGCACATCACTGTTCCCCCTCATCATCATGATTTTTCATTTTTAATCTACGGTATGGTAGAGGATGCAAAAAAAAAAGGAGAGCTAGAGCGAATTAAGAATATAAGTATGAAACTATTGTGATGCCAGACTACGTGCTAAAAAAATGATAAGGGTCAACAAAACCTTATGACTTTATTAGGGGTTTAGTAACGCCCATAATCAGCATGCGTCCAACAATCACAATAACACACACGCTTGCAGATTGACAGGAGAGGCGAGTCAATGGAAGCTCTCGCTGCGGCGATTCAACGGAAGCGTAGATTGCTGGTGAGCATTATGATAGTTCATGCAATGCTAGAGAAAGAAACAGAGATACGAGTGTTTTGAGTTGTGTCAGATCATTTGTTCCGATGGCGAGAATGAGTTAATACGTTGTTAATGTGTGTATGTAGCCTCACTTGAATATCTGGTGCTTGTTTCTTGCGGATACTTGAATATCTGGTTTGTTAGCATCCAAATGGTTAAGGAAGCCGAAAACACTTGTCAGATACTCCGTTGAGAGAGTTAAGAAAGCCTTGCTGTGTTGACACCACGACGAAGGAGCTAGCCTCATCGCCTGTCAATAACAACCCCTGCAATTCAAACTTGTGAACAGAAACCAAAACGCTTGGTAATGTTCATCATGATTATGAAGATTTAACACAGTAGAGATACCTTTTCAGGGTTGATTATAACTGAAACTCCAGGTACAGCACTTTCCGGATCAACCTTCACCTTCAGAGCTCTGATCTTAAACTGTCTGCACTGAGTAAGAGGACAGTAGAAGCAGAATTGCAGCCAGAGTTAATCATTGCAACACAAGGAAGACTGGTACGATATGCTAGAATCAAGGAACGCTAGAGAAGCCTCGTAGAAGCATTCAACCGAGCAGGGAGAATATTATTTCAGCATGTGGAGTTCAAACGTACAGAATTACACGAACCAACAGAATCAGAAGATGAAGTAACACTAGCAGAGGTTATACATAGGCTTCTACTAACATATAACCGGATGGTTGAAATGAATAGGATCAGAAACGTACTTGCATGAAGAATATAAGAGCCAGAGATTGATCGAAATACAAAGTAACTAAATTGGAATTTTATACATTGACCTTCATGAAGGAAACAACTGAGTACGTATTATGCTACTAGCCAATACACCCCAAAAGTAGTGCTAGCACGACGTCATAATTTCACCGGCGGTGCAACAGGGAAGATATTAGGAAGCGCTCTGCTCACCCACTGTGAGCGCCTGAGACAGGGTGGGGCTGGAGGAGGGACGGCCGGAGAGGTCGAGGAAGGAGCCTTGCGTGGGCCTTGGGAACGGTGGGGCCCAGCTGTCAGCAATAAGTACAGTGTTGTATTTGGTGTTCGAAGATTGACCTTTTACCTCTCGGCTTTTATGTTACCTGCAGCGTTGCCGTTTGACTTGCTAGGTTGCTAGGTTGTTCAGTGTGAATTTGGTGATTTTCATTTTAATAGCTGTGAAAAAAAGGGAGTCATTAGCTTGGTTATTCATTCTTGAAGGTTTTTATTCAGTATCCATGTATACACTGTAAAACAAGTGTAATCTGTACTAATGGCATATAGAAACATAGAAAATTTTGTATATCGTGGTAGCAACAAAGTTTTATGAAGACAAGCACTTTCTTTGCATTTTCTTAGCCTCCTCTGTGACCCTACATGCTATACTTGGCTGTGTTGTTCGAGGGGATGAAGAGGAATAGGACATAGAGGAAGGGGGAGAATACGAATTGAGCGGTGACTTTGTCGTTCTTTTTCTTGCTTCAGTTCATGACTTCACCTGCGAAAGGTATCAAAATCCCAATACACCTTAGATTACTTGTTCCAACAACTCAAGGTTTTCTAAGGTGTGTCATCGATTATAAAGCAATGTTTAAACTCTCAGAAAATTCATCATTGGCGTGAAACAAATGATGAGGACGACCTGAATACACCAAGAGAATGCTGCAGGTTACATTACATGGTGAACCAACAGCTCAACATAGAACTCACTCAAAACAGTCTAATTGGGATCATGGCGCTACAACAGAGTATGCTATATAGGCCATGGGCGCGAACAATCCTCCCTATGATTCCCTAGTTGAGTCATCTAGATGCCCACGTCAATGGTTATAACATTCATATTTTCATATGTAGTAGTTCATTTTTTTTAGAAATTTCAATCTTCTTTTCCATCACCTATATATATGCTTTTCAAACCTCTTAAGAATACAACTAATGAGCTGTCAGCTATATTGCTGATATATACAACATTCAAGTTTTCTTACGTAGTAGTCCATTATTTTTCAATCATTCATGAATATGATTTTGGAAGCCTGTTAAGAATACAACCAATGTGCTATGTCTGCTATATTGCTGCTATACATTACATATTAACATTGTATTAATGTGGACTTTTGATGGGACATTGGTGCTGTGTCAAGTTACGTTAGAATGTTATTTTAGGAGGAAAGTAGTCAACAGATAGGTCAGTGAAATTGAATTGTTCGCCGACTTTCTTATGGGCCAGCGCCTTTTTTATGGGCTTCTATGGGCCGCAATTTCTTTAGTCTACTGTATGAAAATTGAGTCCATCGACACACACATCGTTAAGGATACAGCACTTACAAGTAGCATAGAATTCACGATTTCCTAAAAGCATGAGTAAAGTTCAAGGCAAAGTAACTAAACAAAAGATCACCTTTACCATTGCAGTACTGTCGGTGTGCTGTGTTAAGGCAATCTTATTGATGTATAATTTGATGCTCATACGGAACAAGATTTACAAGGTATCCAAAAACCTCAATGAAGAAATATTGATATGTCAGTCTTCAGCAATGCTGCATAAGCAGGCGCCTTCAAAAAACTAAGTTGGTCGAGCAATTATTGCGCCAGCACAACATATTCCCATTCCCATTCTACCCCATATGCTAAGTTGGTCGAGCAATCATTGCGCCAGCACAACATATTCCCATTCCCATTCTACAACATATTCTTTTTTTTGTTCCCATCACCTTTTCATATGCGGTCAGTACTAACTCTTATCTATATTCCTAACGTCATAATGGAGAATGAGGTGGTCTTTGCACGATGCCAAACAAAAGGAGAATGAAAGTTGATATAGTACATATGGATGTCAAATATCTTCATATCTTTTCTACAAAACGCATATCATGTTTCCTGTCACTTAGGGATGAAGAAGGCATCACGGAAAGATCTCCATTTCTTTCTTTCTTTCTACTTACTATGACAGCGGAAATAAAGTGAGGTGTGGTGTGAAATGAAGTGAGGTGAGGTGTGGCGTGGAAAGATCTCCATGTCGGAGTGTGAAATGAAGCGAGGTGTGGTGTGCTGCGTGCGACTTCCGTGGAGGCTGCTACATATGATAGCGGAAATTTAGGGCCAATAACACAAAAGCATCCCAAAATCTGTAGCCTTTCGTGCAAGTTACAAATTAAAGAATCCAAAATAGAACATCATTAGTCGGTTGAATCATGCTCCTGCTGATGGGCTCATTGACAATGCTGATGACCAACATCATCCGGTTCTCACCAATGACCTACCCATTGCCTGGCCAAATTAAATTATGTAGTCCCTCGGCTCATCGATACCCACAAGGCATAACAATGGAAAGTTTACCCGTTGATGCTCCTTAAAGCCGTGTGGCTTGCTGCTGGACTCACGCTCAAGACATCTTCACCAAAATCAAGACATAACTAAAACAATGGAAGTAAAAAATTAGCACCGGGAAATGCCCTATCCTAGCAGCCTGAGGCAAGAACTAGTTGATAAAGTGAACAGAACTACTGCTACAAGAATTGCCAAAGTAAATCTGTACATTTAAAGGAATAGTTAAATCGGACGGTACTTGTGGCTGGTAGTAGTAAGTTAACAAGTGAAATACAATGTACTATCTGAAGTCCACAACTCATGGTAATTATAAACAGTCCACCTGTTTGAAACGGACAATAGGTACTTGGAACGACAGAGAAATCAATCAGAGGCACAGTTGTGCATTAAGATCCAAAAAAATGTATTGCAGAGTAAAATCTTCACATGTAACCATAAATCAGGATTCAAAACAAAAAAAAGCAGCTAAAGACTTACTGTTGTACATCTATTCGCAAATCAAGTAGATACTAAGCTCAACTGTTGCACATGTATATATATAAAAATTGAGTCCATCCACACTCACATGGTTAAGGATACAGCACTTAGAGTAGTATAGAATTCATTATTTCCTAAAAGATTGAGCAAAGTTCATGGCAATCTAAATAAACAAAAAGTCACCTTTACTATTGCAATACTATCAGTGTGCTGTTTTAAGGCAATCTTATTGATGTATAGTTTGATACTCATACGAACAGAATTTACAATGTATCCAAAAACCTCAATGGCGAACTACTGATATGTCAGTCTTAAGCAATGCTGCATAAGCAGGTGCCTTAAAAAAAGTAAGTTGGTGAAGCAATCATTGCGCCAGCACAACATATTCCCGTTCTACCCCGTGGATGCATAACGTAACTTTGTGTCCATTAATGTAACAGGATCACACTACTTGTTAAAGCTGCAAAGTATACAGGGTCATTGAACAACGCATCCACAAGTATTTAGTTGCTCAGCTCTTGGAGCAAGTCGTGAAGACCCATCCATCTCTCCAACCAAAGGCAAGGTACGTACCTAATGTTGGCTCCCTCTCTGTCTATCTTGCAAGCTCCAGCCCCCCAAATTTCCGATCGCCGAGCTTTGCTCTCATGGTTAAAATTTTGTGCGGCCGGATTTACAATTTTTCATGCATGTATAGCTCTGTCTTGTTGTTAGCAATTAATATTCGTCTTTTCTTCTAAGAAATGTAATAAAGAGGATAGCTTATGGAAAAATGATTGCTAGTGCTGTTCTTTCCTTGGTGACATGTATTTCGATTTTCAGCATTGGTAGTAAAAATCTTTCGCCAAAACTAACGACAAAGATGATGTTTGGATTAACTTTGTCGCACCAAAAGGCAGGTAACAAACCTGAAGTACGTAATGGCGGTGGTCCTGGATGCCCTCGCGTCCTACCTCCAAAACATGCTCACGGAGATGGCGAGAGAAGAGGTTGGAATGCTGCTCGGTGTCTCCGACGAGATCGACAACCTGGGCGTCAAGATAGGGGACCTCAAGAACTTCCTCGCTGACGCAGAGAGGCGGCGCATCACCAACCAGAGCGTGCAGGGGTGGGTGAGGGAGCTCAAAGACGCCATGTACGACGCCACTGACATCCTCGATCTCTGCCAGCTCAAGGCCATGGAGCGTGGTCCATCCACGGCAGTGGACATAGGGTGCTTCAACCCCTTTCTCTTCTGCCTGCGGGATCCTCTCTTCGCCCACGACATCGGCAGCCGCATCAAGGCGCTCAACCAGAGGCTTGGCGTTATCAAGGAGCGGAGTGCCGCCTTCAGCTTCGTCAACCTCGGTTCCTACGTGGAGTGTAGCAGCAGGGTGCATGCGGCCTCTCGCCTAGCTGCCAACCGCGATACGACGGGGGAGCCCGTCCAGTCAGGTGTTGTTGGGGAGAAGATCAGAGAGGACATGAGGGAGCTAGTGGAGATGCTGGCAGAAAAGGAGTGCAACAACAACGTCATGGTGGTTGCCATCGTGGGCGTCGGCGGGATCGGCAAGACCACCCTCGCCCGGGAGGTCTTCAACGACGACACCATAAAGGATAAGTTCAACAAGAGAATATGGCTGAGCGTCAACCAGGATTTTGACAAGGCTGAGTTGCTCAGGACAGCCATCACCCTTGCCGGTGGAGACCACCATGGTGAGAAAGCAATGGCCGTGCTTCGGCCAGCCCTTACTGCTGCCTTGACAGGGAAGAAGGTCTTGCTGGTGATGGATGATGTGTGGAGCCATGGAGCATGGGAGGATGTGCTTGAAACACCCTTGGTCAATGCCGTTGTTGAAGGCAGCCGAGTCCTCGTCACCACGAGAGACGAAAGAGTCGCACGAGGGATGAAAGCCAGGGAGCCCTACCACCACGTCGACAATCTAGGGCCCGAAGATGCCTGGTCCTTGCTCAAGAAGCAGGTCCGTTCGAATTAACTAGTAGTAACATTTGAATCAAGCTAATGATCTATTTAACGGCACTAGCTAGTTACCTCTGGACGCATCACCCATAACTCCTCCAGCCGTGCAATATACTCACTTCTTTAATTACTCGTAGTACTTCCTCTGGTCACGAAGGAATTCATTTTGGATTATGTGCTATCAAACATTATTAACTTTGGCTATAAATATTTGTTTGAATATTTAGATTGGACACATGAAAATAATACACGTAGATTTGTCTCGAAAAGTACTTTCATAATATTATTAGATTTTATAAAAATGTGGCAATAGAAAGCAGACAAAGTTGCATTTTGGAGGTCGCGTCGATGTCCAAAATGACTTCTTTTTTAGGGTACATGTACTACTCACTTTGTTGAAAAGTGTAGGGTGTATTTTTTTAATGGTCTTGTCTACAGATGTATTATTTTAATGAGCTAATTAGCAAATAAAAAAGAATCGGCACTAACCACGTATTAACTCCATTGGTTTAAACTACTTGTAGGTAGTCTCAAGTGAGCTGGATGAACCTGAGGTTGATATGCTAAAAGATATTGGATTGAAAATTATAGCACGATGTGGTGGTTTGCCACTTGCTGTCAAAGTAATGGGAGGACTCTTGAGAAAGAGGGAGAAGCAGCCACGTGATTGGGAGAAGGTTCTGAATAATTCCATATGGTCAGTATCTGAAATGCCCCAAGAGCTAAACTATGCAATATACTTGAGCTATGAAGATTTGCCTCCTTATATGAAGCAATGCTTTCTACACTATTCCCTTCTCCCTAAAAATACAGAGTTCGTTGTTGATACAGTTGTTAGCATGTGGATTAGCGAAGGATTTCTTCAAGGAAATTCAGATGAATCAGAAGAATTAGGAAGCGAGTGCTATAAGGAGTTAATATTGAGGAACCTTATAGAGCTAGATACAACGTATGTTGATCAATGTGTTTGCAACATGCATGATGTTGTTCGCTCATTTGCTCAGTATGTGGCCAAAGACGAAGCACTAGTAGCTCACAACAGAGAAACTCTTGATATTATCAGTAAATGTAATTCACATAAGTTTAATCAATTGTCTATAGAAACCAAAGGATCAAAATCAGACAAATTTGAGTGGAGCCTTTTGCATGCACAAGAATCAATGAGAACACTAATATTAGTTGGCCAGTTGAAGATTAAGCCTGGCGATTTGTCACTTACTTTTTCAAGACTGCGGACTCTACATATAGAATATGCAAATGTTGCTGCATTGGTTGAATCTGTGTACAAACTTAAGCACCTGAGGTATATGTTCCTAAGATACACTGATATATTTAGACTACCAGAGAACATCAGCAAGATGAAATTCTTGCAGTACATTAGCCTTTATGGTTGTAAAAGATTTGTGAAACTTCCTCATAGCATTATAAAGCTAGGTCAGTTGAGGCTTCTTAGCCTTGGTGACACAAGGATAAGTGGTATACCTAGGGGATTCTGTGGTCTAACAAATATGAGGAAGCTAATTGGATTTCTGGTCCACATGGATGGTGATTGGTGTAGTTTGGAGGAGTTGGGGCCACTTTCCAAGCTTAGGCGTCTTGGATTAGTGGGTCTAGAGAATGTATCTACTGCCTTGTCTGCCGTAAAGGCCAAGCTTGGTGAAAAGGTGCATCTTACCCATCTACACTTATGCTGCACAAGTAGAATGGGAGATGATGGGCTGCTCAAAGAGGGAGAAGACATCTCTGGGGAAGAACAGGGACGAATTGAGGAGGTGTTTGAGGAGCTTTGCCCTGCGCCATGCTTGGATAATCTTGAAATCGAAGGGTATTTTGGTCGGCTTCTCCCAAAATGGATGTCATTAACAACAGCCGTGTCCCTCAAGAGCTTGAGGCTTTTAACGATGAAGAACCTGGCCTGCTGCACCCAACTACCTGATGGCTTGTGTCAGCTCCCCTATTTGCAGCTCCTTCAGATCGACCGCGCTCCAGCCATCGAGCGTGTTGGTCTTGAATTCCTGCATCAGCCTTCATCCCAGGTGGTGGTTGCGTTTCCAAGATTGCATGAGATGAACTTAATAGGAATGGTGGAATGGAAGGAGTGGGAGTGGGAGGAGCAAGTGCAAGCCATGCCTGTCTTGGAGGAGCTTCTTATCGATGGCTGCAAGTTGAGGCGTATTCCTCCTGGCCTTGCGTCCCATGCAAGGGCTTTGAAAAAATTATACATATACAGTGCTCGGCACCTCAACTCTTTGGAGAACTTTAATTCTCTCGTTGAGCTTGAGGTGTATCGGAACCCCGACATCGAGAGGATCACTAATTTTCCCAAATTGCAAAAGCTTGACATCAGATGTTGCCCAAAGCTGAAGGTACTGGAGGGCGTGCTTGCACTCCAGAGGCTCAAGTTGTGGGATTTTGACATGGAAACACTCCCAGGATACATGCGAGATGTAAACCCAAGTCATTTGGAGCTAGACTGCAGCCTTGCAATGCTTACTTCCATAGCTGAGGGAAAATCTAGCCCAGAGTGGGAAAAGTTGAGTCATATACAGCATGTCAAGACCTATGCACACGACGGAGACAATGAAAGGAAATGGTATGTGCTGTACACAAGAGATCCCTACAAATTGGACACAAACATCAGCCGCTTTACCACGTCTAGAGGTAAATTAGCACATCTGCTTCGTGTTAATTTGTTGCTTTGCTTTGTTCATTCAATTTGTTTATTTAATTTCCGCTTGTTGATTCCATCTTTCATCTGTATGCTAGAGGCTCAATTTGTTTCCCACCGTTTCATTTCTCTTGACAGCAGAAGCAGGAGAGGAAGGCAACAGCCGTTCCCTACCACGGTGCGCACGCCACAAAAACCAGTGCCCCGCTCCGTCTCGCACCAGAGGCAACAGGCCTTTTCTTGGTACGCGCGCACCAGCCCTTTGTATTCGTTGAGATTTTTCGTAGCACGTCACTGTTCCCCTCATCATCATGATTTTTCATTTTTAATCTATGGTAGAGGATGCCAAAAAAAGGAGAGCTAGAGTGAATTAAGAATATAAGTATGACACTATTGCGATGCCGGACTACGTACTCAAAATTTTTTTGGGAATAAGAGAGATGAATGTTAAAGAGAGAGAAAAGATTAATGAGGGTAAAAGAGATAAAAGATCATTAAACCTACATGTACGCCTTACAATATGAAATAAGGTAGCAAAAACTACAGACCTTATATGTCAACTGAGGGAGTACCAGTTAAGTAACGCCCCATAATTAGCATGCATCGAACAATCATAACTATACACACGCTTGCAGGTGGCGGCGGAGCCAGTAATTGGATATAAGGGGGCCATCATCGGTCTGGACTCTGTGAAACGCCCCACGTTTTTAATTAACCTTAATTGGCATGTTATTAGGTTAAGTGAGGTTAATTAGGTAGCTAATAATCTAAAATTCGGGGGGAATTTAAACTTTTTGTGTAAACTAGATTGCAATCGAAGAACATTACACGAATGTGTTACTTCTACGATCTCATCGACAAGAATCGAAGCAATTGATATAGATCAGAGAGAGAGATAACATTCAACGGCACGACTAATAAAACCATACAACTCAATTAAAAGATATATCTATCAGTATGGTACAACAGTTAATTAATTACAACTCCCATTCAAGAAAGCAATTACATCAATTACATGACAATTGGAAGTTACATAAATTAAATACAAGTATTACAACTCACTGAAACTTGTATTTGTGTCCGTCATAATATTACATCAAATATAAATGTAAAATTGCATTATATGCATTTCATACATTTACAATTAACCACGAGCTATGGTAAACATAAATTACATGCATATCATTTCATATAACAAATACTAAATAGTTGACTTCTAAAATAGCCACAGTTTTATTTGCGAGAAGAGTTAATAGGAAAATACCGAAAAAGACCGAACAAAAGAAAATAATTACAAGAGGGATTGCCGTCAGAACCCTAGGATTTAAATTGTGCAGGCGGTTTGTTCACTGAGGTTCCCAGACCGTCCGGGGCCGGTCGGCACCTCTCACAGCCATTAGATCATCACTCGGCAATAAAAACAAACCTGAAATTTTCTTCCAACAAAATACTGTGCACCTCAGCCCACAAAATAATTCAGCCCAGCCCATAGCACAGTACAGCCACCACACACCGGAAGGCACTAGAACTCAACCAGCACAGGGGGTAAAGGCCGAAGCCAGCAAGGCACAGGAGGCAAAACTCCATTTGATGACCACCACGGCCAACACAACCACAACCAGCACAGAGACCAGCTTAAGTCATCCAGAAGGCACCACACAGTCCTCAGTAAAACAGCTCACGCAACCAGCCGAGTAAAAAGGAAGAAGGAAGAGAACCCACGGCACCAGCCAGCCATCACCTCATTCTTGCTCTCCTCACAAATCGAAAGCAACCACACCAGCAATTACCAACTCAGTCCCAAGCATCATCCAACCGAGGGCAAGCAAGGGGGCAGACAGCAGGACCGCAAGCCGCAGGCAGAGGAGGCCGCCACCGGGACCAGTGGGCGCTCAAGCAAACAGAAAGCGACCACAAGCATCTACCATCACCTCCGCCGAAACCAGTCAAGCTTTCACCAACAAAGGTAGCCCACAAACCCTCACCCGTACTAGCATTTTCAGTAGAACCTTCTACCCAACCATTAGCCACTGTGTAGCGTAGCATCACCAGCACACAATATCACTGGCACAACGTTTAACCGTTAATAAAGGGGAGTAGAAAGGAGGGAAGTTACTGTAGTTAAGGGTCGGCGGCGGCGCGCCACCGGTGGCTAGACCGCGCCCCCGAGCACCACCTCACACCCCCCGGCATGCGGGCGGTGCCGGTCTCCGTCGTGCCTAGCCACAGCAGCGCGCATCCCTGCCATCCCTTCACTTGTGCTAAGAAAATCAAATAAGCATGCATCAGTAAAGTAGCATCCGAAAGAATCATGGGGAAGGGGTAATCGGGCCTAGAAGGGCCAGATCCGGGCCGTGGGCCACGGATCCGGCGACCGGGGCGGCGCAAGAGGGGAGAGAAGCCGGCAGGGAGAAGGGGGACGACGGCGCTAGAGCAAGGGGGAAGTGGGGCGGCGGCGCGAGGGAAGAAGGGGAGGGAGCAGAGAGAGAGGCGGCGGTAGAGAGAAGGGAAGGAGAGGCGGCGGTGTAGGCGCGGAAGAGAGATGAGGGGGAGGCGGCGGCGCGGAAGAGAGATGAGGGGGAGGCGGCGGCGCAAGAGAGAGGAAAGAGGAGGTGGCGGCACAAGAGGGGAGGAGAGGAGGCGGTGTAGGCGAGAGAGAGGGAAGAGGGGGCAGTAGCGGCGGCGCAACACCGAGAGAGGAGAGGAGGCAAAGAAAGGGGCGGCGGCGCAAGGAAATGAGGGAGGAGGGTCGGACGGGAGAAAAAAAGGGAGAAAGGAGGAGGAGCGGGCCGAGCTGGGTTGGGCCGAAGGCCGGTCGGGTTAGGAAAAATGGAAGAGAGAGAAAAAGGGGGGAATTAGAAAGTGAAGAAGAAAAATTAAAGAGGAAGGAAATTATTCTAAAACCTGTACCTAAATTTTGGTAGCATAAAAACAATAGTAATTTTTATAAACTCACTTGAAACCCCAATCTAGATTTTGCTTCGTGTCGATTTAATATTCTTGAATCATATGCATTAGAACAATACTAGTTAAATTGGTCGTTAAGAGAGTAACCAAATTTATGAATTCCGAGCCTCGAACATCCGATAGCCACCCAAATCCAAAACTTAGAAGACTTAGAAGCCTCACGACGATATTTGCCGCATGTTATTAATTCTTTATATTCTTCGTCAACTTATTTATTGTAATTAATTTGTAGAATTCCACTCAGAATTAATTAGGGCCATTATAACTAATTAGTTGGCCGATGAATTAAAATAGTGCACGCCGATAAAACTGATACGCCTGCGAAATCAATTATTATGCCATCGTCTAAACCGTTTAACGCGGACTTAAACCATAAGTATTCTAATTAAGACCAATTAATTGATAAAAGACCAATAGTATCTAATTGTCCGAACTGGAATAAATTCAATACCCTCAGTAGATTAACGTATAGCACATACTGATTAAATTAGTGTTTACCAATTAAATCACTTCATGTTGTAATTAAACACCGAATTAACTCGACGATCGTAGGGTATGGCATCACTTCTCTGATAAACATTCTTGAGAGCTAAAATAAAATTAGGTGATATCCATATATTAAAACTAGTATGCGTAAGAATTAAATTACCAGTGCATCCTTTAGATTGCCCTAGTATGCATTTAATTGTTCATTTAATTTTTATTAGCCGCTCATAAATGAAAGAAGACCACTAGTAAGTATTTCTGAACTAACTACTAGAATGAATTAATAGCTCTTAAAAGATTTTAAAACTATTAGCGACGATTAGAATAGCACGTGTCGATCTAAATTAAAGCGCGATGATTAAAATCGTACGCGTTGGTTAAACTTGTATGCGACGATTCAAATAGCATTTAGGTTGTAAGAATCTACAACCAGCTAAAATACAATTCGACGATCACTTAGAGACGGCATAGCATAATTTAGTTACTTATTTAATTAAAATATGATTCCTTCTATGTGTGACCTAACTCGTAATATGCATTCTAATTGCGAGAAAAGCAACTGTATCTAAAAAGAAGAATATGTCAGAATAAACCAGAGACTTAAAAAGGTATTTAAAAGGAAGGTAAATGCATATGCATCTAGGAGAACTGAATAAACATCATTGCATACGTAAAATCGGCTAGGATTAACATTCATCGCCATAGTTGTACATGCATTTCCTTAGTTACGTTTAATCGATAAATTGCATAAAATCAACAATATGCTAGACATACATCCTAAATAGATTGTATCCTCCGACGCTAGTACGATAGTGTCAAACAACGAATATTGTATAAAAACTAATCTTGATTAATACGATCAGAGTTGAGTTGAGCGAAGCCTCACCCTAGGCGCACAAGCACCTCAACATCTCGAACCTTATTATATTTTCGTAAATTAAATCGTAGCCGATGTATGTAATTGCAGGCAAATATCTGAGTCATGGGAAGGATTCCACCTGATCCTACTTGAATCCAAATATGTGGTTAAAGTCCAGGCAAGCTTTTCTTTTGAGCATATAGTCAGAGTACTTTTAGTAAAATAAAGTATTTTCCTATTAAATTATTATCACCTTGCATGCAAATGAAAAATATTTAAATCGAAAGGGAATTGAGAAGGAAAAGAAAGCAGAATCGGCGACTGACAGAGCAGTCGGTCGTATAGAATAATAAAAGGGTGGGCAGAGGTTGCCTTGGTAGGGACGGAAGGGCAGGTTGGGGGACCTCTGCATAAGATATAATATAAGTAACTACAAACTTCATCTGTATGAACGGACCGTATTACATCGTGTCAGCCAACATTTCGTCCATGAATGGATGGACAGAATTAGTAGTACTGTCAAGGTTATTATATTCTCCACGTGGGTAAGTAATAAATTAGGAGGTGAACCCAGTGGTCGGCTGTTCTCAGGACCTGGGGGATCCATACCGCCATTGCCCGAGTCTGATCGGTATCGTGCGCGGGGGCGATATATTACGCAGTGGAGTGTTGGGTGAAGGCCGAAACCTTCCCAACCAACGGTTATGTCACTTTGGGGAGTCCGTGATAGTAATAATTGCATGCACTCACCGATTGTGAATAACCGGGTGGAGATATAATATACTGAGATAGATACAAAAGTTCTGTATTCTGATCTGGGCACCACATCTTAGGAAATGTGGAAACCCACGGGCCAGTAGGATCAGAATGATGATGGGTAAAGTGATACAAGCTTGCGCAATGCTATACAAATCATGAATTCATGCCTGTCTCCGGGAAAGGAGAGCACGGAAACTTATGGGGGTTTTTGCCGTTCATACGAGTGTTCGATAGCTTTCTAAATTAATAATGTGGACTTCTTTCCAAACATAACAGCAAAACCTATTTTCTATAATCCTGAGAAGAGGATTGAGAATAAGAAACATATTGAGAATGAACAAGAGATTGGGAATATAAACGTATATTCCTGGAAATGTGGAAGAGCATTTAGTGCATGTTGCTAATATTAACGCTTGCTGAGTACCTTTGTACTC
The DNA here is from genome assembly GCA_036346265.1 of Melocanna baccifera. Classification (NCBI taxonomy): domain Eukaryota; kingdom Viridiplantae; phylum Streptophyta; class Magnoliopsida; order Poales; family Poaceae; genus Melocanna; species Melocanna baccifera. The sequence goes on along the minus strand of JAYEVJ010000136.1, from coordinate 214,189 downwards.
ATCCTTGCTATTAATTCCTTTCTCTAGATGCCTGATAAACTGGAGGATTGCTAGAATCTGGTGAAGACCACATGAATGGATTTAAGTATTAGCCAGGTGGAATACTACAGACTCATACTACGGAGAATAAGAGGCGGAGGCGACGACCGGAATTGCCCCTAGGTTCTTCAGTATGGTAATATTCGAGTCCTTGCAGCTCTGTAATGAATTTTAGCCCTGCGTGGCGATATTTTTGCAATATCGTTTTGTCTCTAATTATTGTTCCGTTGTAACACTCTGATGGGTTTATTATTCGTTAACGCGATGTTCTATCGGCTAAAACGAATAATAATCCGTTGACTAGCATAATTACCCCTGGTAATTGTGCGGGTCGTTTCACTCTGCAGCTTCACGATTCGATGCCCAGGCGACCGGCGACGTGACGTCGCGACCAGTCGATCACCGCGAGGCACGCGACCGCGACGGACCAGACGACCAGCGCACCACCACCACGCTGCACGCCAGCGCCCGGCTTGCAGGTTGATAGAGAGGCGAGTCAATGGAAGCTATCGCTGCGTAACGGCTTCGACATTTTCACTGGGTCACATCTTTGCCAACCCAACGGAAGCGTAGCTTGCTGGCTCTACCGTTTATGCTTATACGTGAGATTATGATTTGTATTATGACTTTATTAAGCTGGTCAGCATTATGATAGTTCACGCAATGCTACAAAAAGAAACAGAGATACGAGTGTTTGAATATCTGGTTAAGGAAGCCGAAAACACTTGCTGTCAGATACTCAATCTATTGAGAGTTAGGAAAGCCTTGCTGTGTTGACACCACGACGAAGTGAGGAGCTAGCCTCATCGCCTGTCAATAACAACTCCTGCGATTCATCACAAAATGGGGCCATCCATACATGAACGGCTGATCAGATTCAGGAAATTAGATAATATCCTTTCCAATGTGCAGAACATTCAGCCAGGCGAGGAGATTAGAGAATATTCTTTCCAATGTCAGCCAGGCGGAATTTTTTTCTTAACAGGAATGATAACGGATTTATTACAAAACATATATAATCAATCTTCACTGTTTTCTGTAAAACGAAAAAACAGCTACATGATTGACAATCCAAATACTTCTTTGTTCAGACATGTGGGTTTAAGAATGTTTAATCACAGCAATTTGTTGCAACCTTGCTATTGGGCATTGAATAATTGCTATCTTATTGAAGCTGCTTCAACTCATGTCTCCCTTTTCTATAGGAAATTGCTGGGTCATTCAGTGGCATGATTTGGACAAATCAGTAATTAGACTATAAATTCCAAAAAAAAAACTTAATACCTTTTCACCAGATGCATGGTCGTATATATGATATGTTGTAGTAAAACATGATATACATGTATGCAGGTGGAAGCTAGCCAACGAAGCTAGCCGGGACTGCTGCATTCAGTGTATGGACAAACAAAAAGTCACAATTTGATTTTGGTCACCTTTTTTTTTTATCATGGGTGATAACTGAGAAGCTTTTTCTGTTAAGGAAACGATCATCGAAATTATTTGTGATTGTGTATTGAGAAGCTTGGTGACAACAAAATTATTTTCTTAACTGGAATGATAACGGATTTATTACAAAATATAATCAATCTTGTCGATGTTTTAATATCGATCTTATATATGCTTTGTTTGGATTAGGAGGAAACTTTCTTAAGAGACTGGCTATAAGTATACGAAAGACACGGAAATTTTTATACAGGTTCAGGCATTTTTCTAAGAGAATAATAGTCCTACATCTAGTGTGACTATTGCTCAAAGGGAATAATTACAACAGAATAATGCCAAAGGGATTTGCAGTAACTCTGGAATCTAGCCCCCCTTTTCTTTTCCTTTGATATCAATTCTTATATTTGAAGGAGGTTACCACTAGATGCGCTACGCAGCGGAAGAAGAGTTGGAGTAGCCCGGTCCAACGTAGATGCGCGTCGATGAAGAAGAAGCGGTCGATCGTTTCACAAACTGAACGTCTTCTCCTTGCGTCCTAGCAATAGCCTTGCGCTTCTCGCCGATCAGCACAGCAGCAATCGCAGTGACGGAGTCCACACGTTCGGGATGGAACGCCGCGCGCTGGTGTGCTAGCACCGCGCGCCCGGCTAGGGTTTCGGGATACGGCCGAGGGGAGGTGGCGGCTAGGGTTTTCAGGATAGTAGCGTCACCCCCTGCAGCCCCACCTCCACATATTTATAGAGCATGCTAATGGACTTCCACGTTGTAGGCCCATTAGAACTCTAATCCCATATGGATCAATATCTCTTTTAGCCTTAATACCGAATTATTTATGATTGCCTCTTGGGCACATCACTAACAATATTGCCCACAAAACGGCAACCATTGTCCCACGCCAAAAGACGTCTTAACACTTTGGGATATAACTGTCAGAGGGAGGTTATTGTCAGAGAGACGTGATTAACTGTCCGCCTTACGATGGTGTAACACCTCGGCCCATGATGGCCCATGTGTGTGTGCACATAAGGATGTAGATTAGTCCCACATTGATAGTTTAATATAAGAAGTACTAACATATAAACTCATAGGTACCATTGGTAATAATCTTCGGTTAACCATTTTACGCGAAACGAGGACAAAAGCGCAAACAGGTTGTCACGTGTGCATAGCTTATTCATAATAGGGTTAGACTTAAGCCAGTTTGGATTCTAGGGCGTTACAGATGGTTGTTATTAGATAGAGATCGTGTAGTTATTGGGTATAAACGTACGTCCTAACTGCCTTGTCAGATGGATCCACCACATGGTGGATCATCGTAGATAGGCTAATTGAAGAAATACTGGTCTTAGAAAAGTCGACGACCACGAGACCAGTTACGACTATCTTATGCTCGCAGAAGAACTTACAGCTATGAGATGGTCGTGGAAGATCTGGGACCAAATAGTCGTAGGACAGCTTACGACTATGAGATAATTGTAGAAGAGCTTACGACTACTAAATGAATTTCTCCTTTACTAATAAGGGGTATATAGAAAGTATATAGTGATGTAATAATTTAAGGATTACTCTATCCTCGTCAAATCTTCACTGTTTTCTGTAAAACGAAAAAACAGCTACATGATTTTGATAATCCGAATAGTTCTTTGTTCTGACATGTGGGTTTAAGAATGTTTAATTTCACAGCGATTTGTTGTAACCTTGCTATTGGGCTCAATGCTAATGCAATCCTCTGTTTTCATAACCTGTTATATTTTTTTTCAACAACTCGCACGAACAACAAGGTCCAGCACCGCTCAAAATAGCGATGAGAACCGCGATTTTCATTGGAGCAGCGATAAAATCACTATAGCAGCGACAAAATTACTGTAGCAATTTTGTCACGTAGTGATTTTTTTGTTTTTTTTGTATTTTTGTGTTTTGTTTTTTTTCTCGTATTCCTTTGCATTGTCCGCTCTAGACTAGCGTGCCGTTTTTATTTTTATTTTTTTAAATTTAATTATGCCCAATAAACCAACTCAGTTACAGTAAAAAAATAAGCCAGCTACAGTAAAATTTTAGCAAAAGCCAAAAGCCATCGCTATTCCGAACGCTAGGGGGTTCGGAATAACGATGGTTTCTGGCTTCTGGTTGAAATTTCATTGTAACTGGTTTATTTTTTACTGTAGCTGAGTTGGTTTATTAGGCATAATTAAATTTAAAAAAATATAAAAATAAAAGTGACATGCTAAAGTATCACGGACAATGCAAAAGAATACGGAAAAAATAAAACATAAAAATTCCAAAAAAAAAGAAAATAACAAAAAGCTACAGTGATACGAAAGCCGTGCCATCGCTCATCGCCACCGCTCACAGCCATAGTGAGCGGGGCCTAATTAAGTTCTTGATCAAAAGAGTACCGTATCAGAGAGGATGATCGATTGGTCTAAATTTTTATACGTGACGGAATTGACCAACAGGTGCAACGGTGTGTCCATCCTGATCACCACGTACGAGGGCACGCACAACCACCCGCTGCGATGGCGATGGCGTTGACCACGTTGGCCGCGGGGTCCATGCTATACTCTCAGGCTCCATGCCGAGTGCGTATGGCGCGGGGCTCCAACTTCCTGGTGCGCATCATCTCGGCCTCCACGCCGTTCCCGACGGCCACGCTCGACCTCACCCACGGCTCGCCCGGGGCACCCAACGCTATGCCGCTCAGCGCCGCGCCACCGCCCACATAGTTCCAGGGCAGCCCAGGGTGTGGAGCGAGTATTTGAGTTGGTCTGTTGCTCTTGGAATAGTCCGTGTGGTACTAAACAAGAGCGGATTCTTGCTGTTAATTGTTATATTGTAGCATCCAGGCCAAGGTTCCTGCTCTCTTTCTATGCTGATTTTGTACAGAGTTCAAAGAAGCAAAGCATTCTTAACATCAACTTCAGCATCGGACACTCAAATGGTTAGTCCCCTTCCTCTTCTTTTCACAGATCTTCTTCCCCCATCAGGAAGTAGAGAAAGCTTGCGATGATTGATGCCTCGAACAAGCCATCTTTGTGCTCGGCTGAACGCCTCACTTGCCACCAGCTGCCATAGCATATCCTTGCTCCCTGTCGCAGCACTGGTGTTGTCGTGTATGGGTTTCTTTTTCTTTTCCGATCTGTTTTAGTGCTTTTTCTCTTTTCTAGGGTTACCAAGAATCCAAAACAATAAACCAACCTTTCGGGAGCTTTTACTCTGAAATGCTTGAAAATTATACTGACACAAACTTTACCTATACTTCCATCCTAACGTATGCTTTGCTGACTTGGGTTCCTTTACCAAAGTGAATAGCTGTTGGTTGTCATACTGCAGAATGCAGCACTTTCTGGTGGACTTAATGTGTTGAAAGGCTAACACCTGAGGCGTGAAAAGCAGAAATGGTAAGGAAGCATGTAATGCTCATCACGGTATACATGTGAAAGTAGTCGATGAATAGGTCAGTAAAGTTGAATACTTGAATGTCTGTCTTTGTGTGTTCAATTCGCCGACTTATGTTCTGGGCCGTGGTGAGCCAACCATATGTTCGCTGTTGGCCCGTAACTTATGGGCCGAGTACACGTTCGCATTAAGGTTGTGCACTTGTGCTCACCGAGAGAGATTCAAGAGCTGACGAAGATACGCAGAACGGAACAAAAACAAGTCGCAGTAGCAATTAAGCTGGAAAATCAGATTTGGAAAATCAGGAGTAATAGTAGATTATTAAATGTTGCAGCTATTAATTCAAATGAATTTTCGTTTGTTTGCAAGCAGTAAGGAGGGATCGATGTGGAAACAATTGATCGCATCTTGTTTAACTGCTATATTCCCAAGTTTATCTGGTGCTATTTCAGATTCGATCGAGGATTTGGTGGACAGATGGTTAGCCATCACCGTCGGCAGGCGCGGCTAGACGGCGTTCGTGGCTGACGCTGACCACCACATCGACGTAGCAGGGGCTGAACTCCGCTTCACGCCATGTACGGGATCAAATCATCACCGCTAGGGGTTTACTACATGTACAGTGCAAACATACTTAGGCAAACGACTCCTGTAAACTCACTCCAGATCAAATCATCACAGACAAAAGGCAGGCAGAGGTACATACTTGGGCAAAAGAGTGACTCATGTAAATTCACTAAGACCAAACTAGACGCCTGCATGGCATGTAGGATATGACGACAATATATAGTACTAGACTAGCCCGTTTCGCAAGCTGCAGCAGCAAAACAACGGCACCAAGAGCATACAAAACAAATCACACCATGCTCGAGCCACGATGGTTAAGCACCAACCAAATGGTCTCCTTATTATCCACTCACTCGTAAGTCACACACACAGATGAGATGATACATCGTAGACGTGCCTGCCTTACCCAAGCTTGCTAGCAGTTGCAAGGGTTGCACTTGCAGTTGGAGCCGCAGCTGCAGCCATGGCCGGTCTCGCCGGACTCGGCGGCCTTTTCAACCTGCGCCTTCTCCGGCGCGACGCCGAGGACCACGGTGGCTTGGCTGCTGCTTCCCTTCTCTTCCAAGTCAGGGTACATCTTTCTGCAACCAGCAAAATCAAATTAATTAGCGCAAGAAATTCCTCACTGCTGCTGAAATACTAAATAAGCTGATCACATACCCGCACTTGCAGCTTGAGCCGCAGCTGCAGCCTGATCCACAACTGCAAGACATCTTTGAGATGTGGGGAGAAGAAGAGCTTTTTGAGAAGATGAGCACAATGCCAAGGCTCCACTCCTGCGCCACTATTTATAGGACTGAATTAAGGCAAACAAGACGACGGTGTCGCGTGTCACCATGCTATAGGTTGTCCAAAATTAGTCTTTAGTATGTATGTATGTATGTATGTATGTATGTATGTATGTATGTATGTATGTATGTATGTATGTATGTATGTATGTATGTATGTATGTATGTATGTATGTATGTATGTATGTATGTATGTATGTATGTATGTATGTATGTATGTATGTGGCTCCTCCAATGCCCTTTTTTTGATGATTAGTTATCTTTTGGGAGCGAAAGCTTTGATATAGTTTCCGAGTTGCCGATGATATCATTGGACAATCATCTGTTACCGAACCCAAGTGATGGTGAGTGCAGGTGTAACTGCGAATCTTTGTTTCAAAAATACATTTTTTCTCTGCGTTAGTTTGAAAACACTGTTGATGATTTCTCAAACCAAATGGCTCTGTGAAACAAGTTCTGAACAATTTACTCTAATAATCTTTTTTTCTTGGCAGCACCTTGATCAGGTACTCACTGCCAATTAATCAATGGGCTAAGTTGAAAACTCGGAGATCAGATCATATCAGATCACAGCGAAAAGAAAGCAACATATTTTAGCAACATCCAGCCGAAAAGAAATGGGCCTTCTTTGTTCCTTCGTGTGTAGTATACTGTGTTAGAATGCGGTAGCTTTCTGTTTCAAGCAGAGCACATATGAATCACAACGCTAAATTACCGACAAATGGTAACTTTGGAGACTGCATACAAGAAACCTTTCTTGTAACATTTATTAATAAACTTGATGCTAAATTACAAACTTATCTGTTCAGTTATTTTTCTTTTTGTTCGCACGCCAAAGATGGACTTGCAAGTCATAGCTGTCTCTTTTCGGTTTGTTTGTGCCCGAAAGACTTCCAAGTTGTTATTGTCGTAATCTTCATATCCGTCAGTTTCATACTTTCATCCTGTCTAGGGAGTCATAAATATGAAAAGGGACACTATTTGAATAAGTACAGTGTAAGGTCATTTTCTCGGAAACGTTTTAAAGTTCTCCAATAATAATAACCAATTTGGTCGAACATTTTCAAAGAGTACGTGCTATTAGATCGAGGGGAAATATTGTTGGCCACGCAAGTCACACTCAGCCTGTCGTGCGCTTGTACTGTTGTACCGGTGGAAAGGCACTTTTGGAAAATTACTAAAACCGTCGTTGTAAGCTTTAATTCAAATCTGAAATAATATTATATGCAGGAAATGTTAAAATCTGTATGACAAAGTCTTCTTGGGCGGCTTAGCCGGGCAGATTGAGATAGACATTTCTTTCTTTTCTTGCTACACTGCCTACACATAAGCTCCCCTGTAACAGAGAGCAAGAAACAAAGAAGAAGAGCAAAGCAAAGAAAGGAATTAAATTGATCGACCGGGCCCATCGATCCCTTTCTTGTCCTACCAGGGGAACAAGCTAGGCATCTTACCTGCCTACCTGCATGTCGCTTGCTCCTCATCAGTCATCACCAGGATTGGCTGTTGGAGGAAGGTTCGGGGCCATCGCGCGCCGCCGGAGGAGCGTTGGGTTAGGGTTGGGGGATTGTCATCGCGGATCGATGTCGATTTGGCCGCCGTTGGCCATGGCCTTGGGGGGAGGCGGAGCAGACGAGACGAGGCGAGAAAGGTGGGGTTCTCGGAGGAAGCTAGGCCGTGCGCCTGATCCTGATCCCTTGGTCCAAGTCGTCGATTTTTCCCATTAGCAGAAGCTTCCCAACGCCACGGAGGAGGAGGAGGAGGACAGCAGCAGCCGCAGTTATTCTTCTCGGCTGACGCAAGTCGAGGACCGAGGGGGAAGTTAATTGCTGCGTCGGGACGACACGCTGTCCCGTTTCTGTCCGAGCGTGGGACACGAGAGGATTCTTTTGGTTGCGTCAGGATAGAGACAGTACACCGTGCACGCAAGTCAGCAGGAATGAAAGCCGTTCGGGCCCGCTCTAATTTATTGCTGTGATTTATGGTTCTTTAGATATTTATAAAAAAATACCTTATAGTAACGAAAACAAATATATATATAATCATTATATATATATAATTATTTATAAAAAATAGCGTTTTGGTCGTCTGGTGACGAGCGGCAAAGCGACACGTGTGACCTCTCCTCGCGTTGGCCAGCGGCCGCCGCCCCACTGGATGACGTAATTAAGTCACTTAATTACCTATTTAATTATTTTTATAGTATTTTTAAATATAGTAAGTGAGCTTAAAAATTATGAAATTTTATGTGCAGTCTCCTAATACAACGTACTTAATTGTGTATACCAAAAATTCCATAACGGGGAAAGCGGCGAGGTACAATGAGAACAACAGCCTTCCATTAGACTTTAAGAAGTCTTACGAGACAAGGGTGAGCAGGGCGAGAGATGTTTGATGATAGATTCACATCTGCCGCGGAGTTGATCTCAAGGAATATGTGGATAAGACTGAGGTAGCGTTCGGAATAGCGATGGCTTTTAACTTTTGTTGAAATTTTACTGTAGCTGGTTGATTTTTTACTGTAGCTGAGTTGGTTTATTGGGCATAATTAAATCTAAAAAATGTAAAAATAAAAGCGGCACACTAATTTAGAGCGGACGATGCAAAGGAATACGGGAAAAAAACAAAACTCAAAAATACCAAAAAACACAAAAAAAAAATTTGAATAAGAACAAATTTACTACAGTCTCAGGAAACGCCGCTACAGTGAATTGAACGTCGATGGCGGCGACTGGAAACCGTTCTGAGCGCACCCTGAGAGCGGCCACCTTGTCAATTCCTAGGAAATGCTAATTGCAGCCAAAAAGAAAAATCCGATAGTGTGTCTTGCTCGAATTAGGTGCTGTTTTTTAGTTAGAAAGATACTTAATCCTTCCAGGAGTTGTCACTTTTAAATGCTCAATCATCTCAGGTCCACTCTGATATAATTAATCTTGTTTTTGGTAGAGTCTATTTATTTTGGAGAGTTTATTTCGTATTTAGAAAATATTTATTATGGATACTAGAGTTGGTTTATAATCTCTTCTGGATACATAGAGTTATAGTGGAATTCAAATAGTTATTTGCTCTAAATAAAGAGCATCCATATAATCAGTTTTAGATGTGAGAGAGAAAAATAATAGAAGAAAACGACAGCGCTTTGATCTCGGAAAAAAAAACAACTGCGTTATCACGTTGCTTCGGTTTATCTCCTCCAGCCGACTTCGCGTGTGGCGCAAGCGGAGGAAAAACAAGGGCGTCTGGAGCAGGAAAGTCAGGCCGTGCACGCTTCTGGTAAGATGTCCTTGTTTCTCTCTTGGACGGCAAGATGGTGTTAAATGGAAAAATAAGAGAGGTGCACAATATATACTAATATATATGGAAAGACAGTTTGGTATATGTCGCCCTCGGTCACTTGGTTTCTTCCCACAAGTCAAGTCGAGTCAAGTATACTAATATATATGGGGAGACACTTTGGTATGTGGGGAGACACGTTGAAGACTGCCATCACCACCACTGGTATCTCATTGAACAAGGCATGCACAAATATTTAGTTGCTCTTCAGAGCAAGTCGTGAAGACCCATCCATCTCTCCAACCAAAGGCAAGGTACGTACCTAATCTTGGCTCCCTCCCTGTCTATCTTGCAAGCTCTAGCTCCCTGAGCTTTGCTCTCATGGTTAAAATTTTGTGCTGCCGGATTTACGGTTTTTCATGCATGTATAGCTCTGTCTTGTTGTTAGCAATTAATGCTCGTCTTTTCTTCTAAGAAATGTAATAAAGAGGATAGCTTCTGGTAAAATGGCTGCTAGTATCGTTCTTTCCTTGGTGACATGTATTTCGTTTCTCAGCATTGGTACGTAAAATATTTAGCCAAAACTAATGACAAAGATGATGTTTGGATTGACTTTGTCGCAGCAAAAGGCAGGTAGCAAACCTGAAGTAATGGCGGTGGTCCTGGATGCCTTCGCGTCCTACCTACAAAACATGCTCACCGAGATGGCGAGAGAAGAGGTTGGCATGCTGCTCGGTGTCTCTGACGAGATCGACAAGATGGGCATCAAGCTAGGGGACCTCAAGAACTTCCTTACCGATGCAGAGAGGAGGCGCATCACTGACCAGAGCGTGCAGGGCTGGGTGAGGGAGCTCAAAGACGCCATGTACGACGCCACTGACATCCTCGAGCTCTGCCAGCTCAAGGCCATGGAGCATGGTCCATCCGCCACAGCAGACATAGGGTGCTTCAACCCCTTGCTCTTCTGCTTGCGAAATCCCCTCTTCGCCCACGACATCGGAAGCCGCATCAAGGAGCTCAACCAGACGCTGGACGGCATCAAGGAGCGGAGCGCTGCCTTCAGCTTTGTCAACTTCGACTCCTACCAGGACCGTAGCAGCAAGGCGTGTGCCTCTCGTCCTGCCAGCCGCGAAACGTCAGGGGAGCTTGACCGGTCAGGTGTTGTCGGGGAGAAGATCGAAGAAGACACAAGAAAGCTAGTGCAGATGCTAACAAGAAGTGAGGAGGAAACCAGCCGTGAAGACAATAACAAAATGATGGTCTTGGCTGTTGTGGGCGTCGGTGGGATCGGCAAGACCACCCTCGCCCAGAAGGTCTTCAACAACGAGACCATCCAACATGAGTTCCACAAGAAGATATGGTTGAGCATCAACCAAGACTACAACGAGGCTGAGCTGCTGAGGAGAGCCATCACCGAAGCCGAGGGGAACCACCGTGTTTCTGGAGATGCAAAGGCCACGCTTCAACGAACCCTCACAAATGCCTTGAACAAGCACAAGACCTTATTGGTGATGGATGATGTCTGGAGCGAGCAAGCGTGGGAGGCTGTGCTCAAAACACCATTGATCAATGCCGTTGCTGAAGGCAGCCGAGTCCTCATCACCACGAGACATGACACGGTCGCCCGAGGGATGAAATCCAGGGAGCCCTACCACCGTATCGACACATTAGGGCCTGATGATGCTTGGTCATTGCTCAAGAAGCAGGTCTGTACTTTTTACTTGCAGTTTGAGTGGCCAATCTAATGATTTGTCTTGCATGTAACTAGCAAGATCTACTCAATTTTTTGACCTTCAGATCTTCATCAAGATTTGCACTCAAAATGGTTCAAAAAACTTCTTAATCAAAATTTTTTCAAAAGACACAAAAACTTCCAACTGGTTCAAAAATTTCAAATGATTCAAAAAACTTTCAACAAGTTAAAAAAAACTTTTGATTCGAAAGTTCAAAATTTTTTCAAAAGACACAAAAACTTCCAACTGGTTCAAAAATTTCAAATGATTCAAAAAACTTTCAACTAGTTAAAAAAACTTTTGATTCGAAAGTTTTCAAATGATTTGAATAACTTCCAACTAGTTCAAACAACTTTCGGTTCGAAAACTTTCAAATGATTTAGATTCAAAACATTCAATTGATTCAAAACATTCGAATGATTCCAAACTTTCAAATCAAATCTTTGCCATTTTCCTTTAGAATTTTAAAGAAATGAGATTCGTTGGATGTTGATTGGTTCAAATTTTGAGTACTTTTAACAAAATAGTACTCAAGTGCTCCCTAGACAGCTCCTTAAATCTCCCGATCTAAACTGCTTGCAGGTAGTCTCAAGTGAGCTGGATGAACCTGAGGTTGATTTGCTAAAAGATATTGGATTACAAATTATAGCAAGATGCGGTGGTTTGCCACTCGCTGTCAAAGTAATGGGAGGACTCTTGTGTAAGAGGGAGAAGCAACGACGTGATTGGGAGAAGGTTCTGAATGATTCCATATGGTCAGTAACTGAAATGCCCCAAGAGCTAAACTATGCAATATACTTGAGCTATGAAGACTTGCCTCCTTATATGAAGCAGTGCTTTATGCACTACTCCCTTCTCCCTAAAAATACAGAGTTCATTGTTGGTACAATTGTTAGCATGTGGATTAGTGAAGGATTTCTTCATGCAAACTTAGATGAATCAGAAGAATTAGGAAGTGAGTGCTATAAAGAGTTAATATTGAGAAACCTTATTGAGCCAAATATGAAGTACTTTGATCAATGGTTTTGCAACGTGCATGATGTTGTTCGCGCATTTGCTCAGTATGTGGCTAGAGATGAAGCACTAGTAGCTCACAACAGAGAAACTCTTGATATTATCGATGCGCCATTCACATAAGTTTCATCGATTGTCTATAGAAACCAAAGGATCGGAATCGGATGAATTTGAGTGGAGCTTTTTGCATGCACAGAAATCACTGAGAACACTAATATCAATTGGTCAATTGAAGATTAAGCCTAGTGATTCGCTGATTACTTTTTCGAGACTACGGACTCTACATATAGAGTTTGCAAATGTTGCTGCATTGGTTGAATCGGTGTACCAACTCAAGCACCTGAGGTATATGTCCCTAAGATCCACCGATATATCTAGACTACCAGAGAACATTAGCAAGATGAAGTTCTTGCAATACATTAGCCTTCGTGGTAGTAAAAGTTTGGTGAAACTTCCTGATGGCATTGTAAAGCTAGGGCGGCTGAGGTATCTAAGCCTTACTGGCACAAGTGTAAAAGATGTGCCTAGGGGTTTCTGTGGTCTAACAGATTTGAGGGAACTACATGGGTTTCAAGCTCAGGATGGTGATTGGTGTAGTTTGGAAGAGTTGGGGCCACTTTCCCAACTCAGGGCTCTTGGGTTAGAAGGTATGGAGAATGTATCTGATGCCTCATCCGCCGCAAAGGCCAGGCTTGGTGAAAAGGTGCATCTTACCAATCTGATCTTATGTTGCGCAAGCAGATTGGGAGATGATGGGTTAGTCAAAGAGGAAGAAGAGGTCTCTGAGGAAGAGCAGCAACGAATTGAGGAGGTGTTTGATGAGCTCTACCCTCCGTGTTGCTTAGATTATCTTTACATCAAAGGATATTTTGGTCAGTGGCTCCCAAAATGGATGTTGTCAACAGCAGCCATGTCCCTCAAGAGCCTAAGAGTTCTAATGATGGAGGACCTTGCCTGCTGCACCCAACTCCCTGATGACTTGTGTCGGCTCCCCTGTTTGCAGCACCTTCAAATCCACCGCGCTCCAGCCATTGAGCGTGTTGGGTCTGAATTCCTGCAACAACTCTGCCATCACCATAATCACCACCCTTCATCCCAGGCCATAGCTGCATTTCCGAGACTACGCAAGATGAACTTAGTAGGAATGGTGGAATGGAAGGAGTGGGAGTGGGAGGAGCAAGTGCAAGCCATGCCTGTCTTGGAGAAGCTTATTATCATTGGCTGCAAGTTGAGGCGTGTTCCTCCTGGCCTTGCCTCCCATGCAAGGGCTTTGAAAGAGTTACGTGTACACAATGTGAAGCACCTCAACTCTTTGGAGAACCTCACTTCTCTCGTTGAGCTTGAGCTGTGTAAGAACCCCGACCTCGAGAGGATCACTAATCTCCCCAAATTGCAGAAGCTTGACATCAGGGGCTGCCCAAAGCTGAAGGTATTGGAGGGCATACTTGCACTCCAGAGGCTTGAGCTGGAGGATTACGACATGGAAATGCTCCCAGGATACCTCCAAGATGTAAAGCCAAGGCATATGGAGCTACACTGCAGCCAAGCAATGCTCACTTCCATAGCCGAGGGAGAATCTAACCTAGAGTGGGAAAGGTTGAATCATATCCAGCATGTCAAGGCCTATGCAGATGATGGAGATAAGCAGAGGAAATGGTATGTATTGTACACAAGAGTTCCATACAAATTGGAGACAAATATTGTTGTCGACTCTTAGGATTTACCATATCTGGAGGTAAATTAGCACATCTGCTTCATCTTAATTTGTTCGCTTGCTCTGTTCATTTAATTTGCTTCCTTAATTTCCATTTGTAGATTCCATCTTTCATCCCTATGCTAAAGTCTAAACACACGTCCTACTTTTCCTTCTAGTTCTTGAAAGAAATATTTCCAACTTTTCATTTCTCTTGACTATTGTTCCAGGGATGAAGGGAATAGAACGTCTGTGGAAAAACAATTGAGAAAGGGGAGAATATAAATTAAGGAAAAGCGGAAAATTAAGCAGCGACTTTGTCATTCTTTTCGATTTTCACATGAAAATACACGAATACGCGCACGCGTGTGATTAGCCAAAGCCTTCCTAATACCATCTATAATTTAAGGAGTGGTATAGACTTCACCTTATAAATTAGTCTTCTTCACCTTGTCTAATATTTTTGCATGCTTTGAAATTAAGAAAATAGGTCTCACTCTATAGGTCTATTTTTAAGAAAATATGCCTGTTTCTTAAGCTACATAGGATAAACCATTTCCCGCTGGTCGTCTCGCTCGTGCTTCCCATGGCGAAGTACTCACCGTCGAAGGAATTGATCCAAAGCAATGAGATAAAGTGTATGTTTTCTACATGTATTTTCCTTTTGTGTGTATGTCTGGCTAAAACACGAGATATGATGTTCTCGAAACATACCACGTGATGTTGCAAACCACTGAAATCCCAGAAAGACATTTTTGTCAAGAATGACATCACCACCTCTTCCTCTATTGCCACCTGCATTTTTGTATGCAAGGCACACCTGATCAGGCCCCAGTGCTTCGGATTGAAATAATACAGATCCTGGCCTCTGCTGTAATTGGTGTCAAGTGGCAGGAACTAACTTGGACTAACTTAGACAGGGGAACAATAGAAATATTTTGTTGTAGGTTAAATGGCTCACCATAAACCTCTACTTTGCAAAGCATCTGGAGCTCAATCAAACAGAATCACGTGAACTAACAGAATCAGAATATGAATTAACATTACCAGAGGTAAGTTATAGACTTATAGTAACAAATATCTGGAAGGTTTGGATGAACAGAACGGACAAACATACGTGCATGTTTGAGTATCGGGGGGGAAAGGAGACAAGCATACTTTATGTAGAATACAACAAGAGTAAGAGGAAGTAACTAAATTGGAACATAAATTGATCTTCACGAACGAAACATTCAAGTCAACGTTGATTCGTCAGATGCATCAGCTAAGAAGAACCTTAGGCTTCGCATAATTGCAGCACGCACGCACAGCGAACACTCGTACTCTCGGAGAAATCTGCACACGCAAGTAATCTACTACACGTTGGTCAATTTAGATTTGTGGATCATTCGATGTATGTGTATGAACAGCCAGAAAGAAAGAAGAAAAACAACTCAAAGAAAGTCCTATGCTTCCCCTGTATCAAACATCATAACTAACTCTGTTCGATTTCCTTGATCAAATCGGAGGCTTGCCTTCTGTGTCTAACAAAGAAGAAGGCAAGGCCTATGTAATGCAGGTGACATTCTAAGGAAATGTTATGACCTAGAGAGCGATTTCTTGGATAACTCCGGGCTTCAAGACGAACTCCCGGATGGATGGGTGTCCGTGCAGCCGAAAACCAGAAGAGGCCTGGCCTATATGTATCTTGGGCCAAATCTGGTCTATTAGCAGTTTTCGTGCTATTTCCAACCTATTTCTAGTCCATTCGTGATTTGTATCACAAGAAAAACCCCATGCATACACGTATTCCATGATGTGCTAGTAACAACTCCAATAAAGTATTGCATGTATGCATGCGCGTATGTATGTGCATGCTACACCATGCGTGTATATACCTGCTTTCGTCGGTGCTGCAAATATCATCCTGTCTTCCAACACCACGCGTCCGTGCCTGGCTACACGTGTCTCGTCGGCACATAAAGCCCGCTCACGTCTCTCTAGGAAACTTCTGGATTGGCTCAGCTCCCTGTTGTATGTTCTTTGTAAGCTGTGGTTTATAATTTTTGCTGAAAATTTTAAATCTTAATTGTTTATAATAGAGATTATAGATAGAGAGATATTAGCTCGAATGTTTTTTGGGCAATGCCCAACTTGTCACTAATATAATATATAGAACACAGACCACACAGCAGGAAGACGGTGAACCAATAGCACTCCTTAACTTGGCATTGGGAGGATTTGACAATTACTCCACTTGCTACTTGAACTACATAAAGTCTTTCTGCAAGTTTCTTTGTGCTGGGGTATTTTTTTTAGAGAAAAGAGAGGATTTTATTTAATGATCAATGGTATGATTACAATCATGGATCTTCGAATACCCAACAACCACGCTGCCGTAGAATTCACAGTTCGCGGGTCCATAGCAGAGGACACCAGACCCGACAGTGCAAGGTGGAGGAGACCTTCATGGGGTTATTGTAACACAATGATATCATGGAGATTAGGGAGAACAAGTTCATCAATCAACTAGCCACATTGTCTACGGCTAGATTCTACAATACTCGTTTATATTTAAAGATTCAATTATTTTTGTTAAGAAATGATTTGGGGAGACGGATGAGATTCATTGGATGCTGATTTGATGATTCAACATTTCAGTTCTTTTTAACAAAATAGTGCTCAAGTGCTCTCTAAATCTATCGGTTTAAACTCCTTAACTCGATATTTTCAGAATTTTAAAATTTGCTTCCCGATTCAATCTGCTACTATCTAAAAAATAACATAAATAAAAGTTATATTATAGATAAAAATTATCAACCACAACTTAAAAAAAAGGTAGCCTGAAGTCTTGTCCGCAAGCTTCTTTATGCTGGGTTACCTACTACTGCACATATAAAACCGCAGTGACCTCAGCTTAATTTCCTCCGTTGGCTAATCAATCAATTCGAGCTAGCCGCCTAGATGCGTGGGTCATTAATTTAGCAGTGGCCAACCTCTCACTATACTATATACAGAACACAGACCACACAGCGGTCAAGGAAGATGGTGAACCAGCAACAAATCCTTGACTTGGCATTTTTGGGAGGATTTTACAATCTACTTGAACTACATAAAGTCTTGTATGCAGGTTTCTTTATGTTGGTTTTTTTAGGGAAAAGAGTGGTTTTATTTAGGGGGTGATCGGAATAGCGATGGCTTTTGATTTTTGGTTAAAAAAATACTGTAGCTAACTGAAAAAACACTGTAGCTGAGTTAGTGAATAGTGTAGTGAATAGTAAAAAAAAACTGAAACTAGAAACTGAAGTCGAAAAAAATCGAAACATCAAGATCTTAGATCAAGGGTGGGATTACAATCATGGAGCTTCGAATACCCGACAACCATGCTGCCGTAGAATTCACAGTTCGCCGGTCCGAGAGTGCAAGGTTGAGGAGACCTTCAGGGCAGATGCGCAATGGAAGAATTTTTTTCTCGAGTGAGATGGAAGCGTCGTCCCCTGCGCATCCCTTATGGTCGACCTGCTCGACCTGCTTACGTTGGAACCAACAGGCGGCCATGGCTTCCAACGAGCATGCATGACTGCATGATTTGAAGTCTCCTGCATGGTAACCACCTACCGGCATGACGAGTATATATGATCGGTGATCGAATAGCGATGGCTTTTAGTTTTGCTGAAAAATCATGGTGATTGAAAAATATCATAGGTGAGTGGCATGTTAGGTATAATTAAATTTTAAAAAATATAAAAATAAAAACGACTCGCTAGTCTAGTGCGGACAATGCAAAGGAATATGAGAAAAAAAAACGGAACACAAAAAAACAAAAAAACAAAAAAAATTCACTACGTGATAAAAGCGCTACAGTGTTTTAATCGCTGCTACAGTGTTTTAATCGCTAAACAGTGTTTTTATCTCCGTTCTGATCGGCCCCTAAAACTGCCTGAACCAAACAAGCTAGAGTGCATTTATATATTAAAAAAAGACGTAGATTGTGCAAAACTATGACTCGAAACTTAGGATAGTTTTTGGGTCGTCTTCATCCACCAAACGCTGAGTCGGATTAGCGTGACCTCTTTGGAATCCAATGTATTCGATGTCAGAAGGATAAAGACGAATATCATTCAAAATAGGGGGCAAGTATGCAGCGTGGACTTCTTTTTAAGACAAGAATAAAACGTAAACATGCGATTTAGTCACGGGGATATTATAACACAATGATATGGTGGAGATTAGAGATAACAAATTCATCAATCAACTAGCTGAATTGTCTGCGCAATTGTGCTGCCAGATTCAACCATACTTGTTTATATTTAAAGATACAATTATTTTTGTTATACAACTCTACAGGGGTGGATCTACAGTAATTCAAAGATATTCAGCTGAATACCCTAATTTTTTAGCATATATATATATATATATAAGGTATAATACATATATATATATATATATATATAGTTGGGCCAAATTCACTATTTTCAGTCCAATTTAGTCCAAAAGGCCGGTCCCCCGCCCCCCGGCCGGCCGGCCTACTCTCGCGCTTGCCCCATTCCCCATCTCCATTCCGCATTTCCCCCCACCCCCTGGCCGGCCAGCCCGCTCTTGCGCTCGCCCCATTCCCCATCTCCATTCCACATTACCCCCCCCCGGCCGGCCGGCCCACTCTCACGCTCTCCCCACTCCCCAGACTCATCTCCATCCAACGGCAAAACCCTAGCCGCCAGACTCGGCCGCCCATAGTCGCCCTCGCCCCGTTGCTCGGCTCCTCTCCCTTTGCCCCGACGCCCTCGGTTGCTTCTGCTCTTCCCCTCCCTTCTTCCTCAATCCTCACGACCAGCGCCGGCGATGCTGGGCCAGACTCGCCAGTCGCCAATGGCCCTCCGCCCTCAGATCCACTCGGTCTCGGTGCCATCCCATCACCGCCTCCGTCCTCTTCCAGATTTGCGCCACTTCCTCTTCCAGATCCACGAACTCCTCCCTCTCCCCTGCGCCTTCACTACCTCCACACCGTCGACCTCCACTGCTCCGCCTTTGCCTCCATGGCCGACGACGAGCTCCCGTTGAGCCTACTCCGATTGAGCCACCACCGTGTGGGTCCGCAACTCTGACGTTGATGCCGTTTGCTTTTACCCCGACCACATCTTCACTGACCGGCTGATCCCCCAACTGCTTCATCTTCTCCAACGGTCCAACCCCGGCTACCTCTGCATCGGTATCTTTCTCTCGGTTCACTCCAATCCCTTCTCTAATTCAGCATTTCCTCTATCTCTTTGTTGTTCTTAATTACTGTTCACATCAATTGTTTATTGTTGACTGTTAATTTTTGCACTATGATGTATGTGGATTGAATGTGTGTATGTGCATGTGGAGATGTTCTGTAACTATGATATGTGGAATTGAAAATGTGGATGTGGTTAAGGTTTTGTGAATTGTTAGATTTTCTTGGTTTAATTCATGTCAATTGTTTGTGGATGCAAGTTTTGTTGGCGTGTAGTTAATTTTCATGTGATCCTCTAGTTTTGTGATACGTGGTAATTGTTCAGATTTTGTTTTGTGCTAGTTAAGTAGAGTAACAGTGCATGTATAGTCTTTGATTTGTGTCAATGTTGTTCTAACAAGCATTGTGTAGTGTTAGGGGAGCTACTTCCACTGTGTTCAATTTAAAACAGGATGATGGAGGAGAGTATAATGATTATTGATCAGATACCTCATATAGACATATCTGCTTTGGTGAGACCAATCATGTTCAATATTCTCATTTTATTTCTCATTTATATTTCATATGTTTGATTTTATAGATTTTTGAGACATTCAGGAAGGACTGCAACATTCAGGTACTTCAAGATATGTGCAGGGGTTGCACATAGCATTCAAGTACTGTTAAATCGTAACAATCAATTATTTGATTTTATAAATCTTTGAGCTTTTAAAAATGAAGAAGTTTGTAAATTTAAAATTTGTGTAGGAGAGAGCTAAAAAGAGCAAAAAAAAAAGTAGGATAAGGAAGATATACAACTGCCATTAATTTTTATAATTTGATATTTAATTCATATCATTGTGTTAGCATTATTTCGCCTATTTTCTCATAAGAAATCATTATTTTCTATATTTTTATTATATCTATATACATGTATCGTTATATCGGTATTTTAGAGGAAACACGTATCACGATATCGATGTATCGGTATCATCTAACTCTAAAGCCCGAATACCCATTCTAAAAATTTTGGATCCACCACTGCAACTCTAACACTGATAATTGAAACATAGTTATGTGTTGTATAACTACAATTTATCTTTAGAACTTATCTTAAAAAATATCTTTAAAATATACTGTTTTTTTTAAAAAAATACTATAGCATAAGTAAAAACCCAAAGCGTAAAAGACAAAACGAACGCAGGCATGTTGGCATGGCACGTGGTGTCAATGAGCATTTTCCTTGGCATCGAGCCTGTGCGCGGTTGCTCCCGATCGAGCAGAGCTGCATTTACTGATCCAGCGACCGTAGCCTTGGTCCGTACTCGACCCGTTCAGTGCATTTACTGTAGACCCGTTCGGAATGACCTTAGACTTGTCCCATCTGCAAGTCCGGACAGTCGATCGGATGGGCCTTAATCAGTAGTACTACTGATCGCCTGCTGCATGCTAAGGAGGTGATCAGAATAGTAATGGTTTTTAGTTTTTATTAAAAAAATATTGTAGTTAACTGAAAAAATACTGTAACTGAGTGGTATGTTAGGTATAATTAAATTTTAAAAAATGTAAAAATAAAAGCGGCTCGCTAGTCTAGTGCGGACAATGCAAAGGAATATGAAAAAAGACGGAACGCAAAAAAACCAAAAACCAAAAAAAAAATTTCACTACGTGACAAAAATGCTACAGTGTTCGATCATTTGCTCTGATTCGAGCTGACAGTGTTTTAATCTCCAAAGTGAGCGGGGCCTAAGTCTGCGATACATGCATTTTAAAAGTAAGAAAGGTTTTTGTTTGAGCTTAGCTCCAGTAAATTTAATAATAATTAAAATAATTTAAATATATATTAATTTTTAATAATAAAAAAGCTTAAGCTCGAGTTTGACTTGAATAAGTTTGGTAAGAGTTAATATATATCACTATTTAAACTCGAATTGAGCTTCGTAAACTATTCGAGCTCGGCTCGATGAAACTCGTGAGCTCGAAATCAAGCTCAAGTTCGGCTCATTTAAAACTTGAGCCGAGCTCAAATCGCACCTAGAACAAACCGAACTTAAGTAGCTCACGAACCTTGAGCTTTTTTTACAGCCTTAATCGGGGGACTACCACTCGACACTGCTCCAACTAGCTTAAGGTTTTGTTTTTTTTAATTTTTAGCTTATTTAAATTAGAAATCACTTGGAATACATTGATTTCTAATTTCAATTTATTTTAACTTTTTTATGATATAATAGTTTTATTTTCTTAACAAAAAACCTAACTAATTTTAGCTAGAAAATCAGAACTCGAAGCCTCCCGCCGAAGCCTGAAGCCGGAGAGCGCCGCCACATGTATCTAACAAATAAGAAGGCAAGGCCTATGCAGGTGACGTTCTAAGGAAATGTTATGCCATGTACACGAAAGACCCCAACAACACTCGAGACATCTATCAGTCACTCCTTTGTTATTGCAGAGCAGATTTGCAATTTTTCGTGCACGTATAGCTGTCTTAGCCATCCAGCGTGTGAGCTGTCGCTCCCAATCGAGCAGAGCTCCGCTCCACTAATACTCGACCCATTCACTGGGGTTTTAAGTCCGCTCTTCAAGTCCGGACAACAGTCGGTCGCATGGGCTTAAGTACACACACCTCCATCGCATCGTCATCCATTCCCTGTCCAAAGCCAACTACTTAGAGAGCTGCGTTGCGATGCATTCCTTTTGTAGCCAGGGAGGGTGCTTAAGCTCTTAACTACTGTCCTGCTTTGATCTGGCTAGCCTGCTTGCTTCATCTACCGCGCGCGCGCCACACGAGAGGTGCCATGGCGATGGTCCTGGATGCCTTCGCATCCTACGTCGCAGACCTGCTCGCCCAGGTGGCGAGAGAAGAGCTGGGCATGCTGCTCGGTGTCTCCGGCGAGATCGCCAACCTGGAGGAGAAGCTGCAGAGCCTCAAGGACTACCTTGCCGACGCTGAGAGGAAGCGCATCACCGACCAGCACGTGCAGAGGTGGGTGAGGAAGCTCAAGGACGTTATGTACGACGCCACCGACATCCTCGAGCTCTGCCAGCTCAAGGCCATGGATCAACTGCAGGGCGCGTCCTCCGCGGCAGGCATGGGTTGCTGCAACCCCTTGCTCTTCTGCCTGCGGAATCCGCTCTTCGCCCACGACATTGGCAGCCGCATCAAGAAGCTCAACCAGAGGCTGGACGACATCTGCAAGACGGGTGCTGGGTTCAACTTCATCAAGCTGGAGACCTACCAGGACCGGAGGATGGCCCGAGCCCAACCTTCTTCACATGAGCGGAAGACGGATGAGGTGTTGGACCGGTCGGGCGTGGTTGGGAGAAGATCGAAGAGGATACTAGAGCGCTGGTGGAGAAGCTGGTGACAAAGGTGGAGGGGGACAAGGAGAATAATGATGGCATCATGGTGGTCGCCATCGTGGGTGTCGGCGGGATCGGCAAGACAACCCTCGCCAAGAAGGTCTTCAACGACGAGGCCATCAACACAAGTTCGACAGGAAGATGATATGGCTGAGCGTCACACAAGACTTCGACGAGGCAGAGCTGCTGAGGACGGCCATCACCGCCGCCAACGGGGACCTCCCAGGCGCTGGCACTCGAGACAGGTCCCTACTTGTGCCGGCCCTTGTCAACGCCATCAAGGACAAGAAGTTCTTT
This sequence comes from Melocanna baccifera, assembly GCA_036346265.1. Taxonomy (NCBI): domain Eukaryota; kingdom Viridiplantae; phylum Streptophyta; class Magnoliopsida; order Poales; family Poaceae; genus Melocanna; species Melocanna baccifera. The sequence goes on along the minus strand of JAYEVJ010000136.1, from coordinate 191,413 downwards.
CTAGTGTTGGATGACATGTGGAGGCCAGAAGAATGGAACAACTTTCTCAAGGCTCCCTTCAGTTACGGTGCCCCCGGTAGCCGAGTGCTCGTCACCACAAGGCTCAACACGGTTGCCCGAGCGATGAAAGCCGTACATCCCTACCACCATGTCGACAAATTAGCGCCTGAAGATGCCTGGTCCTTGCTCAAGAAGCAGGTCAGTTACTAATTTATTTATTTATTCACTATGCGGTTCATTTACGATCTATTAAACCCTAAAACTATATCGCTAGTAGTGGATGGTTGAAATTTAATTTGGGCCCTCGATGCGTTCTTAATTAATTTGTGCCTTTTGCTTTTTAGGATAGCATATATTGCCTTTTAGGATAGCATATATAGAAGCACAGATTATCGTACAAAATTATTCGTAATTAATTTGTTCAAAATTTGTACAAAATTAGTTTTTTGAACAAAATTAATTCGGTTGTACAAAATTGTTCGTGTTCATACAAAATTATTCTTAAAATTTTTTGTTCATACAATATTATTCTTACAATTTTTTTGTGCAAACTTTTCTTTTTCTAAATAAATTGAACCAGATTTTCCGCCCTCTCTCCTCCCTCTCTCTCTCTCTCCCCTCCTCTCTCACTCTCTCCAGTGGCCGGGAGTAGGGTCGCGACGCTGAGGATGGTGGTGGCTCGATGAGCCGACGAGCCCGGATCTGGCGGCCGGTGGCATGGGGTCGGCTCGATGTGGCAGAGGACGGACAACGGTTGCGCTGCTCAGGCAGAGGACAGCGCCCGGCGTGTTTCGTCGATCGTGTGTACACACTGCCTATTTCAGTCGTATTTCCTATTCCCCTCGATATACGTGCACATATCTCGAAGACAGATGAACGGTAGATAGGTACATGCATATGCCCATGCCGGAAAGAAATCCACCTCCATGGAAGCACTAGTCTTTTGCCCTAAGAGTTTTATTCTCTTTCTTTTTTTCTAGCCAATGACAGATCTTCTACCCTATTCCCTTCGTCCAAATTATTTATAAGATGTATTTTTAAATGATTTTTCTGTAAATATAAGACGTATTTCATATTATAATGTAAAATTAGTGTGATGTTCTCTTTATACCTCTAATAGATATACACTTTTATTTACCAGTCTCTACATGCATGTATTAAATATAGTAGTTAGAGATAATAATTAGGTGTAATCTAGTTATTTTTATTATCTTTTTGGTTTATGTGCTAAGAAAAAAATAGGCCTTATAAGTTTGGACGGATGAAGTATTTTTAAAAAAGAAACACTGGTCTTATGAATATATATTTATTAATGAGCAGCTAGTGAGCGGGAGATTTACGGAAACTAATAAGCACGATGTGTCGGTGCGCACGTTAGTCACGTGGTAGCTACTTGAGTGGCCAGCTCATTAATTTATGCTGCCAGTACATATATCTACTCATTAATTTCACGGTGATATCAAGATATCTGTCTGCGTGATCGTAGCTTTATATAATTAACGCACAATTCTATGGTCCATTTGACAATTCAATTTACTAGTGCACTGACTTTTGTTAGTTTTTTTTATTAGGAAAAAATTGGCGCAAGCCACTACCAATATACTAATTGATATTAATTAGATGGGTTTAACCGCTTGCAGGTAGTATCAAGTGAGATAGATGAACCTGATGTTGATACGCTAAAGGATGTTGGAATGAAAATTATAGCAAAATGTGATGGTTTACCGCTTGCAGTAAAAGTAATGGGAGGACTCTTGTGCCAAAAGGAGAAACGACGAGGTGATTGGGAGAAGGTTCTTAATGATTCTACATGGTCGGTATCCGAAATGCCCCAAGAGCTAAACTATGCAATATATTTGAGCTATGAAGACTTGCCTCCTTATATGAAACAGTGCTTTACACTACTCCCTTCTCCCTAAAACTACAGAGTTCTTTGTTGATACAATTGTTAGCATGTGGATTTGTGAAGGATTTCTTCAAGGAAACCGAGATGAATTTGAAGAATTAGGAAGCGAGTGCTACAAGGAGCTAATATCGAGGAACCTTATAGAGCGGATACAACGTCGCTGATCAATGTATTTGCAACATGCATGATGTTGTTCGCTCATTTGCTCAGTATATGGCCAAAGACGAAGCACTAGTATCTCACAGTGGTGAAACTGATATTATTAGTAAACTTAGTTCACAGAAATTTCTTCGGTTGTCTCTAGAAAGCAAAGGATTGGAGTCAGATGAGTTAGAGTGGAGTTTTTTACATGCACAAAAATCATTGAGAACACTAATATCAATTGGCCATATAAAGATTAAGCCGGTGGTTCGTTGATTACTTTATCAAGCCTACGAACTCTACATATAGAATCTGCAAATGTTGCTGCATTAATTGATTCTCTGTATCATCTCAAGCACTTGAGGTATCTATCTCTAAGAGAATCTGATATATCTGGATTACCGGAAAACATCGGCAAGATGAAATTTCTACAGCACATTAGCCTTTATGGTTGTAAAAGTTTGGTAAAACTTCCTAATAGCATGGTAAAGATACGGCAGCTGAGGTTTCTAAGCATTAATAACACAAGTATAAAAGATGTACCTAGGGGTATCCGTGGTCTAACAAATTTGAGGAAATTATTTGGGTTTCCAGCACACATAGATGGTGATTGGTGTAGTTTGGAAGAGTTGGGGCCACTTTTCCAGCTCAGGTTTCTCAGGTTAGAGGGTCTAGAGAATGTATCTGCTGCCTCGTTTGCCGCAAAGGCCAGGCTTGGTGAAAAGGCGCATCTTTTCAATCTGTGCTTATGCTGCACAAGTAGATTGGGAGATGATGGGCTGGTTAAAGAGGGAGAAGGCATTTTTGAGGAAGAGCTACGACGAATTGAGGAGGTGTTTGATGAGCTTTGTCCTGCTCCGTGCTTGGATCATCTTGAAATCCATGGATATTTTGGTCGGTGGCTCCCAATGTGGATGATGTCGACAGCAGCGGCACCTCTAAAGAACTTGAGGATTCTAATGATGTGGGACCTGGCCTGCTGCACCCAACTGCCTGATGGCTTGTGTCAGCTCCCCTATTTGCAGTTCTTTCAGATCGACCACGCTCCAGCCATCAAGCGTGTTGGGTCTGAATTCCTGCAACAGCTCTACCATCACCATAGTCACCACCCTTCATCCCAGGTGGCTATGTTTCCGAGGTTGCACACGATGAATTTAATAGGAATGGTGGAATGGGAGGAGTGGGAGTGGGAGGAGCAAGTGCAAGCCATGCCTGTCTTAGAGGTGCTTTTTATCAAGGGTTGCAAGTTGAGGCATGTTCCTCCTGGCCTTGCCTCCCATGCAAGGGCTTTGAAAATGTTACACGTGCGCAATGTGCAGCACCTCAACTCTCTAGAGAACTTTGCTTTTCTCGTTGAGCTTGTGGTCTATGAGAACCCCGACCTCGAGAGGATCACTAATCTTCCCAAACTGCAAAAGCTTGTCATCATCTGCTGCCCAAAGCTGAAGGTATTGGAGGGCATGCTTGCACTCCAGAGGCTCGGGCTGGAGGATTACGACATGAAAACGCTCCCAAAATACATGCGAGATGTAAACCCAAGGCATTTGGAGCTAGACTGCAGCCTAGAGTTGCTCACCTCTATAGCCGCGGGACAATCTGGCCCAGAGTGGGAAAGGTTGAGTCATATCCATCATGTCAAGGCCTATGCCGACGATGGAGACAATCAGAGAAGATGGTACATGCTGTACACAAGAGATCCATATAACTTGGAGACAAACATCAGCCGCTCTTCCATATCTGGAGGTAAATTAGCACACCAGCTGCTTCATCTTAATTTGTTGGCTTGCTCTGTTCATTTAATTTGTTTCCTTAATTTCCGCATGTTGATTCCATCTTTCATCTGTACGCTTGGGTCTGAATTTGTTTCCCATCGTTTCATTTCTCTTAACAGCATCAGAGGATGAAGAGGAATAGGAGCCATACTCCGATCGGAAGAACAGGAGAGGAAGGCAAGAAAATCAAGGAGGCAAATGAAGTGCCCTCGATCATTTTCAACCAGACCAGGACCATGCCTTTTCTTGGTACACGTGCACCAGCCCTTTGTATTCCTTGCGATTTTTTGCAGCACATCACTGTTCCCTCATCATCATGATTTTTTATTTTTAATCTATGGTAAGGTAGAGGATGCAAAAAAAAAAAGGAGAGATAGAGCGAATCAAGAATATAAGTGTGAAACTATTGCGATGCCAGACTACGCAATCAAAAATTTTTGATAAGGGCAATCAATTAAGTGACACCCACAAGCAGCATGCATCGAACAATCATAATGATACACTGCACACGCTTGCAGATTGACAGGAGAGGCGAGTCAATGGAAGCTATCGCTGCGTAACGGCTTCGACATTTTGATTGTGTCACACCTTTGCCAACCCAACGGAAGCGTGGCTTGCTGGCTCTACCGTTTATACTTATACGTGACATTATGATTTGTATTAGGACTTTATTAAGCTGGTGAGCATTATGATAGTTCACGCAATGCTACAGAAGGAAACAGAGATACGAGTGTTTGGGTTGTGTCAGATCATTTGTTCTGATGGCAAGAATGAGTTAATACGTTAGCATCCAAATGGTCAAGGAAACCGAAGACCCGACTATGCAGCATATTTTTGTCGGGTGCTGTGCCTTGGACTTGGGCTTTCAGCTGAAAGCACCTGCCAAGATAACTTTGGAGCCGAAGGCGCTTGGACTGGGCTACTGACCAAGGCGAGGAAGTGCCGGATTATTGCTGCAGTTGGCTACAAGTAATGGTTGTCATCCGTTCCAAGCACCGGAGAGGCTGCGGAGTTACTTTGTCGTGTACATAGGCGGCTGTACACAATTGGGGATAAGACCCAACGATCGGTAGCCCAAATCTTTTGAGTGAATCTGTAGGAGTTCTGCTGTAGGATCGAGAGGATCCCACGGCTTGGACCCAAGTTCTGGCTGTAGCTGGCTTGATGGGGGTGGTTAAGACCGGGCTACTCGAAACAGCAACCTGCTGTGTAGACATGGGGAGAGTAGAGAGCCTTTCACCGTAAGATTCTTGCATGGACTTGGGAACTGTGTCGCTTGGTTCGATGGACGGCTTGCATCACCATGGAGCGGTGGTGACCTACCGGTAGAGGACTGAGGAACTGAGGGCCGTGGGAGCCGCCGTGGTGACTACTTTGGCGGGAACCCTGTGACCACCAGACCCTGTCCTGAGGATTCACCATATCCTCTGTCAGGATGCATGCCTGTCGTGGCGTCATCCATGTCGGCAGACGGTGGCGAGGTTCGTCGGAGGACGGCGATCACGAACGAAAATCAGGAGCTCCGTGACATGAATGAGCACCTTGTAGACCAGACCTTCCTTCTCCCGGAGGTACGGTTCAACGCCGGCAAACATATGCTGCATAGTCGGGTCGTCGTACGTTAGGATCACTAATCTCCCCAAACTGCAAAAGCTTGACATCAGGCGCTGCCCAAAGCTAAAGGTATTGGAGGGCATGCTTGCACTCCAAAGTCTCGAGCTGTGGGATTTCAACATGAAAACACTCCCGGGATACCTGCAAGATGTAAAGCCAATGCATTTGGAGCTACACTGCAACCTAGAATTGCTCACCTCTGTCTGCGGGACAATCTGGCCCGAGTGGGACAAGTTCAGGCGCCATATGGAGCATGTCAAGGCCTATGCAGGCGAGTGGGACAAGCTCAGCCATATGGAGCCAGGAAGCCGTCGCCGTCTACGTGGATGGTGCTGTTCCATCCGGGGCATGCTGAAGCCGCCGTTGCGTGGTGCGTCTTGGGGAGCGGCGGCGGCGGCGGAGTCGATGAGGCCTACAATAAGCGAGGCGAGCACGAACGGAACAAGGAGCTCCATGGACACTAGATAGTACTAGTGTTTCTTCCTCGACATGTGCTTGTGGATGCATGCTTAAATCATTATCAGCAATTACGGCGGGACATGAGATTCGGCGATTAATCAAATGGAAGGTTTGCTAACATATACAGTGCAAACATACTTGGGCAAACGACTCCTGCAAATTAACTCCAGACCAAAAGAGCCTTCTTTGTGTGCTTTTTGTCGGCCGAAATGTTGTTTCGTTCGGCCGCAAGTTTCTATATTGCTGACCTTGATGGGCCAATTTTTCCTAAGCCTGTATATGGACTTCAATGGACGATGAGCGTCCAGACTCCAGAGTACACGTTAGTGTTGGGAGAAACAAACGTTCTATGGTGCCAATACATCTCGGGGCTATTTAGTGTTGTCGAACCACTAGGCCCATCAAGTACCAACAGATTACAGGCACGCTTGGTGACAAGATTTTGCATGGATGTCTACCACAATCAAATGAAATGCTTGAAAATTTTGATCTTTCGCGTCCATCTGCTCGGATGTCACCTAACAACATGGCTACACAAAGGCACAAAAAGATGTGTACAGATTACGGGGTTAGATGGCCCTTGTATTTGTTGCTTCTTTTTTTTTCTTATATAGTATTCAATTAATACGTAGATTGAAATAATACATATAGATTGAAAGGTTATATCTAAGAGGAAGGTAAGACAGATTGAATAAAGAAAAAGGAATCGGTGATTGGAATGATAAACAAAGAGGGATAGGGATCTATTCTTCGTTTTTGTTTTTCCAATGTTGGCACTTATCGAGGTATAGAATAGATCTACTTCTCTTTCTTCTTATGAACCACAAATAACTTGTTAAGAGATGCCACAGGGCCAGTACGTGATCAAGCGAAAAGAGGAAAAAAATGGTGGTCTGCCAAAGAGGACACGTGTGCCCTAAGCGGGCCTGCGGTGCAGCGGCCCGTAATCCTTCCACCGTTGGAAGCGGGCGGTATACGCTGCTCTGTGAAGCCAGCCTCACGCGGTCCCCGCCACTCCAGGTGCTACGACGCCCGGACCTACGCCCAAGCGCCAGCAGCCCACTACGCAACTTGGAACGGGCGGGCCGCAGAATGCAACCGCATGCCCAGGCACAACGCGCCACACCAGGCATCCGCACCACCTTAGCGCCCCCGCTCGGGTGACAAGCCATCGCTACCTGGCTCGGCAAGCAAGGCGGTGTGGAGCGAGTATTTGATCTGGTCTTTTGCTCTTCGAATAGGCGGTGTGGTACTAAACAGGAGCGGAAGATTTAGGTTGGTCTTTTGCTCTTCGAATAGGCGGTGTGAGTATTTAAGTTGGCCCCGTTTCGCTGTCAGCCGCTTCAGCAAATCACAATCAATGCTTGCGAGTTGTTGACTTGCATTGTTCTTCCAGAAAGCCTTTATGGATTGGAACCGAGACATGACCGAAATTGTATTTGGTGTTCGAAGATTTACCTTTTTACCTCTCGGCTTTTTGTGTTACCTGCAGCGTTGCCGTTTGACTTGCTAGGTTGCTGTTAATTGTTCTATTGTAGCATCCAGGCAAGGTTCTTGCTCTCTCTATTGTCGTGAGCGCATTTATGAATTTCTTACATTGTCGTCACGCCATTTTCTTACAGTTCAGAATATTTAAATCTATTAGAGGCACAAATAGACGCACAGCAGTAAGTTTCTACCTGCATTTCTTCGGTTCTACCTGCACTTATGGATTTCTTTGACTTGCTAGGTTGCTATGAGCGCACTTATGGATTTCTTGCTGTTAATTGTTCTATTTGGTGTTCGAAGATTGACCTTTTTTACCTCTCGTCTTTTTATGTCGCCTGCTTGCTAGCATCGTTGCCGTTTGACTTGCTAGGTTGCTAAGAGCGCACTTATGGATTTCTTGCTGTTAATTGTTCTTGCGCTCTCTCTATTGTCGTGAGCGCACTTATGGATTTCTTACATTGTCGTCATGCCATTTTGTATTGAATTTGTAGCACCCAGGTTATTGGGCCAATTAGCATACCCTAATGAGCCTTAACCTGACATGACTGATGTCGTAAATTCTAGTTTTTTTTATTGTTTTGTGCTACTTTTTTGCCTGATGTCGTAAATTCCAGTTTAATCTGACTTGACTGGTTTAGCGCTTTGCACAAGAGTGAGTTTTGGTTAAAAAAAAAGCTACAGAACTCATGTAGTATGCTACATGTGGCCTTGTAGTAGAACTGTTGGATAATTAGAGTACATGTTGCTACATGCAGGATAGGAGCTTCAACGCGTTGGGGAAATCTGATAGGAACTAGTGCTTTGATCCTGAAAAATCATCTGGATTCTGGACCTTTTTCCAGCTAATGATGAAATGGCCAAGTCAACACATTGTTTTGATACAAAACATGGATATTTTTTATTGTTTTGTGCTACTTTTGTGCCTGATGTCGTAAATTCCAGTTTAATCTGACTTGATTGGTTTAGCGCTTTGCACAAAGTGAGTTTTGGTAAAAAAAAAAAAAAAGCTACAGAGCTCAGCGCAGTTCTCTGAGTTCAATGGCTTTTACGGGTCGTTCGTGCTTGCCAAGGGTTTGGCTGCATCTTTGTGGTGAAGGGTTATTTTGGATTGGATATGGGTTTTTTTTAGTTTGACATGTTTACTGCTTTTGGGACTCTTCCATTCTACGTCATGGTCTCTCCCAATTTGAAGTAGGTATCCATTTTGCCATTCAGCAGTCTGTTCAACTCCACTGATTCGGTTCTTTTTTATGTTGCTCAATGCTCATGTTCAGTGTGAGTTTGGTGATTTTCATTTTAATAGCTGTAAAAAAAGGGAGTCATTAGCTTGGTTATTCATTCTTGAAGGTTTTTATTCAGTATCCATGTATACACTGTAAAACAAGTGTAATTTGTACTAATGGCATATAGAAACATAGAAAATTTTGTATATCGTGGTAGCAACAAAGTTTTATGAAGACAAGCACTTTCTTTGCATTTTCTTAGCCTCCTCTGTGACCCTACATGCTATACTTGGCTGTGCTGTTCGAGGGGATGAAGAGGAATAGGACATAGAGGAAGGGGGAGAATACGAATTGAGCTTCAGTTCATGACTTCACCTGCGAAAGGTGTCATACACCTGAGATTACTTGTTCCAACAACTCAAGGTTGTCTAAGGTGTCATCGATTATAAAGCAATGTTTAAACTCTCAGATAATTCATCATTGGCGTGAAACAAATGATGAGGACGACCTGAACCAAGAGAATGCTGCAGGTTACATTACATGGTGAACCAACAGCTCAACAAAGAACTCACTCAAAACAGTCAAATTGGGATCATGGCGCTACAACAGAGTATGCTATATTGGCCATGGGCACGAACAATCCTCCCTATGATTCCCTAGTTGAGTCATCTAGATGCCCACATCAATGGTTATAAGCTAAAACCCCCCAGATACAACATTCATATTTTCATATGTAGTAGTTCAACATTTTTTTTTGAAATTTCAATCTTCTTTTCCATCACCTATGCATATGCTTTTCAAACCTCTTACGAATACAACTAATGAGCTGTCAGCTATATTGCTGCTATATACAACATTCAACTTTTCTTACGTGGTAGTCCATTATTTTCAATCATTCATGAATATGATTTTGCAAGCCTGTTAAGAATACAACCTATGTGCTATGTCTGCTATATTGCTGCTATACATTACATATTAACATTGTATTAATGTGGACTTTTGATGGGACATTGGTGCTGTGTGAAGATACATTAGAATGTTATTTTAGGAGGAAAGTAGTCAACAGATAGGTCAGTGAAATTGAATTGTTCGCCGACTTTTGTTCTGGGCCGTGGTGAGCTAACCATATGTTGGTCTAAGCAGTGTCCGATGTTGGGGCGTAAAATTAGCTGAATTCGGTCTGGGCCGAATTAGTGGTCATTTTGAATCCAAACGGGCCGCGCTAGCTTTGTCCGGGGTTTACGTTGAACGGGCCAGAAATTTCTCTAGTGTGGGCCTTAATAGGCCAGCGCCTTCTCTATGGGCTTTTATAGGCCGACAATTCTTTAGTCTATTATTGTATGAAAATTGAGTCCATCGATACTCACATGGTTAAGTATACAACACTTACAAGTAGCATAGAATTCATGATTTCCTAAAAGCATGAGTAAAGTTCAAGGCAAAGTAAATAAACAAAAGATCACCTTTACTATTGTAGTACTATCGGTGTGCTGTGTTAAGGCAATCTTATTGATGTATAATTTGATGCTCATCTGAAGCAAAATTTACAAGGTATCCAAAACCTCAAAGGAGAAATATTGATGTCTTTTGTAGAGAGTGTTTAGAACGGTGTTGGTTTATGGTTTTTTACTGTAGTTGAGTTAGCTTATTTGGCATAATTAAATTTAAAAAAAATTAAAAATAAAAAACATGTTAACCCATTACAGACAATGCAAAGGAATACGGAGAAAAAAGAGAAAAAACAAAAAATAACCCAAAAAATAAAAAAGATAAAATTAATAAATTATGAAAAAAATAAAAATCAAAAACTAAATTAAACAGTGCCTTAAGCGAGACTACATATGGCCCCGCTCGTTTCGGTTTCTAAAAGCTTCAGCTTTTTTTTCACTATTCACTACACTATCTACTAACTCAGCTACAGTAAAAAAAGCCAACTACAGTGAAAAAAAAGCCAAAAGTCATCGCTAAAATGAGTGTCTTAAAAAACTAAAGTTGGTCGAGCAATCATTGCGCCAGCACAACATATCCCATTCTACCCCATATGCTCCATCGGCATATCGGGTCTCTCTTTCTTTTTTTTCTTTTTCTGTTCCCAGCACCTTTTCATATGTGGTCAGTATTAACTCTCTATCTTTTCCTGAAGTCCTAATAATGGAGAATGAGGTGCTCTTTGCACGATGCCAAACAAAAGGTAAATGAAAGTTGATAGGACTTTAGGAATATCATGTCTTTCATATATGGATGTCAAATATCTTCATGTCTTTTCCTACAAAACGCATATCATGTTGCCTGTCACTTACGGATCAAGAAGGCCTATTTCTACTTATGCTTTGTTCACGGATCGCACTATTTTTATTGTAGTACCAGTAGATATACTTTGTAGCGAAGCATACATATGTAGGATGATAGCTTTTGTTAATTATGTACTAGCTCTCGCTGATAGAATTTAGAAGGCTTTGTAGTGCCACCTCCTTGTGCTCTCAAGCTGGCAGCATGCAGCTTTCTTTGGTCAGTCAAGCAAACCAAGCACTTGAGAGAAGGAGGCCGGCCGGCCTCGCACAAATGCGATCCCTCTCATCAATTTGTATTGACCGATCGCACCGCTCATCTTTTCCATCACCTTTTCACACGTGATCCATATTCTCTAATCCTTAAGACCTAATAATGGAGAATGAGGTGCTCTTTGCACAGTAAATTAAAGCTTGATACATACATATGGGTGTGAAATCTCTTTCTTGCACCAGACTACAAAGACTGGTATTGAGCTTGCTTCACCAACTAATTACATACGGGTGTGAACTAACTACATGAGGTATTGGTTCATTCTTTTTACACCATTACTAATTACATCTTTTGCTTGCTTCATTTCGCAGATGGTCATTCTATGATAGATATGGAATGAACTTTCTGGAGCAAGTCGTGAAGACCCATCCATCTCTCAACCAAAGGCAAGGTACGTACCTAATCTTGGCTTCCTCTCTGTCTACCTTGCAAGCTCAGGCTCCCCAACTTTCCGATCTCCGAGCTTTGCTCTCATGGTTAAAATTTTGTGCGGCCGGATTTACAATTTTTCATGCATGTATAGCTCTGTCTTGTTGTTAGCAATTAATGCTCGTCTTTTCTTCTAAGAAATGTAATAAAGAGGATAGCTTCTAGTATTTGGATTAACTTTGTCGCAGCAAAGGCAGGTAGCAAACCTGAAGTAATGGCGGTGGTCTTGGATGCCTTCGCGTCCTACCTCCAAAACATGCTCACGGAGATGGCAAGAGAAGAGGTTGGCATGCTGCTTGGTGTCTCCAGTGAGATCGACAACCTGGGCATCAAGCTTGGGGACCTGAAGAACTTCCTCGCCGATGCAGAGAGGAGGCGCATCACTGACCAAAGCGTGCAGGGGTGGGTGAGGGAGCTCAAAGATGCCATGTCGGCGCCACGACATTCTCGATCTCTGCGGCTCAAGGCCATGGAGCGTGGTCCATCCACGGCAGCGGACATAGGGTGCTTTAACCCCTTTCTCTTCTGCCTGCGGGATCCTTTCTTAGCCCACGACATCGGTAGCCGCATCAAGGCACTCAACCAGAGGCTTGGCGGTATCAAGGAGCGGAGTGCCGCCTTTAGCTTCGTCAACCTCGGTTCCTACGAGGAGCGTAGCGGCGGTGCATCGCGGCCTCTCGCCCAGTGCCGGCCGCGAGGCAGCGGGGAGCTGTCCGGTCAGGCGTTGTTGGGGAGAAGATTGGAGAGGACACGAGGGAGCTGGTGGAGATGCTGGCAGAAAAGGAGTGCAACAGCAACGTCATGGTGGTCGCCATCGTGGGCGTCGGTGGGATCGGCAAGACCACCCTCGCTCGAGAGGTCTTCAATGACGACACCATAAAGGATAAGTTCGACAAGAAGATATGGTTGAGCGTCAACCAGGATTTCGACAAGGTTGAGCTGCTCAGGACTGCCATCACCCTTGCCGGTGGAGACCACCATGGGGAGAAAGCAATGGTCGTGCTTCGGCCAGCCCTTACTGCTACCTTGACAGGGAAGAAGCTCTTGTTGGTGATGGATGATGTGTGGAGCCATGGAGCATGGGAGGATGTCCTTGAAACGCCCTTGGTCAACGCTGTTGCTCCAGGCAGCCGAGTCCTCATCACCACGAGAGACGAAAGAGTTGCCCAAGGGATGAAAGCCGTGCGCCCCTACCACCATGTCGACAAGCTAGGGCCCGAAGATGCATGGTCCTTGCTCAAGAAGCAGGTCCGTTCGAATTAACTAGTAGTAACATCTGAATCAAGCTAGTTACCTCTAGACGCATCACCCATAACTCCTCCAACCGTGCAATATACTCACTTCTTTAATTACTCGTAGTACTTCCTCCGGTCACGAAGGAATTTATTTTGTATTATGTGCTATCAAACATTATAAACTTGGCTATAAATATTTCTTTGAATATTTAGATTGGACATATGAAAATAATACACATAGATTTGTCTCGAAAAGTACTTTCATAATATTATTAGATTTTATAAAAATGTGGTGATAGAAAGCAGACAAAGTTGCATTTTGGAGGTCGCGTCGATGTCCAAAGTGACTTCTTTTTTAGGGTACATGTACTACTCACTCTGTTGAAAAGTGTAGGGTGTATTTTTTAATGTTCTTGTCTGCAGATGCATTATTTTAATGAGCTAATTAGCAAATAAAAAAGAATCAACACTAACAACGTATTAACTCCATTGGTTTAAACTACTTGTAGGTAGTCTCAAGTGAGCTGGATGAACCTGAGGTTGATATGCTAAAAGATATTGGATTGGAAATTATAGCACGATGTGGTGGTTTGCCACTTGCTGTCAAAGTAATGGGAGGACTCTTGTGCAAGAGGGAGAAGCAGCGACGTGATTGGGAGAAGGTTCTGAATGATTCCACATGGTCAGTATCTAAAATGCCCGAAGAGCTAAACTATGCAGTATACTTAAGCTATGAAGATTTGCCTCCTTATCTGAAGCAGTGCTTTCTGCACTACTCCCTTCTCCCTAAAAATATAGAGTTCTTAGATGATACAATTGTTAGCATGTGGATTAGTGAAGGATTTCTTCATGGAAACTTAGATGAATCAGAAGAATTAGGAAGCGAGTGCTATAAGGAGTTAATATTAAGGAACCTTATTGAGCCGGATACAAAGTATGTTGGTAGATGGTGCTGCAACATGCATGATGTTGTTCGCTCATTTGCTCAGTATGTGGCCAAAGACGAAGCGCTAGTAACTCACAATAGAGAAACTCTTGATATTATCAGTAAACGTAATTCACATAAGTTTCATCGATTGTCTATAGAAACCAAAGGATCAGAAAAAGATGAATTTGAGTGGAGCTTTTTGCATGCACAGGAATCACTGAGAACACTAATATCAATTGGCCAGCTGAAGATTAAGCCTGGTGATTCGTTGCTTACTTTTTCAAGACTGCGGACTCTACATATAGAATCTGCAAATGTTACTGCATTGGTTGAATCTGTGTATCAACTCAAGCACCTCAGGTATATGTCCCTAAGACACACCGATATATCTAGACTACCGGAGAACATTAGCAATATGAAATTCCTGCAATACATTAGCCTTTATGGTTGTAAAAGATTGGTGAAACTTCCTTGTAGCATTGTAAAGCTAGGGCAGCTGAGGCTTCTTAGCCTTGGTGACACAAGGATAAGTGGTATACCTAGGGGATTCCATGGTCTAACAAATATGAGGAAGCTAACTGGATTTCTGGCCCACATGGATGGTGATTGGTGTAGTTTGGAGGAGTTGGGGCCACTTTCCATGCTTAGGTGTCTTTCATTAGAGGGTCTGGAGAATGTGTTTCTTGCCTCGTGCACGTAAAGGCTAGGCTTGGTGAAAAGGTGCATCTTACCCATCTACACTTATGCTGCACAAGTAGATTGGGAGATGATGGGTTGGTCAAAGAGGGAGAAGGCGTCTATGAGGAAGAGCAGGGACGAATTGAGGAGGTGTTTGATGAGCTCTGCCCTCCATCATGCTTGGATAGTCTTGGCATCAAGGGATATTTTGGTCAGCTTCTCCCAAAATGGATGTCGTCGATAGCAGCTGTGTCCCTTAAGAGCTTGAGGATTCTGACAATGGATGACCTGGCCTGCTGCACCCAACTACCTAATGGCTTGTGTCGGCTCCCTATTTGCGTTCCTTGAGATCGCGCGCCCACCATCAAGCGTGTCGGTCCTGAATTCCTGCCTTCATCCCAGGCGACGGCTGCATTTCCAAGATTGCATGAGATGAACTTACTAGGAATGGTGGAATGGGAGGAGTGGGAGTGGGAGGAGCAAGTGCAAGCCATGCGTGTCTTGGAGGAGCTTCTTATCGATGGTTGCAAGTTGAGGCGTCTTCCTCCTGGCCTTGCCTCCCATGCAAGGGCTTTGAAAAGGTTATACATATACAATGTGCAGCACCTCAAGTCTCTAGAGAACTTTGCTTCTATCGTTGCGCTTGAGGTCTACGAGAACCCCGACTTGGAAAGGATCACTAATCTCCCCAAACGCAAAAGCTTGACATTAGCTGCCCCAAAGTGAAGGTTACGGAGGGCATGCACACTCCGAGGCTCGAGCTGGAGGATTGCGACATGGAAACGCTCCCAAAATACATGCAAGATGTAAACCCAAGGCATTTGTTGCTGGACTGCAGCTTAGAGTTGCTCACCTCTATAGCCACGGGACAATCTGGCCCCCAGTGGGAAAGGCTGAACCATATCCAGCAAGTCAATGCCTATGCACGTGATGGAGACAATCAGAGGAAATGGTATGTGCTGTACACAAGAGATCCCTACAAATTGGACACAAACATCAGCCGCTTTACCACGTCTGGAGGTAAATTAGCACATCTGCTTCGTGTTAATTTGTTGCTTTGCTCTGTTCATTCAATTTGTTTCCTTAATTTCCGCTTGTTGATTCCATCTTTCATCTGTATGCTAGAGGCTGAATTTGTCTCCCACCGTTTCATTTCTCTTGACAGCACCAGGGGATGAAGAGGAATAGGGGACATACTCCGATCGGGACAACAGGGGAGGAAGGCAATACTCCGATAGTAGGAACAGGAGAGGAAGGCAAGAATATCAAGGAGAAAGAACACCGTTTCCGTCCGAGGCCTTTTCTTGGTACGCGCGCACCACCCCTTTGTATTCGTTGAGATTTTTTTGCAGCACGTCACTGTTCCCCTCATCATCATGATTTTTCATTTTTAATCCATGGTATGGTAGAGGATGCCAAAAAAAAGGGAGAGCTAGAGTGAATTAAGAATACAAGTATGACGCTATTGCGATGCCGGACTACGTACTCAAAAAAATTTTTGATAAGGGTCAACAAAACCTTACCACTCCCTCTATTTCGATTAGGGTCAGTTATTTCTTTTTACAAAGTGTATTGTGTTTGGGCATAAGGATTAAGAAGCACATGAAACCAGGAAAATGGCAGAGAGAAATGACCATAGTATCCATGGTATTAATGTTTTGGGAATGAAAGAGATGATACTTGTGTGTATGTTTACTTACAAATGTTAAAGAGAGAAAAAAGATTAATGAGGGTAAAAGAGATAAAAGATCATTAAACCTACATGTACGCCTTACAATATGAAATACGTTAGCAAAAACTACAGACCTTATACGTTAAAACTGAGGAAGTACCAGTTAAGTAACGCCCCATAATCAGCATGCATCGAACAATCATAATGATACAGACGCTTCGAGTCAATGGAAGCTATCGCTGCGTAACGGCTTCGACATTTTCACTGAGTCACATCTTTGCCAACCCAACGGAAGCGTAGCTTGCTGCTTCTACCGTTTATGCTTATACGTGATATTATGATTTGTATTATGACTTTATTAAGCTGGTCAGCATTATGATAGTTCATGCAATGCTACAGAAAGAAACAGCGATATGAGCGTTTGAATATCTGGTCAACCAAGACTACAAGTCTACAACGAGGCTGATCTACTGATTTACAATCCAAATAGTTCTTTGTTCTGACATGTGGGTTTGAGAATGTTTAATTTCACAGCGATTTGTTGCAACCTTGCTATTGGGCTCAAAGCTAATGCAATCCTCTATTTTCAGAACCTGTTATAATTTTTTTCGAATAACTCGCATGAACAAGGTAAAAAAAACACTCAATTAAAGTAAAATATATATTAGCCGAGTATAGTGAATACAAACAGATTGGGCTGATGTTAAAAACACTGTTTGGTTTATGCCATGTAAGGCAGGTTGTACTCCTGCACACTTTTCCATCAAAAACAGATCGAGTTTTACCTGTAGTCATAAACAATGGCTGCATACACCTAACAAAACGCTCCTAGTAACCTACGTTTGGAATCATAAAAAAATCTATCTCCAAGATACTGCACTTGCCAAGCAGTCCATTGATCCGAGAAACAATAAAGAGCGTATTTTGCTTGTATTTCCCCTTTGTTGAATTATAAAAACGGAAATGAGGTTCTGTACCTCCCTTTTTATCCAAAAGAATTTGTCTTCTGTTGAAATTGGTGGTTTGCCTGCATAGAAGACAACCTACAAAATCTCCTGGACGAACAGCCCTCCAAAGTGAAACTACATAATGTGCAGATGAGCCGGTCGAAGTTTGGACACTTATATTTTTCTTTATAAGAGTAACTCCATATACTCCAACCTGTGACTCCTATTGGACTTCTTCAGGCTTCATATATTTCCTGGTTCTTCCTCCTCCTATTTCCATTTCATTTGTGTCACACTTAACTACAGATTAAAATGGTAATTACATTCAACACGGATAGAACAGTTTCCTCTCGTTGCTCACAGAGGCAATTAAACCTATTATTTTCCATGCCAAACAATCTGCAAGCGCGAGCAAACATGAAAAGAAAAGAAGAGAGTTGTTAAATATCGCAGCCACTTGATTTCTCCCCAAAAATTAGTTACCCCAAAGTTGCCACCTTTTTATCCCATCTAGACCCCAAATTAAACACAAGAAATCTACATTTTCATCCATCCATTAATCTCACAAAAAAAAACCCCACTAAATCCCGACCTTAAACTCGGAATCACCTTAAAATCGTCCAAAATCCCAAAAAGAAAAGGAAAACCTCACCCGCACACGCACGCACTCACCAAGCCTCGACGACGTCGCGCTTCCCGTCGCTGGCCACAGCACCGCCATCCTCCTCCACCTCTGCTGCCTTCTTGGCCCTCTTCCTCCCCTTCTGCTCGGCCGCCGGCGCCACCGCCTCCTTCTTGTCCGTCTTCGATGGAGCTCCGGCGGCCCGCTTGCCGGCTGCCTTGCACCGCGTCTTCCTCGGCGACCCGGCCGGGGCCGCAGTCGCCGCCGGAGACTTGCGCTTGGGAGGCATCGATGGGTGGGTTCGCCGCGCCGCGCCTTGGAGCACCCGCTCAGTCTCTTATAAAAAAATATAAGATTTTTTTTTAAAAAAATTAATTATGCTGAAAAAGTATTAGTAGCTACAATGTAAAATAAGCTAAAAGCTTAGACTTAAAAGTCGGGATGAGCACCCGCTCAGTCTCTGGTTCATGCTAATTTGCTAACCAACAAAGATCGACTAGAAATGCTCCTGTTTTTGCGTCTAATGTATGCAGCCAGTTTGATGATACGAGATAACGAAAATGTTTTAGGAGGGGGGACAAGGAGGATGTCCTCTTCAGTTAGTTGCTCAAAGCGCCGGTACACACATGCTGCAGTTGCTTCTTCAAGACTTTACGATTTTCTGTGTTTTGTTTGACGAATAAAGGATATGATCTCCAGGAAACTGCATTCTGTTCCATTTCCTAAATATGAACTAAACAACTCCGATGCTATATTCAACCACCTGATTTATTAGTCTTTATATATTTCTTGCGTGTGGTAAGGATGACATATTGGTGCAGACAAAGAGAGCCGATTCAGATAGTGGTGGAGCCAGCGGAGCATGGGAACCTGAGCAAAGCTTGCCGGAGTACGGTGTGTTTGTTCTCAAATGTACAGTTGTTCTGTAAGGCCATCAGAAATATGTATAGTCATCCTGTAAGGTTCTTGGTAGTTAAAATTTTCTGTGGATCAATCGGTTCATATACATATCTCAATTCAGAGTCATAAACTGACTGAAGGTGTTCGTTTTAGCGATGATTTTTGATTTTTGGTTGAAATTTTACTATAGCTGACTTTTTTACTATAACTGAGTTAGCTTATTAGGCATAATTAAATTTAAAAATAGAAAAAACATGTTAAATCATCACGGACAATGCAAAAGAATACGAGAAAAAATACAAAAAAACCAAAAAAATCTAAAAAATCAGAAAAAAGATAAATTACTGAATAGTGGAAAAAAAGCTAAAAGTAGAAGCTGAAGCTGAAACGAGCGGAAAAGTTTTTGATTGGAGAAATGCTGGCTGTACTCGAGTGGATTTACAATGCCGTTTACTAGTATTACATGCTGTACTCAAGTTAAAATTTCATGCATGCACGTCTTCCATGATGTACTAGTAACAACTCCAATAAAGTATTGCATGCATGCATGCACGTATGTATGTGCTTGCTACACCATACGGCTATATACCTGCTCTCGTCGGTGCTGCAAATATCTTTTATCTCTTCCAGCACCATGCGTCCGTGCCTGGCTACACGTGTCTCGTCGGCACATAAAGCCCCCTCACGTCTCGATAGGAAACCACTGGATTGGCCCAGCTCATGTGTCTCCCTTTCCTATTAGAATTAAGCTGCTGGTTCATTCAGTAGCATGGTTTGGACAAATCAGTAGATTTAGTATACATGCATGCCAAAAAAAAGAGAGAGAAGAAATTTATACGTTTCCTCCAGATGCATGGTCATGGTTATGGTATATATACAAATAATGGTGGGGGTCTGCAGCCTAACAAATACGAGGAAACTGGAGTATATGGTGGGGGTCTGCAGACTAGTTTTGTCAGTTCAAGTTTTATTGCTTTGTAACGGTGACTGATGTTAACTGTGGTGTTACACACCAATTCTACTGATGATAGGGCTAGAGTTTAGATGCTGCAATCATCGAAGCCCTATGTTTCCTCTATATCAAACAAAAAAAAGAAGGCCTATGTTTACTCTCTCTCTCACACACACACACACAGAGACGACAAATCCAAAATGAAACCAGAAGTAGAACTTGGATCCAAAATGAAACCAGAAGTAGAACTTGGATCCAAAATGCAAACAACAACATCCTGAGCTTGCCTCCGGCGGATGCCGCTGATTTCTCCATGTGCAATTTCCTCCCTCTCTTCCTTGACTCAGACAACACACAGTGAAGTGGAAGTAGAACATCGAGCTCACTCGTGTGGGCCCATTCCATCCAATCACATCGTCATCGATCGATCTCCAGGCTGGTCCAAGGCTCCAGAATTTCATGATTTTTCTAAAGAAAACACCCAGAAGATAATTATCAAAAATCATTTATAAAATATAATATTATAAAAAGTGTATGCATATTATTTTCGTGTATTCAATCTAAATATTGAATTAGATAGTTTGAGTGCATATACGCCAAAACAACATTACACTGTGGTCAAATTTAATTTGTTTGTCATTCAAAGTAAAAAAGAGAGAGGATTGTTTGCTGTTCTTTCCATCACTGTGAATGAAGTATGGAACATGCACGCAATGTATCAGAAAGAGTTGAAATGCCGAAAAAAGTAGAAGATATCCCTAATCCCGTCGAGAGATTTCAGAATAAAAGGATGAGAACTCTAACCCCTCTAATCTAAAGTAGCTGAGGATGCCTGATGAAAAAGGATAAAAAGAACTTGACATAGTCAATCACTGAAGTTCCATAGAACCAGCAGGGGAGTCAATTGAGACTTGCACTAGTATGGTACCTTCAGAAAAGGATTTACCGGATCTAAACATTCCCATGGAAGGAGAAACCAGCATAGATATGTGCGCATATATCGAAGCTACAAAACTAAACGGACTTGCCCCCGCAACTAGAAGGAGTGGTGAGCAAGTAAAAAAACTACAAGAATCATCCCATGATGAAATAGCTATAAACTATTAACTATATGTAAGAATTATCATATGATGAAACAGTTATAAACTATGTGCACACGAAAGAATCCATAAATAAAGCAA
Source organism: Melocanna baccifera (assembly GCA_036346265.1). Lineage (NCBI taxonomy): Eukaryota > Viridiplantae > Streptophyta > Magnoliopsida > Poales > Poaceae > Melocanna > Melocanna baccifera. The sequence continues at coordinate 170,704 of JAYEVJ010000136.1, read as the reverse complement.
TAGTCAATGTTCATATCTGTGGTGTTACACACCGATTCTACGCAATCTGCTGATGATAGGGCTAGAGTTTAGGTCCTGCAATCATGGAAGTCCTATGTTTCCTCTGTATCAAACCTCAGAACTCTGTCTGCTTGATTTCCTTTATGAAATCGAGGGCTTGCCTTCTGTATCTAACAAAAAAGAAGGCAAAGTCTATGCACGGTGACATTGTAAGGAAATGTTATGCCATGTACACAAGAGACCCCAACAACCGTCGAGACATCTGCCAGCCAAATCTGGAGGTAAATCAACACAACCGCTTCATCTTAATTTGTTTAGTTTGTTTTTATCAAGTTCCTCTGATTCATTCCATCTGTCGTGTGTATGCTAGAACGTGAATTTGTTTGCTACTGTTTTGTTTCGCTATATCGTGTTTTACAATGCAGCTGGTGGCGGTCGGCCATTTCTGATTGGGCTGTGGCTCCCAATCGCTCAGAGCTCCATTAATACTCAATCCATTCAATGGAGTTTACGATCAATCCGGCTGCCGGCTTCTGGCTTACGGCCGAAACCCAACGACCCTATATCTATCTGCATGTTGCTTTGCCGGCATCACATTGTAGCCGTCTGGGTAATTAAAAAACCAAACATATATGTACACTTTTGGGAGGATTTTACGATCACTCCACTTGCTACTTGAACTACATAAAGTCTTGTATGCAAGTTTCTTTATGTTGGTTTTTTTGGGGGGGAAAGAGTGATTTTATTTACAATCATGGAGCTTCGAATACCCGACAACCATGCTGCCGAAGAATTCAGGGTTCGCCGGTCCGAGAGTGCAAGGTGGAGGAGACCTTCAGGGCAAGCAATGAATTCCGCCTCTGCAGCAGATGCGCAATGGAAGAATCCATTGTTTTCTCGAGTGAGATGGAAGCACCGTCCCCTGCGCTTCCCTGATGGTCGACCTGCTCAACCTGCTTACGTTGGAACCAAGAGGCGGCCATGGCTTCCAACGAGCATGCATGACTGCATGATTTCAAGTCTCCTGCAAAGTTCCACAAATTGTGTTGTTTTACCTACCGGCTAGACATATAAAACTGCGTGAACCAATCAAGCTAGAGTGCGTTTATAAAAAAAACAGACGTAGATTGTGCAAAACTACGACTCGAAACTTAGGATAGTTTTTGGGTCGTCTTCATCCACCAAACGCTGAGTCGGATTGGCACCGTGACCTCTTTGGAATCCAATGTATTCGATGCCATGTAGGTTAAAGACGAATATCATTCAAAATCGGGGGCAAGTATGCAGCGTGGACTTCTTTTTAAGACAAGAATAATACGTAGACATGCGATTTAGTCACGGGGATATTATAACACAATGATATGATGGAGATTAGAGATAACAAATTCATCAATCAACTAGCTGAATTTTAATTTTTAGCTTATTTAAATTAGAAATCACTTGGAATACATTGATTTCTAATTTCAATTTATTTTAACTTTTTTATGATATAATAGTTTTATTTTCTTAACAAAAAACCTAACTAATTTTAGCTAGAAAATCAGAACTCGAAGCCTCCCGCCGAAGCCTGAAGCCGGAGAGCGCCGCCACATGTATCAAACAAATAAGAAGGCAAGGCCTATGCATGTGACGTTCTAAGGAAATGTTATGCCATGTACACGAAAGACCCCAACAACACTCGAGTCTCATCTATCAGTCACTCCTCTGTTATTGCAGAGCGGATTTGCAATTTTTCGTGCATGTATAGCTCTGTCTTTCCCATCCAGCATGTGAGCTGTCGCTCCCGATCGAGCACAGCTCTGCTCCACTAATACTCGACCCATTCAATGGAGTTTTAAGTCCGCTCTTCAAGTCCGGACAACAGTCGGTCGCATGGGCCTTAAGTTCATTTCACACAGGCATCGTCATCCTTGAGCCAGGCAAAGCTAGCATCTCCATTCCCTGTCCAAAGCCAACTACTTAGGGAGAGCTGCGTTGCGATGCAATCCTTTTGTAGCCAGGGAGGGTGCTTAAGCTCTTAACTATTTTCCGGCTTTCATCTCGCTAGTCTGCTTCATCTACCACGCGCGCGCGACACGAGAGGTGCCATGGCGATGGTCCTGGATGCCTTCGCGTCCTACATCGCAGACCTGCTCGCCCAGGTGGCAGGAGAAGAGGTTGGCATGCTGCTCGGTGTCTCTGGCGAGATCGCCAACCTGGACGAGAAGCTGCAGAGCCTCAAGGACTACCTTGCCGATGCCGAGAGGAAGCGCATCACCGACCAGCACGTGCAGGGGTGGGTGAGGAAGCTCAAGGACGTCATGTACGACGCCACCGACATCCTCGAGCTCTGCCAGCTCAAGGCCATGGATCGACTGCAGGGCGCGTCCTCCGCGGCAGGCATGGGTTGCTGCAACCCCTTGCTCTTCTGCCTGCGGAATCCGCTCTTCGCCCACGACATTGGCAGCCGCATCAAGAAGCTCAACCAGAGGCTGGACGACATCTGCAAGACGGGTGCTGAGTTCAACTTCATCAGGCTGGAGACCTACCAGGACCGGAGGATGGCCCGAGCCCGACCTTCTTCATATGAGCAGAAGACGCATCAGGTGTTGGACCGGTCGCCGGGCGTGGTTGGGGAGAAGATCGAAGAGGATACTAGAGCGCTGGTGGAGAAGCTCGTGACAAAGGTGGAGGGAGACAAGAAGAATAATGATGGCATGATGGTGGTCGCCATCGTGGGTATGGGAGGGATCGGCAAGACCACCCTCTCTAGGAAGGTCTTCAACGACGAAACCATCCAACACAAGTTCGACAGGAAGATATGGCTGAGCGTCACACAAGACTTCGACGAGACAGAGCTGCTGAGGACGGCCATCACCGCCGCCAACGGGGACTTTCCTAGCACTGGGACTCGAGAGATGTCCCTACTTGTGCCGGCCCTTGTCAACGCCATCAGGAACAAGAAGTTCTTTCTAGTGTTGGATGACATGTGGAGTGCAAGAGAATGGGACAACTTGCTCAAGGCCCCCTTCAGTTACGGTGCCCCCGGTAGCCGAGTGCTCGTCACCACAAGACTCGACCCGGTTGCTCGAGCGATGAAAGCTGTGCATCCTTACCACCGTGTCGACAAATTAGCACCTGAAGATGCCTGGTCCTTGCTCAAGAAGCAGGTCAGTTACTAATCTATTTATTTATTCACTATGCGGTTCATTTACGATCTATTAAACCCTAAAACTGTATCGCTAGTAGCGGATGGTTAAAATTTATATTGGGCCCTCGATGCGTTCTTAATTAATTTGTGCCTTCTGCTTTTTAGGATAGCAATTTTTCGTGTTCATACAAAATTATTCTTAAAATTTTTTTGTTCATACAATATTATTCTTACAATTTTTTTGTGCAAACTTTTCTTTTTTCTAAATAAATTGAACCAGATTTTCCGCCCTCTCTCCTCCCTCTCTCTCTCTCCTTCTCTCACTCTCTCCAGTGGCCAGCAGTAGGGTCGCGACGCCGAGGATGGTGGTGGCTCGATGAGTCGGCGAGCCCGGATCTGGCGGCTCGGTGTGGCAGAGGACGGACAACGGTTGCACTGCTCAGGCAGAGGACAACGCCTGGCGTGTTTCGTTGATCGCGTGTACACACTGCCTATTTCAATCGTATTTCCTATTCCCCTCGATATACGTGCACATATCTCGAAGACAGATGAACGGTAGATAGGATACATGCATATGCCCATGCTGGAAAGAAATTCACCTCCATGGAAGCACTAGCCTTTGTGCCCTAAGAGTTGTATTCTCTTTCTTTTTTTCTAGCCAATGACAGATCTCCTACCCTATTCCCTCCGTCCAAAATTGTGAGATGTATTTTTTAAATAGTCTTTTTCGTAAATATAAGATGTATTTCATATTCTAATGTAAAATTAGTATGGTGTTCTTTTTATACCCTAATAGATATACAGTTTTATTTATTAGTCTTTACATGCATGCATTAAATATAGTAATTAGAGATAATAATTAGGTGTAATCTAATTATTTTTACTGTCTTCTTAATTTATGTGCTAAGAAAAAATAAGCCTTATAAGTTTGGACGGATGAAGTATTTTTAAAAAAGAAACACTGGTCTTATGTATATATATTTATTAATGAGCAGCTAGTGAGCGGGAGATTTACGGAAACTAATAAGCACGATGTGTCGGTGCGCACGTTAGTCACGTGGTAGCTACTTGAGTGGCCAGCTCATTAATTTGTGCTGCCAGTAAATATATCTACTTATTAATTTCACGGTGATATCAAGATATCTGTCTACGTGATCGCAGCTTTATATAATTAATGCACAATTCTATGGTCCATTTGACAATTCAATTTACTAGTGCACTGACTTTTATGAGTTTCTTTTTTTCATTAGGATAAAATTGGCGCAAACCACTACCAATGTACTAATTGATATTAATTAGATGGGTTTAACTGCGTGCAGGTAGTCTCAAGTGAGATAGATGGACCTGATGTTGATACGCTGAAGGATGTTGGAATGAAAATTATAGCAAAATGTGATGGTTTACCGCTTGCAGTAAAAGTAATGGGAGGACTCTTGTGCCAAAAGGAGAAACGACGAGGTGATTGGGAGAAGGTTCTTAATGATTCTATATGGTCAGTATCCGAAATGCCCCAAGAGCTAAACTATGCAATATACTTGAGCTATGAAGACTTACCTCCTTATATGAAGCAGTGCTTTCTGCACCACTCCCTTCTCCCTAAAAATACAAAGTTCTTTGTTGATACAATTGTTAGCATGTGGATTAGTGAAGGATTTCTTCAAGGAAACCCAGATGAATTTGAAGAATTAGGAAGCGAGTGCTATAAGGAGCTAATATTGAGGAACCTTATAGAGCCAGATATAACGTACGCTGATCAATGGATTTGCAACATGCATGATGTTGTTCGCTCATTTGCTCAGTATATGGCCAGAGACGAAGCACTAGTATCTCATAGTGGTGAAACTGATATAATTAGTAAACTTAGTTCACAGAAATTTCTTCGGTTGTCTCTAGAAAGCAAAGGATTGGAGTCAGGTGAGTTAGAGTGGAGTTTTTTACATGCACAAAAATCATTGAGAACACTGATATCAATTGGCCATATAAAGATTATGCCTGGTGGTTCGTTGATTACTTTATCAAGCCTACGAACTCTACATATAGAATCTACAAATGTTGCTGCATTAATTGATTCTCTATATCATCTCAAGCACTTGAGGTATCTATCCATAAGAGAATCTGATATATCTACATTACCGGAAAACATCGGTAAGATGAAATTTCTACAACACATTAGCCTTTATGGTTGTAAAAGTTTGGTAAAACTTCCTAATAGCGTGGTAAAGATACGACAGCTGAGGTTTCTAAGCGTTAATCACACAAGTATAAAAGATGTACCTAGGGGTATCTGTGGTCTAACAAATTTGAGGAAATTATTTGGGTTTCCTGCACACATAGATGGTGATTGGTGTAGTTTGGAAGAGTTGGGGCCACTTTTGCAACTTAGGCTTCTTTGGTTAGAGGGTTTGGAGAATGTATCTGTTGCCTCGTCCGCCACAAAGGCTAGGCTTGGTGAAAAGGCGCATCTTATCGAGTTGTACTTACACTGCACAAGTAGATTGGGAGACGATGGGCTGGTCAAAGCAGGAGAAGGCATCTCTGAGGAAGAGCAGCAACAAATTGAGGAGGTGTTTGATGAGCTCTGCCCACCACCATGCTTAGATTATCTTAGCATCGAAGGATATTTTGGTCGGCGGCTCCCAATGTGGATGATGTCGATAGCAATGATGCCCCTCAATAGCTTGAGGATTCTAAAGATGGCAGACCTAGCCTGCTGCACCCAACTGCCTAATGGCTTGTGTCAGCTCCCCTGTTTGCAGAAACTTCATATCGATCGCATTCCAACCATCGAGCGTGTTGGGTCTGAATTCCTGCAGCAGCTCTACCATCACCATAGTCACCACCCTTCATCCCAGGCGACGGTTGCATTTTCGAGACTGCATGAGATGGAATTAACAGAAATGGTGGAATGGAAGGAATGGGAGTGGGAGGAGCAAGTGCAAGCCATGCCTGTCTTGGAGGAGCTTCTTATCAATGGTTGCAAGTTGAGGCATGTTCCTGCTGGCCTTGCCTCCCATGCAAGGGCTTTGAAAAAATTATACATACACAGTGTTCAGCACCTCAACTCTCTGGAGAACTTTGCTTCTCTCATTGAGCTTGAGGTGTATGAGAACCCCGACATCGAGAGGATCACTAATCTCCCCAAACTGCAAAAGCTTGACATCAGCTGCTGCCCAAAGCTGAAAGTATTGGAGGGCATGCTTGCACTCCAAAGGCTCGAGCTATGGGATTTCGACATGGAAACTCTCCCGGGATACCTGCAAGATGTAAACCCAAGGCATTTGGAGCTAGACTGCAGCCTAGAGTTGCTCACCTCTATAGCCGCGGGACAATCTGGCCTAGAGTGGGAAAGGTTGAGTCATATCCAGCATGTCAAGGCCTATGCCGACGATGGAGACAATGAGAGGAAATGGTACATGCGGTACACAAGAGATCCATACAACTTAGAGACAAACATCAGCTGCTCTTCCATATCTGGAGGTAAATTAGCACACCAGCTGCTTCATCTTAATTTGTTGGTTTGCTCTGTTCATTTAATTTGTTTCCTTAATTTCTGCTTGTTGATTCCATCTTTCATCCGTACGCTTGAGTCTGAATTTGTTTCCCACCATTTCTTTTCTCTTAACAGCATCAGAGGATGAAGAGGAATAGGAGCCATACTCCGATCGGAAGAACAGGAGAGGAAGGCAAGAAAATCAAGGAGGCAAATGAAGTGCCTGGCCTCGATCATTTTCAACCAGACCAGGATCATGCACTGACATGCCTTTTCTTGGTACGCGTGCACCAGCCCTTTGTATTCCTTGCGATTTTTCGCAGCACAATCAGCATGCATCCAACAGTCATAGCGATACACACGCTTGCAGATTGACAGGAGAGGCGAGCTAATGGAGGCTATCGCTGCGACATTTTAATGGAAGCGTAGCTTGCTGGCTCTACCGTTTATGCTTATACGTGAGATTGTGAGATTATGATTTGTATCATGACTTTGTCAAGCTGGTCAGCATCATGATAATTCATGCAATGCAACAGAAAGAAACAGAGATACGAGTGTTTGAGTTGTGTCAGATCATTTGTTCTGATGGCAAGAATGAGTTAGTACGTTGTTAATTTGTGTAATTACCCTCACTTGAATATCTGGTGCTTGTTTCTTGCGGATACTTGAATATCTGGTTTGTTAGCATCCAAATGGTCAACTCGGCATTTTTCATTGCTACTACTACGATCAACTCGGCATGTCTTTAACTATATTTAACACACAACGGGCCAGTGAGTCGACACACCATGGTTACTGCAATATGGAGTGCCATTCACTAGCAGTTCAAGATGATGCCAATACACATAGGTACACTTTTCAGGGTTGATTATAACAGAAACTTGTAAGACTGAATATGGCGACTAGAGAGGTGAATAGGAGTCAACAAGAATTTAAGATTTTTTTAAAATTTTCTCTTAAAGCAGAAGTATGACTCCAAGTTCTTCACACCAATAACTATAAAAAGATTGAAGTTCAGAGACCAAACACCCATACAAAAAGATTCAAAAGAAAATGTACAAAATCTGAGATGTAAAGAGTAACTACGGTAATACCGTGCTACAGTAGGGGTAGTATCGTGCTACAATGAAATCAGCATAGGAATAGTAAAATTAGCACGATCCCAAAACAAAAAAAATGATGGAACTTTTGATCCATTAATCCAAATGAATTGAAACTTAGAATGCACCTTTTTTAGGATGTCAGGAATCTATTCCAATCAACGATCAAGAAAATTGTTGTCAACGTTTTTTTTATTTTAGTGAAGGATGCATCAAAACTGGGTAAAAGAAGAAAATCTCGATTTGCTCTTACTCGTAAATTCTTGATGATCTCGATGACCTTGAATGAATTTTTACATGTTATAGAAAAATAGATCACAGTACAAACTCAAATCAAAGCGTCCATAACACCAAAACGGTTGGTGTACCGGGTGATTTTATTTTAGTGTAGTAGTAAAACAGAACCTAATCGATCTTCTACACAATTCGATCCACGACTTGAATAGGCCACCGATCTGGTCGGAGCGTCCAGAGTCCAACTTTTCTATCGGGCCTATTTAGTGTTGTCTAAGTTAAATGTTCCATTTAGCCTAATACGAGATGCTAATGGTCTAATTTAACCCTTCTACTACTATGGGCTGTATACAACACCGAAAATGAAATTTACACTTCATGGATCAACCGTACGGCACAAGAATATCACGATGCCTGGCTCTGCTGAATATCAGCGTGGCACCTGCGAAGGAAAAGATATATAGAAAAGCACCAACACAACTTTGCAATAAAAACAAATATAACATATGCACAGCTACGAGACAGTCGTATCACTCAATTTGTTTGCAGATTTGCAGCCCATCGAGAGAATTTGCAGTTCTATCAGTTTGGCCATGATTGAAACTTTCTTCGAGAAACAAAAGGTGAAAGTGTGCATGATTATCTACCAACATATAGGAAGGAGAACCATTTCAAAATAGGGAGACTGACGAGCCACTTGCTAGATCCAAAATTCGGTTCATGATAATTAAAAAAACTAAAAAAGCAATAATACCACTAAAAAAAGACAGAATGATGAAAGTAAATGTTAAATGCTTTCCAATGATGAGGGCAACCTGAACCAAGAGAATGCTGCAAGTTACATGCATGCTGAACCCACAGCTCAACACTGAACTCGCTCAAAGAAGTCTTAACTGGGAACAAGGCGCTACAACGGAGTATGCTATAGGCCATGTCCCTAACAATCTCATTCATCTGCCTCGCTATGATTCCCTAGTCGAGTCATCTAGATTCCCACATCAATGGTTATAAGCTAAAACCCCTTAGATAAAACATTCATATTTTCATATGTAGTAGTTCACTATTTTTTAAAAAAAATTTCAATCATCTTTTGCATCACACATGCATATGCTTTTCAAACCTGTTAAGAATACGACTAATGTGCTGTCACCTATATTGCTGCTATATAAAACATTCAACTTTTCTTATGTAGCAGTCCATTATTTTTCAATCATTCATGAATATGATTTTCAAGCCTGTTAAGAATACAGCCAATGTGCTATGTCTGCTATATTGCTGCTATACATTACATATTAACATTTGCACAACTCACTATCTAATACACACGGTGTACTACTTATCTCGAAAGCACCACATCTCTTTGTTAGATTCCCAGCTCTACCATGTTCCATCTATTTGTATGGTATGGGTGCAATAGGGTGGGTTCTGGGGCATTCGGAAAAGCGATGGCTTCTGGTTGAAATTTCACTGTAACTGGTTTATTTTTTATTATAACTAAGTTGGCTTATTAGGCATAATTAAATTTTAAAAAATAGAAAAAATAGAAAAACATATTAGCCCGGCATGGACAATGCAAAGGAATACAGGGAAAAAAGAAAATACAAAAAAACCCAAAATATCTAAAAAAGAAAAAGATGGAATTACTGAATAGTGGAAAAACAGAAACTAGAAGCTGAAACTAAAAAAACTGATTATCTTAAAGTTAACTTATACTTCTACTGTCTACAGTAACTAGTTTTTAAACGATATGTTTTTAAGATGGGGTCAATAATTGTAGTAAAAAGTATACTAAGTTTAGTTGTACTGACCAAAATCGCATGCGACTATTTCTTGCTATGTACCGCTACTCATAAATAGCCAAAATTCAAATGTTTAAATCATAAATCATCATCTCAAAAGAATTCATCCTAATCAAGGAAAGGGTGCTTAACATCAAAGGTAATCAGCCACCCAAACCAGATGATTGCTTCAAGAAAAGTAAGATCAGGATTTCTTGTCCTAAAGATTGACTACCCGTAACCATGAGGATGCAATTCCGAATATTGCAAGAACTAGTACTCCCATGAACAGACATACTGGGGCGTTTGAAATAGCGATGGTTTATAGATTTTTTTACTATATTTGATTTATTTTTTATTGTAGCTAGTTTATTTTTTTACTGTAGTTGAGTTGGTTTATTTGGTATAATTAAATGTAAAAAAAATAAAAGATAGAAAAAATATGTTAACCCATCAAGAATAATGCAAAGGAATACGAGAAAAAAAGTAAAAAAACCTCAAAAATTACTTAATAGTAAAAAAACAGAAGTTAAAAAGTAGAAATTAACTTTTAAACTGACAGAAGAGGATGCGCAAGTCGAGGACAGAGAGGGAGTTAATTGCTTGCAAAGAGAGAAGTATTTCTTTTCTTTATCTGAAGTAGAAGTAGGATAAGGATTAAGCTTCCTAGTCAAGCAACGCCACAGAGGAAGGAGGAGAACAGCAGCAGCCGTAGACAGTTATCCTTCTCCTCGGCTGACGCAAGTCACGGACAAATAGGGGGAGTTATTAATTGCTTGCAAAGAGAGAAGTCTCTGTTTCCTGTTGCATCAAGAAAGACCGTTCTTGTCCGAGCGTGTAACACGAGAGCACTCATTGGTTGCGTCAGCATAGAGACAGTACAGCGTGCACGCAAGCCATATTACTGTGATTTATAATTTTTAAATTATTTATAAGAGCGCATCAAGTAACACAAAATTATATAAAATTTTAATAAATATAAATAAAATTACTATAATATATTATAGACTTAATTTATAGATCCCATCTTTAAAAAATAATTCCTGTAAAAAGTCAAGAAGTCTAAAAAAAACCTACTCATTGATTAGTTACTGAAAAAACTAACAGTATCTACAATAAAAAAAAACTATTACAATATAAAAAAGCTATGAGCTAGAACTTTTAAACCCACATGAATCCCAAAACTTCCAACCAAAGGCCCATGCTCCTGGAGCTCGTAACGGAAAAGGCGGTGAAGTACAATAGGAACAACAACCTTCCATTACACACTAGGAAGTCACACGAGACAAAGTACAATAGTGTAATTCCACTAGTTGTAACAAACATAAGCTAGCAATTATATTATTGGAATTACATGCATGTGGCTACCAGCAGCGGCACATCAACTACCAGGATTAATTATGGCCACGTCAATTATTTAAAGTTGTTCACTTACCCAACTTGAGGACAAAAATGCACATTTCGTAGCATCAATTTAAGGCCCCCTCAGCTCCAAAAACGCTAGCGATGGGTGTTCAGCTTATACGTTTTTTTCACTGTTGAGATTTTTGTTTTTTCTGCTTTTTTTTATTTTGTGTTTTTTTGATTTTTTCTGTATTTCTTTGTATTATCCGTGATGGATTAATATAATTTTTTATTTTTAAATTTTTTAAATTTTAATTATGCCAAATAATCCAACTCAGTTACAGTAAAAAAATCATCTAATTACAGTAAAAAAAATCATAAGTTATCGTCATTCTAAACTCCCTCTAAAGTAAATGATAGTATGTTAGAATAGGACAACAACGTAGGTAATACTCATTCTGATGTTGGTCAATTATTGGCACAAAATACGATCTTCCCTTGCCGTGATCGACTTAGGTGGTGATCAACTCGGCTTTTCTCGTCGCTGGTGTTGGCGACGAAAACACTGTAGCTACAGTACCTGCTACAGTAAAATTATTTTTTTTTGATTTTTTTTCGTTTTTTTTAAATTTACTTACACTTTTTTTCCGTTTTTTGTTTTCGGTTTTTTTTAATTTTTTTACATTTAATTATACTCAATAAACCAACTCAGCTACATTGTTTTTTCAGCCAGCTACAGTGTTTTTTCAGCAAAAGCTAAAAGGCATCGCTATTCCGATCACCCCCTCAAATAACCAGGTCATCTTGGTGTTATTGAAACAAATTGTTCATGTAAAAATAGAAACAAGTTAATTTTTGTAAAAAAAATAAAAATAAATTATTAAAAAATTCCTCCGGCAGCACAGCACCATTTTTGACCCCACTAACTCTTGGAGCTATCACCCTGTTCCGGCCACTGTACTACCATCGCTGTCTAGGCCCAATTTGTGCACCTTCCCTTTGTGAATGCCCCCTACATCTGGTCCTTGGTGTGCTAAACAAATACTACCACGCTATAGGTAAGTTTAACGCCAAGCTAAGAAATGACCCTTCTGATCACGTCATTGGTTGTGGTGTGGTAAACTAACACTGCCATGATATAGCAAGTTTTGACCACACCATAATGAGCGGTATGGCAATGTTGTTTTTGCCACGTCATGACCAACGGCCTTGTCATAATAGTTAAATTTAGAAATAAGTTACAGGGTTATTAATAAAAATATTTGCAAATAAGTTATGGGGTTATTCATGAAAATATATTAGAAAATGTTTAGGTAATAAAAAAAATTCCATTCAACTAGTCCGTAAAAAATACTATATTCCCTTGCCGTTCTTGACTAGAATAGCACGTCAACTCTGTCCTTTTCAAGGCCAACCAGTGAATAGCCAGGTCTTCTTGGCATTGATGAGACATGTCCATGTCCGCAACTCAAAAGTCAAAACAACCTATCAGAAGTTGGATGGCGGAATGTAGAGCTGGGAGTTGGGCCGTGCCGTGCCGGCACGGCCCAGGCCCACCGTGTTTCGGGCCGGTTCGTGTCGTGCCGGCTCGGCCCAGTCATCCCACCGTGCCGTGCCGTGCCGGCCCGCCTCACCTCCGGCCAGGCCTAAGCACGGCCCAAAGCCCGTCGTGCCGGCGTTCGTGCCGTGCCAGCCCAAGCCCGACCCAAAGTTACTATGCACGATAAAGGCTGCGCGACAATTGTGGCGACGTCCGTCATCTTACTTTCTCTCGCACTCGTCTCGTTGAAAATTAATTCAAGGTCTTAATGCGTGTAATTTTTCTTGGTTGCTGGTTGGGGCGTCGACGCGTCGTGGAGAAGGTCGTCAACTTCTTGGCGGAGCTCGTCGACGTGGAGGTGTAATGCGAGGGAAGTCAAGAGGGCGCCACGCCGAGGGGCGCGGCGGTGGGGTTTCGGCCGCACTCGGCCTCTCGGTACGCTCCTTTCCTTCCCCTACCCCCTCTGCGTGTGTGATACGTGATGTGATTGTGATACTGGGATAGCGACGGGAGGGCGGGGCGGGGGACGCGAGGGAGGCCGGGAGGCGGGGCGGGGACGCGGGAGGGGGAGCGAGGAGGCGGGCGTGCGGTCGTGCCCCCGTGCCGCCCGAGCCCACCGTGCCGCTCGAGCCCGTCGTGCCGTGCCGGCCCAAGCACGGCCCGAGCTACCGTGCCGTGCTGTGCCGCCCATCGTGCCGGATTTTGAGGCCCGGCACGGCCCACCCGTTCGTGCCGTGCCGGCACGGCCCGACACGTGTCGGGCCGGGCCGTGCTTGGACCGTGCCGTGCCGGTCGTGCTTCGGGCTGGCCCAAATAAGCCCGGTCCAAGTCCCAGCTCTAGCGGAATGTGACACGAAGGAAGAAACTGCGTCGAAGTTTAGAAGAAACAATCAAAGAGTTAGCACCAACTCGAGTATATAGCATCCACATTGATGAGCGGAGAATCAAAGAGTTGGCTCATCTTTGGGGTAACCACCTCAGCCACGTTTTTCAGAAACGCACGAAGATGCCAATAGTTTAGGGATCTGGTTGGATTACCCCGCACACACAGGTATCTCTTCTAGCACCAAACTTGTTGAATTTTTGTTTCATGGATCAATCCAATCCTGGAATTGTTTGCTCATTAGAGGTTCTATTTGTGTTTTTTTACTTTCATCTTTTTCTGATGATATAAATTTTTTAGGTTTTCTTTCCTTTTCTTTTTTCGCTTTATTTCTTTTTATTATCCGTAATGATATAATTTTTTTTAAATTTCAATTACGCTAAAAAAAGCTACCAACAGGTACTGTGTATTTTCACCCGCTACAATGCAAAATAAGCCATAAGCCGCTACAGTGTATGTGACTATTTTTCTCTGCATACTGTCTTTCACAAACAGCTAGAATTCAAAAATTCAAGTCATAAACCACAAGGTACAGTCTAAAAGAACCCACCACTGTAGGGAGTTCTTCCCAGTTGGCTTCTGGCAACACGTTGAGTAGTCCTTGCCAGTGAGCTGTTGGTGCTAGACCTGAGTTGAAACGTCTCTGTTTTCTTGGAGTACTTGGGTCTAGTTTTTGCTTTTGCTTTACTTGGTTTCATTCATTGGTGTCGAGTTCGATCGGTTAAACCGGTGCTTTGTGGAGTTTCTAGTCAACGCAAGATGTAATTGTACCTGTTATGGCTACAAGCTAAATAGTAAATAAGAGGGTGTTAGCCTATTTTCTTCACCAAGGGACCATCGACACCTATTTTCTTTGAGTTCTGCTCTAGCCTAAATGTCCGCCTTGCTCTTGCTATGGCTGCGAGGGTGTTATCCAACTTTATGCCGTGCGATTCCACGCATGAGTGCCCGTTGATGCCATGCGATTCCATGAAATCCAACTTGCCATAGCTAGCTTGTCACTAATTAAGGTAGGGATCTCCATCTTTGGTTAGTCAGAGCTGACTACTCATGTAAACGATATATATACTGATGGGTATCAATAGAAACTCTCGAGTGTGTGAAATCATTCCGCTATCAGTGAGTACGGCACTCTTATCACAATGGACCTTTCTCCATTTTTTTAGGTTATACCCAGGCTACCCTGCTGTGCAACATAGCTGCCCAAACTTGAAGAGCAATGGCTGAGGCTGTGATTCTTTTAGCTGTGAAAAAGATTGGCATTGCTCTAGGGAATGAAGCAATCAACCAGGCTAGTTCGCAGTTCACAAAGTTCGTTACACAACTAACAGAGCTTCAAGGTAGCATGGGCCGCACCAGGAGGGAGCTCCGGTTGATGCATGAGTTTCTTTGTCGAATGGATGTACGCAACCGCAACAACCAGACGTATGAAATCTGGGTGGAGGAGGTGCGAGTGCTTGTACATGGGATCGAGGACATCGTGGATGAGTATTTGCATCTTGTTGGTCAGAAACATGACACTGGATGGAGTACCTATCTGAAGAAAGGACTCAAGCGACCGAATGCTCTGCTCTCTCTAAACAGAATAGCTTCATCGGTTAAGGAAGCAGAGGCCAATCTTGTGCACCTGTTTCAGGCCAAAGACCGATGGGTTTCGATAGTGACCGGTGGGAATGCTAGTGATAACTCAAGTTACATTGTTGAGAGGTCCCAGCATCTGGCAATCACTTCACGTTCCATCAGCGACGAAGATCTTGTGGGGGTAGATGATGATAGGGAAGTACTGATGCAGTGGCTGGAAAATGGTGAGTTGGAATTCTCAGTTATAGCGCTACATGGGATGGGAGGGCTTGGTAAAACAGCTCTAGCTGCCAATGTCTACAAGAAGGCGAGGCAAAAGTTTGAATGTTGTGCCTGGGTCTCCATCTCTCAAACTTATTCCAGAGAAGATGTTCTAAGGAACTTGATTGAGGAGCTTTTCAAAGATAAAGTGGATGTTCCACTTCCAACTGACATTGCCACCATGGGTGCCACAGGCCTTGAAGAGACACTGAAGAATTTTCTAGAGCAGAAGAAGTACTTGATCATATTGGACGACGTTTGGACTCCAGAAGCATTCAGTGACTTGTCTGGAGCACTTGTTCGTAATGACAAGGGAAGTAGGCTGGTAATCACAACACGAGAAGGTGATGCTGCCAAGCTTGCTTCCAAGGGACATGTCCTAACTCTGAAAACTTTACCAAGAGAGAAGTCATGGGAGCTATTTTGTAAAAAGGCCTTTCCGAGAGATACAGACCATGAATGTCCTGCGGAACTGAATGCTCTATCTGAGGAAGTAGTTGGCAAGTGTAAAGGCCTACCTCTTGCTATTGTCTCTGTTGGTAGCCTCTTGTTTGTGCGTGACAAAACTGTGGAAGAATGGAGAAGAATTAATGACCAGCTCAGCTGGGAGATAATCAATAATCCAAGGCTGGACCATGTCAGGAATGTTCTGCTCTTGAGCTTCATATACCTTCCGACGTATCTGAAAAGTTGTTTCCTATATTGCAGCTTGTTCCCAGAGGACTATCCTCTTAAAAGGAAAAAACTTGTACGGTTGTGGATAGCAGAGGGATTCATCGAGAAGAAGGGTGAAAGCACACTGGAGGAAGTGGCAGAAGGCTATCTAAAAGAACTGGTTCACAGGAACATGCTGCAACTTATTGAAAGGAACTCGTTTGGTAGGATAAAATCATTCAGAATGCATGACATCGTACGTGAGTTGGCAGTCAATTTGTGTCGGAGAGAATGCTTTGGTGTTGCGTATGAGGATGGTAAATATGGGAGATCCCTCGACGAGAATGATGAACGTCGAGTGGTAATACACAAATCCCATAAGGATCTTTATCCGTCAGTTTTAGGTGTGTACCGCCTTCGCTCTATCATTGCGTTGGACAAGAGTATCCCATCATCCACTATTCTATCTTCAGTAACTGAGAAATCCAGGTATATATCGGTCCTAGAGTTTAGTGGAGTACCCATTAAGACGGTTCCAAGTGCTATTAGTAATCTGTTCAATCTGCGCCATCTGGGTTTGCGTGGCTCAAAGGTGAAGCTCCTCCCCAAGTCTATTGAAAAGCTGTCTAATCTGTTGACACTGGACCTTGCAGCATCTGACATACGGGAGCTGCCAAGAGGGATTGTCAAGCTGAAGAAGCTCAGGCACTTGTTTGCTGAGAAACTGCATGATGCATCCTGGAGAGATTTTCGTTGCTGTACTGGTGTGCACATCCCCAAGGGTCTCGGGAATCTGACAAACTTGCAGACGCTACAAGGACTGGAAGCGCATGATGAGTCTATCAGGCATTTGGGGGAGATGAGGCAGCTGAGAAGCATCAGGGTATGGAATGTGAAGGGAATCTACTGCGGACGCCTATGCGAGTCTCTACTGCAGTTGCAATTCCTGTCCAACTTGTACATTGTGGCAAGCGATGAAGAGGAGGCTCTCGAGCTGAATGATTTGAACCCCCCACCTCCTAACCTTCAAAGACTGTTCTTGAGAGGACGGTTAGCGGAGGGCATGTTGGGGGAGTCTCCTCTCTTCCAACACACGGCCGGGCAAAGTTTGTATGAATTGCGTCTATATTGGTCCCGATTGACACAAGACCCCTTGCCATCCCTTTCTCAGCTGTCTAATTTGTCGGACCTACGATTAACAAGAGCATACAGCGGAGAGCAGCTGGTATTTCTCTCCGGGTGGTTTCCCAATCTGAAGATACTCTGGTTAAGAGACATGCCTAATCTGATGCGACTGGAGATACAACAAGATGCCATGGCGAGACTGGAAAGATTAACACTAGCCAATCTCAACAACATAACGGAGGTCCCAACTGGCGTCGAGTTCCTCATTCCCCTCCAATATCTAGGCTTCCTGGAAATCACCCCTGAGTTCCTAATGTTGTTGCGCCAATGTTCTAGAATTCGAGGTTTGCCGTGGCGGTATTCTCTCCGAGACTGCTGATCGCTGCTAGTCTGCCTGGAGATGTAAGTGCCTTCAACTGCCAGCTACTATTCCAGTACTAGTTCTTCACCTTATCATCTTAACAACACATGAGTTTGCTTTAGCATCTTCATGTCTTATTGGCAGAAAAATGTTTTAGGAGCGAAGGGATACATGGAGCATCATCGATCCTCACCAATTATTGGCTGCTCAAGGCTTGGGGCGAAGGCTTGCCGTTTTCTGTTTTCGTTTCATGAACAAAGGAAGCCAAGGGATCCTTGCAACCTCAACTACGTGTGTTACCAATATTTTCCCTACTTGTTTTTACTACTAGACTGCTTGTGAATTGTGGTACCAATTTCGGTTGTGACTGCCAGACATTTGTGTGATATTGGTTTCTGCAAAATCCTTAAATAACTTTAATTCAGAATAAAATTAAAAAAATAGCAATTGGATTTGTATACAAATTCCAACAAAAAACTGAAATTAAGAATAAAAATAAAAGAAATTTGCAATTGGATTTGTATACAGAGCGGCCTGATCAATGGGTTTGCAACATGAAGAGCTAAACTATGCAATATACTTAAATTATGAAGATTTGCCACCTTGTTTGAAGCAATGCTTTCTGTTCTATTCACTTCTCCCTAAAAATACAATGTTCTTTGATGATACAATTGTTTGCATGTGGATTAGCGAAGGATTTGTTCATGGAAACTCGGATGAATTAGAAGAATTAGGCAGAGAGTTCTATAAGCAGTTAATATTGAGGATATAGAGCCAGATACAATGTACGCTGATCAATGGGTTTGCAACATGCATGATGTTGTTCGCTCGTTTGCTCAGTATGTGGCTAGGGATGAAGCACTAGTAGCTCACAGTGGAGAAACTGATATTTCTAGTAAACTCAGTACACGAAAGTTTCTTATGTTGTCTATACAAACAAAAGGACTGTGTTCGGATGAATTTGAGTGGAGATTTTTACAAGAGCAGAAATCACTAAGAACACTAATATCAGTTGGCCATATAAAGATTAATCCTGGTGATTCTCTTGCAAGATGGAACATACTGGAAATATTGGAACACCCTGCATTCTCCTCTTCAGTTCTTTGTACATTGCGTCAGCTCCTCCTTCATCTATTTTGTTCGCAACAATCAATGATGGGCGCTTTACCAAGACCTCTTGGCAATGCTCCCATGGTGGGACACCCTTCCTACCATTGAATGTGGCTGCAAGGTCAAGCAAGTAGGCCAGAACTTTGGTTCTCATGGGCACCTTTGATCAGCCACATGCACTGAGAAGTAGTCCTCATAGGTTAGGCTACCAACATTGGGCCTCAGTGTGGTGAATGAATATATAGTCAGCTGTCTCTGGACGAGCCCTGGACAGAGCGCTCAGCAATGTGCTCTTGCCTGCATTAGGCAAACCAGCAAGGCCAACATCAGCAATGCTCCATATCATATTAAGCTACATTGTAATAAAAGTCAGGGTTAGCCCCTTTTAAATCAACAATATTCACAATATCAGCGTTTCCAGCAAGAAACATTTTTTTTTATGAATATGGATCCTGCATGTAGTACAACAATGAGTGCAGAAAACATATCTATCTCTATCCAAAACACAAAATATGATGTCTTCGAAATAAACCATGCGATGTTACACGCCACTAAAATCCCAGATAGACCTCGAGCACACAAGAATGACATCACCACCTCTTCCTCCATTGCCACCTGCATTTTTGTATGCTAGGAACACCTGATCAGGTTCCACTTTCCAGTGCTTCATATCGAAATAATACAGATCCAGACATCTGTAAAATCGGTGTAAGTAGCAGGAACTAACTTAAACTCACTCAAACAGCTGAACACTAGAAATATTCTGTTGTAGTGTAAATGGCACACCATAAACATGTACTTTGGAAAGCATCTGGAGCTCAATCAAACAGAATTACATGAACCAGCAAAATCAGAATATGAATTAACACTACCAGAGGTTATAGACTTACAGTGACAACTGACAAATAACTGGATGGTGGAATTGGAAATGAATAGAACCGACAATCATACTTGTATATTTGAGATTCCAAAATAAAGAGAAGCAAACTTTATCAAGAATATATCAATTGATGTTCACGAGAGTACTACAAACCAACACAGTAACACCTAACCAAAACGACTATTAGCACCAGATGTTGATTTCACTGGAAAGACGCCCTGCAGGAGGGGAGAAGATGATGGGGGACTTGAAGGTTTCGGTGGCCTGGTGCGCCTGGTAGCCGCGGTGGGTGGGCCGGCAGGGAGGAGCAGCTGCGGCGAGCGGGGGAGCCTCGTGCAGTCGTGCGGCGCCGGCGAGCGACGGAGATGAGTGGAATGTGTAGCGCCACGGCCCACGGGCTTCTTCGGTAGAGCTTGTCTCTGCGTGGGCCGTGAGATGAAAGCGGAGGAGGTGGCCCGGCGAGGCCAACTCCCTTTCCTCTCTTCCCCCATTCCTTCGCCGCCGCCGAGCGCTCCGGCGGCCACGCCTCCTTTCCATGCTCCGCTCCGTCTTCGCAGGCCACGGCTCTCTCCAACTCTAAGATCTCCAAGCACAGGAAACCGTCCTCCATTCCACCAGCTAGTCGCACTGTTCGATGAAATGCAGTCCATTATTAGAGATTCTAAGACGCGCGCGCACGATCGGCGAGCCCGGCGGGCGGCGGCGCAAGGAAACAAAGTTACGGTGAGTGATTAATTCCTTGTTAATTTGGTCAAAATATGCTTAATTTACATGTTCTGAATTAATACTTGAAAGGAAAGAACTGATGGATCCCTTTCTTGCCCAGGCACGAGGAAAAAGTAGCAAAAGAAAATTTGTATCCACGGCAATGGCGATCTAGCTATCTGTTGCTTTGCCTGTGTTTCAAGAAAGAGATCACTTCTCAGGTGCGGCTCTCTGGCTTGCTTTTGCTCCAAATCTTAGGGGTATTAAATTGGCTTCCTTCCGACTTATGTTTGCAGAAGCTAGAAGTAAAAGCTGGATTGAACACGCTAACTTCCGGCAGGGGTATTAAGCTGTATCGGTACGTTGCTTTGCCGGCGTTTCAAGAAAGGTACGCAGATTAATTCGCCTCGCTAGCTAGCTAACGACATGACTACAGATCGACTGACTACAGATATATGGGGGCATCGCTAACTACAGACCAAAGGTACACACTCTGTTGCCTAACAACCAATCCTTTCTTTTCAACCCGGCTAGCTTGCCTGAAACCAAGAGAAACAGCTAGCAAGTAGAGAAGGTATGGCCATAGTCCTGGAGGCTTTTGCGTCCTACATCACTGATCTGCTCAAGCAGGCGACACAAGATGAGGTCGGGATGCTGCTTGGAGTATCCGGCGAGATCGACAAGTTGGGCGCCAAGCTTGGGGACCTCAAGAACTTCCTCGCCGATGCCGATAGGAGGACCATCACCGACCAGAGCGTGCAGGGGTGGGTGAGGGAGCTCAAGGGCGCCATGTACGACATCACCGACATCCTCGATCTCTGCCAGCTCAAGGCCATGGATCAACGAGGCGCTTGCATAGACTTGGGGTGCTGCAACCCCTTGCTCTTCTGCTTGCGGAATCCTCATTTCGCCCACGACATCGGCAGCCGTATCAAGGCATTCAACCAGACACTGGATGACATCAAGGAGCGGAGTGCTGCCTTCACCTTCCTCAACCTCGGTTCCTACGAGGACCGTAGCAGGGCGCATGCCTCTCGACTATCTGCCAGCCGCGAGTCATCGGGGGAGCTCGACCGATCGGGTGTGGTCGGGGAGAAGATCGAAGAGGACACAAGAAAACTGGTGGAGATGCTGACAAGAATGGAGGGAGAAGCCAGCCATGAAGACAACAAAATGATGGTCCTGGCTATTGTGGGCGTCGGCGGGATCGGCAAGACCACCCTCGCCCAGATGATCTTCAATGACGAGACCATCCAACGTGAGTTCGATAGGAAGATATGGCTGAGCGTCAATCAAGACTACAACGAGGCTGAGCTGCTAAGGAGAGCCATCACCGGCCGGAGACCACCGCTGCTCGAGATGCAAAGGCCACGCTCAAATGAACCCTCAAGGATGCCTTGAACAAGCAAAAGACCTTACTGGTGATGGATGATGTTTGGAGCGAGCAAGCATGGGAGGCTGTGCTCAAAACACCATTGATGAATGTCGTTGCTGAAGGCAGCCGAGTCCTCGTCACCACGAGACATGACACGGTCGCTCGAGGGATGAAAGCCAGAGAGCCCTACCACCGTGTCGACACATTAGGGCCTGATGATGCCTGGTTATTGCTTAAGAAGCAGGTCCGTACTTTTTAATTGCAATTTACATCCAATGATTTGTGATGCATGTAACTAGCAAGGTCTACTCAATTTTTTGACCTTCGGATTTTCATCAAGATTTGCGCTCAAAATGGTTCAAAAAACTTTCAAATGATAAAAAAAACATCCTACTGGTTCAAAAAAATTTCAAATGATTCGAAAATCTTTCAATTCGTTAGAAAACTTTTGATTCAAAAGCTTTTAAATGATTTGAATAACTTTCAACTAGTTCAAATAACTTTTGGTTCGAAAACTTTCAAATGATTTAGATTCGAAAAAACTTCGATTCAAAAAATTTTCAAATGATTCCAAATTTTCAAATCAAATCTTTGCTATTTTAGTTTAGAATTCTTAAGAAATGATTTGGGGAGGCGGATTAAATTCATTGGATGCAGATTCCATGGTTCAAAATTTGAGTACTTTTAAAAAAAATAGTACTCAAGTGCTCCTTAGATAGCTCCTTAAATCTATTGGTTTAAACTGCTTGTAGGTAGTCTCAAGTGACCTAGATGAACCTAAGGTTGATATGTTAAAGGATATTGGATTCAAAATTATAACAAGATGTGGTGGTTTGCCACTTGCTGTCAAAGTAATGGGAGGACTCTTGTGCAAGAGGGAGAAGCAGCGTCGTGATTGGGAGAAGGTTCTCAATGATTCCATATGGTCAGCATCTGAAATGCCCCAAGAGTTAAACAATGCAATATACTTGAGCTATGAAGATTTGCCTCCTTATATGAAGCAGTGCTTTCTACACTATTCCCTTCTCCCTAAAAATACAGAGTTCTTTAATGATACAATTGTTAGCATGTGGATTAGCGAAGGATTTCTTTATGGAAACCTAGATGAATCAGAAGAATTAGGAAGCGAGTGCTATAAGGAGTTAATATTGAGGAACCTTATAGAGCCAGATACAAGGTACGCTGATAAATGGGTTTGCAACATGCATGATGTTGTTCGCTCATTTGCTCGGGATGTGGCCAGAGACGAAGCACTAGTAGTTCACAACAGAAACACTCTTGATACTATCAGTCAACATAATTCACATAAGTTTCATCGGCTGTCTATAGAAACCAAAGGATCAGAATCAGATGAATTTGAGTGGAGCTTTTTGCGTGCGCAGGAATCACTAAGAACACTAATATCAATTGGTCAGTTGAAGATTAAGCCTGGTGATTCGTTGATTACTTTTTCGAGACTACGAACTCTACATATAGAATCTGCAAATGTTGTTGCATTTGTTGAATCTTTGTATCAACTTAAACACTTGAGGTATATGTCCCTAAGATACACCGATATATCTGGACTACCGGAGAACATCAGCAAGATGAAATTCTTGCAGCACATTAGCCTTCGTGGTTGTGGAAGTTTGGTGAAACTTCCTAATGGCATTGTAAAGCTAGGGCAGCTCAACTTTCTTGACCTTAGATTCACAAGTATAAACAACATGCCTAGGAGATTTCGTGGTCTAACAAATTTAAGAAAACTACGTGGGTTTCTAGCCCATACTGATGGTGATTGGTGTAGTTTAGAAGAGTTGGGGCCACTTTTCCAGCTCAGGCTTCTTGTGTTAGAGGGTCTGAAGAATGTATCTGCAGCCTCGTCCGCCGCAAAGGCCAAGCTTGGTGAAAAGGCGCATCTTACCTATTTGTCATTATACTGCACAAGTAGATTGGGAGATGATGGGCTGGTCAAAGAGGGAGAAGGCATCTCTGAGGAAGAGCAGCAACGAATTGAGGAGGTGTTTAATGAGCTTTGCCCTCCATCGTGCTTGGATAATCTTCAAATCGTAGGATATTTTGGTAGGCGGCTCCCAATGTGGATGATGTCGACAGCAGCCGTGTCCCTCAAGAGCTTGAGGAATCTGACAATGGATGACTTGGCCTACTGCACCCAACTGCCTGATGGCTTGTGTCAACTCCCCTATTTGCAGTTCTTTCAGATTGATCGCGCTCCAGCCATCAAGCGTGTTGGGTCTGAATTCCTGCAGCAGCTCTACCATCACCATAGTCACCACCCTTCGTCTCAGGCGGCTACATTTCCGAGATTACACACGATGAAATTAATAGGAATGGTGGAATGGGAGGAGTGGGAGTGGGAGGAGCAAGTGCAAGCCATGCCTGTCTTGGAGGAGCTTGTTATTAATGGTTGCAAGTTGAGGCATGTTCCTGCTGGCTTTGCCTCCCATGCAAGGGCTTTGAAAAAATTATACATATGCAATGTTCAGCACCTGAACTCTCTAGAGAACTTTGCTTCTCTTGATGAGCTCGAGGTTTATCAGAACCCTAACCTCGAGAGGATCACTAATCTCCGCAAACTGAAAAAGCTTCGCATCAGCTGCTGCCCAAAGCTGAAGGTATTGGAGGGCATGCTTGCACTTGAGAGGCTCGAGCTGGAGGATTACGACATGGAAATGCTCCCAGGATACTTGCAAGATGTAAAGCCAAGGCATTTGCTGTTGGACTGCAGTCTAGAGTTGCTCACTTCCATAGCCGAGGGAAAATCTAGCCCAGAGTGGAAAAGGTTGAGTCATGTCCAACATGTCAAGGCCTATGCAGATGATGGAGACAATCAGAGGAAATGGTATGTGTTGTACACAAGAGATCCATACAATTTGGAGACAAACAGCAGCCGCTCTTCCATATCTGGAGGTAAATTAGCACACCAGCTGCTTCATCTGAAGTTATTGCCTCGCTCTGTTCATTTAATTTGTTTCCTTAATTTCCACTTGTTGATTCCATCTTTCATCCGTACGCTTGAGTCTGAATTTGTTTCCCACCACGTTTCATTTCTCTCAACGGCATCAGAGGATGAAGAGGAATAGGAGCCATACTCCGATCGGAAGAACAGGAGAGGAAGACCAGGACTGACATGCCTTTTCTTGGTACGCGTGCACCAGCCCTTTGTATTCCTTGCGATTTTTTCGCAGCACATCACTGTTCCCTCATCATCATGATTTTTAATTTTTAATCTATGGTATGGTAGAGGATGCAAAAAAAAAGGAGAACTATTGCGATGCCAGACTACGCAATCAAAAAAAATAAATAAGTGACACCCACAATCAGCATTGCATCCAACAATCATGATTGACAGGAGAGGCGACTCAATGGAAGCTATCGCTGCGTAACGTACGGCTTCGACATTTTCACTGGGTCTCATCTTTGCCAACCCAACGGAAGCGTAGCTTGCTGGCTCTACCGTTTATACTTATACACGTGAGATTGTGATGTGTATCATGTCTTTATTAAGCTGGTGAGCATTATGATAGTTCACGCAATGCTACAGAAGGAAACAGAGATACGAGTTTTTGAGTTGTATCAGATCATTTGTTCTGATGGCAAGAATGAGTTAATACGTTGTTAATTTGTGTATGTAGCCTCACTTGAATATCTGGTGCTTGTTTCTTGCGGATACTTGAATATCTGGTTTGTTAGCATCCAAATGGTCAAGGAAGCCGAAAACACTTGTCAGATACTCCATTGAGAGAGTTAAGAAAGCTTTGCTGTGTTGACACCACGACGAAATAAGGAGCTAGCCTCATCGCCTGTACTAGTGTTTCTTCCTCGACGACATGTGCTTGTGGATGCATGCTTAAATCATGATCAGCAATTACGGCGGGACATGAGATTCGGAGATGTGGTTGTGCATTGCTGGTAGCAAGGAATAATCAGATGGAAGGTTTACTAACATATACAGTGGAAACATACTTGGGCAAGCCAGTCCTGCAAATTCACTCCAGACCAAAAGAGCCTTCTTTTCCGATCTTTGTGCTCGAACACCAGGACACCAGGAAGTAGAGAAAGCTTGCGATGCTTGATGCCTCGAACAAGCCATCTTTGTGCTCGGCTGAACGCCTCACTTGCCACCAGCTGCCATAGCAAATCCTTGCTCCCTGTCGCAGCACTAGAGCTGTCGTGTATGGGTTTCTTTTTCTTTTCCGATCTGTTTTAGTGCTTCTTCTCTTTTCTAGGGTTACCAAGAATCCAAAACAATAAACCAACCTTTCGGGAGCTTTTACTCTCTAATGTTCGAAAATTATACTGACACAAACTTTACCTATACTTCCATCCTAACGTATGCTTTGCTGACTTGGGTTCCTTTACCAAAGTGAATAGCTGTTGGTTGTCATACTTCAGAATGCAGCACTTTCTGGTGGACTTACTGTGTTCAAAGGATAACACCTGAGGCGTGAAAAGCAGAAATGGTAAGGGAGCATGTAATGCTCATCACGGTATACATGTGAAAGTAGTCAATGGTCAGTAAAGTTGAATACTTGAATGTCTGTCTTTGTGTGTTCAGTTCGCCGACTTATGTTCTGGGCCGTGGTGAGCCAACCATATGTTCGCTGTTGGGCCGTAAATAATGGGCCGAGTACACGTTCGCATTAAGGTTGTGCCCACCGAGAGAGATCCAAGAGCTGACGAAGATATGCAGAACGGAACAAAAACAAGTCGCAGTAGCAATTAAGCTGGAAAATCAGATTTGGAAAATCAGGAGTAATAGTAGATTATTAAATGTTGCAGCTATTAATTCAAATGAATTTTCGTTTGTTTGCAAGCAGTAAGGAGGTATCGATGTGGAAACAATTGATCGTATCTTGTTTAACTGCTATGTTCCCAAGTTTATCTGGTGCCATTTCAGAGAAATCTAGGGCTGAAATTCTACTCTAGATTCGATCGAGCATTTGGTAGACAGATGGTTAGCCATCACCGTCGGCAAGCGCGGCTAGACGGCGTTCGTGGCTGACGCTGACCACCACATCGACGTAGTAGGGGCTGAAGTCCGCTTCACGCCATGTACGGGATCTTGGTGCTAGGGGTTTACTACATGTACAGTGCAAACATACTTAGGGGGTGATCGTTTCGATTTTTTTTGGTTTCAGCTTTTTTTCACTATTCACTACACTATCTACTAACTCAGCTACAGTATTTTTTCAGCCAACTACAGTGTTTTTTCAGCCAAAAGCTAAAAACCATCGCTATTCCGATCACCCCCTAAGGCAAACAACTCCTGTAAATTCACTCCAGATCAAATCATCACAGACAGACAAAAGGCAGGCAGAGGTACATACTTGGGCAATCGCGTGACTCATGTAAATTCACCCAAAGACCAAACTAGATGCCTGCATGGCATGTAGGATATGATGACAATATATAGTACTAGACAAGCCCGTTTAGATGCCTGCTTAACCATGGTGGTGTGGTTAAGCACCAACCTAATGGTCTCCTTATTATCCACTCACTCGTAAGTCACTCTCTCACACAGATGATACATCGTAGATGTGCCTGCCTTCCCCAAGCTTCCTAGCTAGCAGTTGCAAGGGTTGCACTTGCAGTTGGAGCCGCAGCTGCAGCCATGGCCGGTCTCGCCGGACTCGGCGGCCTTCTCAACCTGCGCCTTCTCCGGCGCGACGCCGAGGACCACGGTGGCCTGGCTGCTGCTGCCCTTCTCTTCCAAGTCAGGGTACATCTTTCTGCAACCAGCAAAATCTAATTAATTAGCACAAGAAATTCCTCACCGCTACTGAAATACTAAATAAGCTGATCACATACCCGCACTTGCAGCTTGAGCCGCAGCTGCAGCCTGATCCACAACTGCAAGACATCTTTGAGATGAAGGGAGAAGAAGTGCTTTTTGAGATGATGAGCACAATGCCAAGGCTCCACTCTACTCCTGCGCCACTATTTATAGGACTGAATTAAGGCAAACAAGACGACGGTGTCGCGTGTCACCATGCTATAGGTTGTCCAGAATTAGTCTTTTAGTGTATGTATGTATGTATGTATGTATGTATGTATGTATGTATGTATGTATGTATGTATGTATGTATGTATGTATGTATGTATGTATGTATGTATGTATGTATGTATGTGGCTCCTCCGATGCCCATTTTTTGATGATTAGTTATCTTTTGGGAGCGAAAGCTTTGATATAGTTTCCGAGTTGCCGATGTTATCATTGGCCAATCATCTATTACTGAACCCCAGTGATGGTGGTTGCAGGTGTTACTGCGAATCTTTGTTTCAAAAATACATTTTTTTCTTTGCGTCGTAGATTGAAAACACTGTTGACGATTTCTCAAACCAAATGGCTTTGTGAAACTAGTTCTGAACAATTTACTCTAATAATCTTTTTTTCTTGGCAGCACCTTGATCAGGTTCCTGAATTATGGAAGAAGGTACTCACTGCCAATTAATCAATGGGCTAAGTTGAAAACTCGGAGATCAGATCATATCAGATCACAGCGAAAAGAAAGCAACATATTTTAGCAACATCCAGGCGACAAGAAATGGGCCTTCTTTGTTCCTTCGTGTGTAGTATACTGTGTTAGAATGTGGTAGCTTTCTGGTAAAGTGACAATGCGTGGATGACTCATCTTGTTAGAATGTGGTAGCTTTCTGCTAAAGTAACAATGCGTGGATGACTCGTCTCCCCTTCTTCTGATCACAACAAGTAGCTTTCAGATAAAAAAAAGATTTTATTCAGTATCTATGTATACATTGTAAAGGAAGTGTAATCTGTACTGATGGCACATAGAAACATAGAAAATTTGGTATATTGTGGTAGCAACAAAGAGTTATGAAGACAAATGGTAACCCGTCGAGACTGCATACAAGAAACCTTTCTTGTAACATTTATTAATAAGCCTGATGCTAAATTACAAACTTGTCTGTTCAGTTATTTTTCTTTTTGTTCGCACGCCAAAGATGGACTTGCAAGTCATCGCTAGCTGTCTTTTTTTCAGTTTGTTTGCGCCCGAAAGACTTCCAAGTTATTGTTGTCGTAGTCTTCGTATCTGTCAGTTTCATACTTTCAGCCTATCTAGAGAGTCATAAATATGAAAAGAAACACTACTCGAATAAGTACAGTGTAAAGTCGCTTTCTCGGAAACGTTTCAAAGTTCTCCAATAATAATAACTAGTTTGGTCGAACATTTTCGAAGAGTACATGCTATTAGATCGAGGGGAAATATCGTTGGCCACACAACACTCACACTGTCGTGCGCTTGTACCAGTGGCAAGGCTCCCTTGAAAAATTGCCGGAACCGTCGTTGTAAGCTTTGATTCGAATTTGAATTAATATTATGTGCAGAAAATGTCAAAATCTGTGTGACAAAGTCTTCTTGGGCGGCTTAGCCGGGCAGATTGAGATAGACATTTCTTTCTTTTCTTGCTACACATAAGCTCCCCTGTAACAGAGAGCAAGAAATAAAGCAGAAGAGCAGAGCAAAGAAAGGGACTGGATTGATCGGCTGGGTTGATCGATCCCTTTCTTGCCTTACCTGCCTCCCTGCATATCGCTTGCTGGCTGTGGTGTCGTTGTCCGGCGCACTCGACGAGTGGGGAAGAGCGAAAGTTACGATGCGGGGAGGGGAGGGGAGGGGAGGGTAGCAATTGGTTGGTTCTCACCAGGATTGGCCTTCTCTCTGCGTTCGCGCAGCGCTCCGGAGGCGAACCTTGTTTAACTGCTATGTTCCCAAGTTTATCTGGTGCTATTTCAGAGAAAATTGGGGCTGGAATTCCACTCTTGATTCGACGGAGGATTTGGTAGACAGATGGTTAGCTCCAAGGGGCAATCACTTGTTCTCCCTGGCAAACTCTGTAATACTAATCTGCATTTCTTTTGCTAGGCCAAGAATTGGTATCCCAGCGACGGAGGCGAACCTTTGCCTTCCCGTCTCGAAGCCTGATCCTGATCCCTTGGTCCCAAGTCGTCGGTTTTTCCCATTAGAAGAAGCTTCCTGGTCAAGCAACGCCACGGAGGGAGGAGGAGGAGGAGGACAGCAGCAGCCGTAGTTATCCTTCTCTTCCTCGGCTGACGCAACTCAGAGGACAAATAGGGAAGTTCATTGCTTGCGAAGAGAGAAGTCTCTGTTTACTGTTGCATCGGGACGACACGCAAGAAAGGCAGCAGAGGACGAGCGTGGGACACGAGAGCACTCTTTGCTTGCATCAGAATAGAGACAGTACAGCGTGCACGCAAATCAACAGGACAGGAGCCGTTCGGGCCCGCTCTAATTTATTACTGTAATTTATAGTTCTTGAAATGTTTATAAAAAAATATGGAGAAATAACAGGAACAAATATAAATGAAATTAGTGTATTATATTATATATTTAACTTATAATATCTATCTTGAAAAATACTTCGTGTAAAAGGTCAAACTATAAGTCTAAAAAGACCTACCCATTTACTAGTTACTGAAAAAACTAACAACAATTACAATACAAAAAAAAACTAATATGATATAAAAAGCTATAAGTTAGGACTTTTAAATCCAGATAAGCATCCCAAAACTTCCAACCAAAGGTCCAGGCTCCTGTCGATGGAGAACAAATACACAGGGTTTGTGATAGGGGACAGAGGTTACTCGATCCTTGTATAAGACAAACCTTCTCCCGGAGAAGAACGGTGTTTACAACTTCGTAGTTGTGCTCCTAGAGCTCGTAAGTGGGAATTTTTGGTATATATATAGCACTGTTGCAATCTATAATTACAAAAATAACAGTATAGACACTTATCATAGCCAATCTTTTTGGTTCCCTTAAATCCATGCGGTATAATCTGTCTATAATGTAATAATTACTTCATCACCATATTATCATTCCTCATCGCTCTCTATTGAGTTTTACGCTTTTCTGTCCCAATCTTAGCAAATCCTTTCACTTCTCATAAACCTATCCTAGCCTTCCTTTTACCTTAATCTCTCAACCAATTGACCTGTTGATAATAATATGATTACCTAGCCTGAGGTTATCCACATATAAGGGAGATTTCCACCTACCTGGTAACGTACAGGGGGACGTACACTCTCGTTACTCAGGATATTACAATCCGTCACGATTATACAGTTAAAGACAATGATGTGTCTGACTATTCTCGTATAATTGGGTATGTTAGAAATAATCGCCAGTGCCATTGGTATAATTTGCTATATCATAATTGTCATCGTCATAACTTATGATATCACAATTATTATAGCCATAACTTGCTAAATGATAATTACCTTTATTTCCACGATTCCTATTACCTTACCTCCAATCGGTATCTATGGTTCCTATAATCTAGTTTCATTGCAATCACCGTGTGTAAATTACTTGCTTGTATTACTTGTCCTTTACTCAATGTGTTACGACCATTGTTGGGTACTTGCTGAGATTTCCAAATCTCACACTTGCTCTTTTCAATCTCAGGTAGAAGGCCAGTGAAGTGATAGCACCATGCATGGGTGGAAGCACTCGAGTTTTTAGCACCTTGGTTTGCCACTATTTTATTTTATTTGCTCTTCATTTGGTTAGTAGTGGACCGGTCCCATATTTCAACCATTTATTTTAGCTTCTGCTGGTTCTCTAATAAAGTACTCTTTTTAAGTTTTAAATTTTCTTGCAATTTCTATCACTGCTTTTATCTTTATTCTTTATTTTGGCGATGATGTTCCATAGCAGCATCTCACATTGGTATCTGAGGTGCTACAGGTCACCTTGTCAATTCCTACGAAATGCTAATGTGACACCTCGCCCGTGTGAAATTAGACCTATGATGGTCTATATGTGTGTCCACATGATGGTGTGGATTAGTCTCACATTGCTAGCTTAGTATGAGAAACACTAATATATAAACTTATATGTGCCATTGATAATAACCTCTGGTTAATCGTTTTGCACGAAGCGAGGATGAAAGCGCAAGCAGATTGTTACGTGTGCGTGATTTATTCATAATGAGGTTATGTCTAAGCTGGTTTGGATCCTAGGGTGATACAGCTAATAGTAGCCAAAAGAAAAATCAGATCGTGTCTCTTACTCGAATTAGGTGCTATTTTTTTAATGAAAAAGATACTTATTAATCCTTCCAGGTGTTGTCGCTTTTAAATGCTCAATCATCTCAGGACCACTCTGATATAATTAATCTTGCTTTGGTAGGGTCTGTTTATTTTAGAGAGTTTATTTCGTATGTAGAAAATATTTATTATGGATGCTTTAGTTGGTTTATAATCTCTTCTGGAATTCAAATAGTTACTTGCTCTAAATAAAGAGCATCCATCCATATAATCAGTTTTAGATGTGAGAGAGAAAAAAATAATAGAAGAAAACGACAGCGCTTTGATCTCGGAAAAAACAATTGCGTTATCACGTTGCTTTGGTTTATCTCCTCCACGTGCATGCCGACTTCGCGTGTGGCGCAAGCGGAGGAAAAACAAGAGAGGTGCAAGCGTCTGGAGCAGGTGCACCTAAATGGAAAGATATCGATCAGAAGTACACCTAAATGGAAAAATAAGGGGAAAAAAAGAAAGAAGGAAGACCTTTAATTCGTATTATACTAATATATATGGGGAGACAGTTTGGTTTATGTCACCCTCGGTCACTTGGTTTCTTCCCACAAGTCAAGTCGAGTCAAGTATACTAATATATATGGGGAGACACTTTGGTATGTGGGGAGACACGTTGAAGACTGCCATCACCACCACCACTGGTATCTCATTGAACAAGGCATGCACCAATATTTAGTTGCTCTTCAGAGCAAGTCGTGAAGACCCATCCATCTCTCCAACCAAAGGCAAGGTACGTACCTAATCTTGGCTCCCTCTCTGTCTATCTTGCAAGCTCTAACTCCCTGAGCTTTGCTCTCATGGTTAAAATTTTGTGCGGCCGGATTTACAGTTTTTCATGCATGTATAGCTCTGTCTTGTTGTTAGCAATTAATGCTCGTGTTTTCTTCTAATAAATGTAATAAAGAGGATAGCTTCTGGTAAAATGACAGCTAGTATCGTTCTTTCCTTGGTGACATGTATTTGGTTTTTCAGCATTGGTACGGAAAATCTTTAGCCAAAACTAATGACAAAGATGATGTTTGGATTAATTTATCACAGCAAAAGGCAGGTAGCAAACCTGAAGTAATGGCGGTGGTCCTGGATGCCTTCGCGTCCTACCTACAAAACATGCTCACCGAGATGGCGAGAGAAGAGGTTGGCATGTTGCTCGGTGTCTCTGACGAGATCGAAAAGATGGGCATCAAGCTAGGGGACCTCAAGAACTTCCTTGCCGATGCAGAGAGGAGGCGCATCACTGACCAAAGCGTGCAGGGGTGGGTGAGGGAGCTCAAAAACGCCATGTACGACGCCACTGACATCCTCGAGCTCTGCCAGCTCAAGGCCATGGAGCGTGGTCCATCCGCCGCAGCAGACATAGGGTGCTTCAACCCCTTGCTCTTCTGCCTGCGGAATCCCCTCTTCGCCCACGACATCGGCAGCCGCATTAAGGCGCTCAACCAGACGCTAGACGGCATCAAGGAGCGGAGCGCTGCCTTCAGCTTTGTCAACCTCGACTCCTATCAGACCGTAGCGACAAAGCGTGTGCCTCTCGTCCCGCCACCGCAAACGTCGGGAGCTCGACCGGTCAGTGTTGTCGGGAGAAGATCAAGAAGACACAAGAAAGCTAGTGCGATCTTGACAAGAATTGAGGGGAAACCAGTGAAGACAACAACAAAATGATGGTCTTGGCTATTGTGGGCGTCGGCGGGATTGGCAAGACCACCCTCGCCAAAGGTCTTCAACAACGAGACCATCAACATGAGTTCCACAAGAAGATATGGCTAGCGTCAACCAAGACTACAATGAGGTGAAGTCACTGAGGAAACCATCACCGGCCGAGGAACCACCGTGTTTACGGAGATGCAAAGGCCACGCTTCAACGAACCCTCACAAATGCCTTGAACAAGCACAAGACCTTATTGGTGATGGATGATGTCTGGAGCGAGCAAGCGTGGGAGGTTGTGCTCAAAACACCATTGATCAATGCCGTTGCTGAAGGCAGCCGAGTCCTCATCACCACGAGACATGACACGGTCGCCCGAGGGATGAAATCCAGGGAGCCCTACCACCGTATCGACACATTAGGGCCTGACGATGCTTGGTCATTGCTCAAGAAGCAGGTCCATACTTTTTACTTACAGTTTGAGTGGCCAATCTAATGATTTATCTTGCATGTAACTAGCAAGATCTACTCAATTTTTCGACCTTCAGATCTTCATCAAGATTTCAAATGACACAGAAACTTCCAACTGGTTCAAAAATTTCAAATGATTCAAAAAACTTTCAACTAGTTAAAAAAAACTTTTGATTCGAAAGTTTTCAAATGATTTGAATAACTTCCAACTAGTTCAAACAACTTTCAGTTCAAAAACTTTCAAATGATTTAGATTCAAAAACTTTCAATTGATTCAAAAAACATTCAATTCAAAAAACATTCGAATGATTCCAAACTTTCAAATCAAATCTTTGCCATTTTCATTTAGAATTTTAAAGAAATGAGATTCATTGGATGCTGATTGGTTCAAAATTTGTGTACTTTTAACAAAATAGTACTCAAGTGCTCCCTAGACAGCTCCTTAAATCTCTTGATTTAAACTGCTTGCAGGTAGTCTCAAGTGAGCTGGATGAACCTGAGGTTGATATGCTAAAAGATATTGGATTACAAATTATAGCTAGATGCAGTGGTTTGCCACTCGCTGTCAAAGTAATGGGAGGACTCTTGTGTAAGAGGGAGAAGCAGCGACGTGATTGGGAGAAGGTTCTGAATGATTCTGTATGGTCAGTATTTGAAATGCCCCAAGAGCTAAACTACGCAATATACTTAAGCTATGAAGACTTGCCTCCTTATATGAAGCAGTGCTTTCTACACTACTCCCTTCTCCCTAAAAATACAGAGTTCATTGTTGGTACAATTGTTAGCATGTGGATTAGTGAAGGATTTCTTCATGCAAACTCAGATGAATCAGAAGAATTAGGTAGTGAGTGCTATAAAGAGTTAATATTGAGAAACCTTATTGAGCCGGATACGAAGTACTTTGATCAATGGTTTTGCAACATGCATGATGTTGTTCGCGCATTTGCTCAGTATGTGGCTAGAGATGAAGCACTAGTAGCTCACAACAGAGAAACTCTTGATATTATCAGTAAACACCATTCACATAAGTTTCATCGATTGTCTATAGAAACCAAAGGATCAGAATCGGATGAATTTGAGTGGAGCTTTTTGCATGCACAGAAATCACTGAGAACACTAATATCAATTGGTCAGTTGAAGATTAAGCCTAGTGATTCGCTGATTACTTTTTCGAGACTACGAACTCTACATATAGAGTCTGTAAATGTTGCTGCATTGGTTGAATCTGTGTACCAACTCAAGCACCTGAGGTATATGTCCCTAAGATCCACCGATATATCTAGACTACCAGAGAACATTAGCAAGATGAAGTTCTTGCAATACATTAGCCTTCGTGGTAGTAAAAGTTTGGTGAAACTTCCTGATGGCATTGTAAAGCTAGGGCGGCTGAGGTATCTAAGCCTTACTGGCACAAGTGTAAAAGATTTGCCTAGGGGTTTTTGTGGTCTAACAGAATTGAGGGAACTACATGGATTTCAAGCTCAAGATGGTGATTGGTGTAGTTTGGAAGAGTTGGGGCCACTTTCTCAGCTCAGGGCTCTTGGGTTAGAGGGTATGGAGAATGTATCTGATGCCTCGTCCGCCGCAAAGGCCAGGCTTGGTGAAAAGGTGCATCTTACCAATCTGATCTTATGTTGCGCAAGCAGATTGGGAGATGATGGGTTGGTCAAGGAGGAAGAAGACATCTCTGAGGAAGAGCAGCAACGAATTGAGAAGGTGTTTGATGAGCTCTGCCCTGCACCGTGCTTAGATTATCTCGAAATCAAAGGATATTTTGGTCGGTGGCTCCCAATGTGGATGATGTCGATAGCAACAACGCCCCTCAAGAGCTTGAGGATTCTGACAATGGATGACCTGGCCTGCTGCGCCCAACTACCCGATGGTTTGTGTCAGCTCCCCTGTTTGCAGTTCCTTCAGATCCGTCGCGCTCCAGCCATTGAGCGTGTTGGGTCTGAATTCCTGCAACAGCTCTGCCATCACCCTAGTCACCACCCTTCATCCCAGCCCACAGCTGCATTTCCGAGACTACGCAAGATGAAGTTAGTAGGAATGGTGGAATGGAAGGAGTGGGAGTGGGAGGAGCAAGTGCAAGCCATGCCTATCTTGGAGAAGCTTATTATCATTGGTTGCAAGTTGAGGCATGTTCCTCGTGGCCTTGCCTCCCATGCAAGGGCTTTGAAAGAGTTACGCGTACGCAATGTGCAGCACCTCAACTCTTTGGAGAACCTCACTTCTCTCGTTGAGCTTGAGTTGTATAAGAACCCCGACCTCGAGAGGATAACTAATCTCCCCAAGTTGCAGAAGCTTGACATCAGGGGCTGCCCAAAGCTGAAGGTATTGGAGGGCATGCTTGCACTCCATAGGCTTGAGCTGGAGGATTACGACATGGAAATGCTCCCAGGATACCTCCAAGATGTAAAGCCAAGGCATTTGGAGCTACACTGCAGCCTAGCAATGCTCACTTCCATAGCCGAGGGAGAATCTAACCTAGAGTGGGAAAGGTTGAATCATATCCAGCATGTCAAGGCCTATGCAGATGATGGAGACAAGCAGAGGAAATGGAATGTGTTGTACACAAGAGTTCCATACAAATTGGAAACAAATATTGTTGTCAGCTCTTCCGGATTTACCATATCTGGAGGTAAATTAGCACAACTGCTTCATCTTAATTTGCTCGCTTGCTCTGTTCATTTAATTTGCTCCCTTAATTTCCATTTGTTGATTCCATCTTTCATCCCTATGCTAAAGTCTAAACACACTTCCTACTTTTCCTTCTAGTTCTTGCAAGAAATATTTCCAACTTTTCATTTCTCTTGACTGTGTTGTTCCAGGGGATGAAGGGGAATAGAACATACGCGGAAAAACAATTGAGAAAGGGGAGAATATAAATAAAGGAAAAGCGGAAAATTAAACAGCGACTTTGTCATTCTTTTTCTTACTTCAGTTCATAACTTCAACTGCCACGTGTACAACCAGATCATGCATGCAGAGTTTCTTCATAGGTACATTACTAAACTAGCCCTTTGTACTGCAAGTCTTGCTATTTTCCAAGTTTCTCGCAACTAGCATATGACAGTTCCCATCATTTATGATTCGCGATTTTGATCTATGATAAACGAAGGACAAAAAACGGTACAAATATCAAGAAGACAGAGAGTTGGTAACTGTTAGCTATGAGCTTTTCTGAAAGTGACGACCCTAGTTTAAATGCATCCAAGAATAAACATTCACGGTACTAGTATGAAATAGTAGTAAATGTGCTTCCACTCATTTGTCTCTCGCTTTTCTGTTGGAAGCTGCTGGTTCATTCAGTAGCATGATTTGGACAAATCAGTAGATTTACTATACTTAAAAACCATTCCTTATCTTAATCTTATCTTTAAAAAATATTTCATTTAAAAATTAGGTATTATAACAAAAGGCAAAAAACGATTTTAGAAGCCAAAAAAAAACAGACCCAAAAATGCTTGACCACGAGGCTGCCAGGTATCTCATGTGACGCAAATGGCAAACTAAAACCACTCCTTTTATTTTTCTCCTCATTTCACCATTGCAATTCAGAATAGTAAAAAGGGAACAATGCATGTATCGCTTTCCAAGGTAGTTCCGTACGTGTCTTGGTCTGCTTTTCAATTTTCTTTTTGTTGGCACGCCAATGATCGACATCTAAATCATCACTAGCTGCTTATTTTCTGTTTGTTTGTATATGAAAGACTTCCAAGTCGTCATACCTTACTAGAGTGATGCCCCTAGATGAAATGTCATCCAAGATACTTAGTATGTAGTTGCATTGAGAGGTAGGTTCAATATTCGGCTTGAAATGAAATTGCTTCAACTCATGTCTCCCCCTTTTCTATAGGAAATTGCTGGTTCATTCAGTGGCATGATTTGGACAAATCAGTAACTATACTATACATGCCCCCCAAAAAAACTTAATACGTTTTCACCAGATGCATGGTCATATATATGATATCTCATGGTGATAACTAAGAAGCCTTTTCTGTTAAGAAAACGATCATCGAAATTATTTGTCATTGTGCATTGTGAACATGCATAGCAACTATTTGTGATGTATTGCACAACGACAGTTGATGCAATTTTACCGCTTGCTTCTTTCACCAAAGAAAACATGTTACTTAAATACAATGCAAAATCATGGTGCATCCTAACTAATGTAATCAAAACTAAATGGAATGGCATCGCAAAGAAACAGTGTAAACAAACAGACAGAGACCTCATTCAGTAGTATTGTGCAGTGAGTTGATTTTTGGACTGAAGTGTAATATAATTGATTTAATAGGTTGGCTAGTACCGAACATCAAACAGGATTGCAAAGAGTCATCAAAGCCAAGTTTTTCGGTTATAGCTAGTTTTCAAAGGAAAAAAATGTTATAGCTAACTGAGTTGTACTATATGATTCAGAAATCCAGAGATATATAACAAGATTACCAGAAGTGATACGAACACTTCACCACCTTCCTCACATATCTCAAGACACCCACGGCGTGGCTGAGAATTAGACAAAATAAAATAATGCCAGTCAAGAAAGGCAAGAGAACAAAGAAGCCTTTTAAGGATTGATAATCACAGAAACCCAGTGTGGTGAAGTTCATGATGATATGAAGTTTTTACACAGTGGAGATACCTTTTCAGGGCTGATTACCACAGAAACCCAGAAACAGCACTTTCAAGATCCTGTCTGCACTGGTCTTAAACTGTCTGCACTGGGTGCTGGAGAATTGGATACAGAAGCAAGTGCCAACTGCTAAGAGGAAACTACAAGCAGAATTGCAACAAGAATTATTCAATATAATACAAGGACTGATAAGAATATTAAGATTACAGAAGGCTGGACAACACTTGCAGAACATTCAACTAGGTGAGGAGATTAGATAATATTCTATCCAATGTGCAATGTCAAAATGTTTGTTGATAATGGAGTTATTTTCTTAACAGGAATGATAACGGATTTATTACAAAACATAATCAATCTTCACTGTTTTCTGTAAAACGAAAAAACACCTACATGATTGACAATCCAAATAGTTCTTTGTTCCGCCATGTGGGTTTAAGAATGTTTAGTTTCACAGCGATTTGTTGCAACCTTGCTATTGGGCTCAATGCTAATGTAAGGCAGGCGGTACTGTAACTACACAAAAAGAAAACAAGAAGCCTAAAAACTCTCACACCCTTTTCCATCAAAAACAAGTTCGAGTTTTACCTGTAGTTATAAGCAATGGTTGCATCCACCTAACAAAACACTGCTAGTAGCCTACATTAGGAATCATAAGAAAATCTATCTTCAAGATACTCCAATCCCCAAACAGTCCATTGATCCGAGAAACAATAAAAAGCATATTTTGCTTGCATTTCCCCTTTGTTGACTTATAAAAACGGAAATGAGGTTATGTACCTTCCCTTGTTACCAAAAAGAATTTGTCTTCTGTTGAAATTGGTGATTTGCTTGCATAAAAGACAACCTACAAAATCTCCTGGACGAACAACCCTCCAAGGAGAGCAACGTTTAGAACCAGAGAAGGAAATGACCCACTCTTCTTTAGGAACCAACTATTCAAGTCTTGAGAAGACAGGTGACTCTCCAAGCCAGCTTAATGAACATCTAGGCTACAATACACTTGCAGGTGATCCGATAGAGGTGAAGGCGGTAACTACCAGAGTGAAACTACATAATTTGCTGATGAGCCGGTCAAAGTTTGGACACTTCTGTTTTTCAGAACCACCCTTGCTCCCCCTAAAAATCTATCTTCTATAGAAATTTGGGATTTGCTTGCATAAAGACAACCTACAAAACTCCTTGACGAACAGCACTCCAAGGAGAACAATTTTCTTCAGAACCACATATTCTTTAGACAGGTGATGCTCTAAGCGAGCTTAATAGACATCTGGGCTTCAATACAGTGACCGGACAAAGGTAAAGACGGTAACTGCCAGAGTGAAACTACATAATTTACAGATGGGCTGGTCAAAGTTTGGACACTTGTATTTTCCTTTATAAGAGTAACTTCATATGCTCCAACCTGTGACTCCGATTAGACTTCTTCAGACTTCATATATTTCCTGCTTCTTCCCCTCCTATTTCCATTTTCCTTTTTGTCACACTTAACTACAGATTAAAAAGGTAATTAAATTCAACATGGATAGATCAGTTTCCTCTCGTTGCTCACAGAAGCAATTAAACCGCAAAGAGAAAATATCTATTACTTTCCATGCCAAACAATTTGCAGGCGCGAGCAAACCTAAAAAGAAAAGAAGAGATTTGCTAAATATAACAGTTACCCCAAAGTTGCCACATTTTTATCTCACCTAAGACCCCAAAATAACATAAGAAATCTACATTTTAATCCATCCATTAATCTCACCAACCCCACAACAAAAAAACCTAACTCCCAACCTTAAAATCGGCCAAAATCCCAAAAAGCTTCGACGACGACGAGCTTCCCGTCGCTGGCCACAGCACCGCCATCCTCCTCTTCCTCGGCTACCTGGCCAGAGCCGCAGTCGCCGACGGAGACTTGCGCTTGGGAGAAAGATCTTGGGATTGGGGGGCAATGGGCCTTTCCACCCAACAGCCCATAAAGACTGGCGTGCTACTTCTTGGGTTTGTTTTCTTTTTCTCGGCTTTAATGACATCTGTGCAGTCTCTGGTTCTCTTGGCTATGCAGCTAGTTTGATTGTCTCACCTTAAGGTTTAAACCATTTTAGATATAGTCTTATTATGGATATGTTATGCACATATAATAACCTATTTATATTTTCACTCTCACTTCACGTAAAATGATTAACCGAAGGTTATTATCAATGGTATCTATAGGTTTATATGTTAGTATTTTTCATACTAAACTAGTAAGATAGGATTAATCTATATTCTCATGTACATATACACACATAAATCTAATTTTATATGGACCAAGTTGTCATATTGATGATACGAGATAACAGTGTAGTTTTTTCCTACATGCATTTTCCATCTTACCTTCCTGGTAAGAGTTTCATGAACGACCAACCATCCACACAGGTACACAGCAACACAGAACTCTAGACACAGACGTGTATCAGATGTAGACCCCGCTCGTTTCAGCTTTTTTTCAACTTCAGCTTTTTTTTCACTATTCAGTAATTCGTCTCTTTCTAAATTTTTTTAGATTTTTTGAGCTTTTTTGCATTTTTATTTTTTTTCCTGTGTTCCTTTGTATTGTCCGTGATTGGCTAACATATTTTTTTTCTATTTTTACATTTTTTTTAAAATTTAATTATGCCCAAAAAGCCCGTTACAGTGAAATTTCATTCAAAAGCCATCGCTAAAACAATCACCCCCGTAGACACCTCTCATTTTAGTTTAAAATCAGCTTCTGTTTTTGACTTCTACTTTTTTCACTATTCAATAATTTCGTCTTTTTTTGAATTTTTTTAGATTTTGACTTTTTTGCTTTTACTTTTTTTCCTATATTCTTTTGCATTGTCTATAATAGGTTAACATATTTTTTCTATTTTTAAATTTTTTTAAAATTTAATTATACCAAATAAACTAACTTAACTATAGTAAATAATAAACCAATTATAATAAAAAAATCATAATCCAACATCATTCCGAATCATTCCGAACACCCCGTATTCAGAAAGCATGCAAGACAAAGCACCAGCAGAAGCAGGAACTGAATTGCAGACGACAAAAGCATGCGTAAAAACAATAATTCATCAGCCCATAGCTCAGACCAGATAACGTTGCCAACTTCCAGCGCGCAGCTATTAGTACTTTGGAGTACTGCAACCCGTGGATTCAATAAATGGTGTTGCGCATGTTGTAGGCGTAGTTCTCCAACGAGTTCTTCGCCTCCACCATCTTCTTGTGCTAATCGTCCTCAAGACTTGTACTTCTCAGCGTCCTGGCCCATCTTCTCGATCTCCTCCTTGCTCAGCCTGCCCTTGTCGTTGGTGATGGTGATCTTGTTCTTCTTCCTGGTGGTCTTGTCCTCAGCAGAGATGTTCACGATACCGTTCGCATCAATGTCGAAGCAAACGGTGATCTGAGGAACACCCCTAGGAAAGGTGGGATGTCGGACAGCTCAAACTTGCCAAGCAGGTTGTTGTCGCGGGTCCTGGTCCTCTCACACTTGTAGACCTGGATGAGGACACCAGGCTGGTCATCGGAGTAGGCTGGAGAAGAAGACCTGCTCCTTCTTGGTGGGGATGGTGGTGTTCCTGGGGATCAAGACAGCCATGGCACCTCCTGCAGTCTCCAAAACAAGAGAAAGGGGGGTGACATCGAACAGGAGGAGGTCCTGGACCTTCTCGTCACCCTCTCCGCTCAAGATGGCAGCCTGGACTGCAGCTCCGTAGGCAACAGCGTCATCTGGGTTGATGTTCTTGCAAAGCGCTCCTTCCCACTGAAGAGAAGCTGCTGCACCCATGGAATCCTAGTGGAGCCACCAACAAGGACAACATCATGAACAGAGCTCTTGTCCATCTTGGCATCCCTCAGGTGCTTCTCCACAGGCTCCATACACTTCCTGAAGAGATCCATGGTGAGCTCCTAGAACCTGGCTCGGGTGATGGTTGAGTAGAAGTCAAAGCCCTCATACAGCGAGTCAATCTCAATGGTGGTCTGGGCAGTGGAGGAGAGGATCGTAGCGAGAGAAGTTTTTTAGTACCAAAAATTATCTCTCGCTACTCACAAAAACATCATCTATTCAAGCATTGATTTAAGAACAGCTAGCTCAACGGATCGTAGCGAGAGAGAAGTCTTTTGAGCAGAGAAAAATATTTTAGTGTAGTACTAAAACAGAACCTAATCTATCATCTATTTAGCTGATCACCAGAGGAAAAAAAAAGAAGATCTAGTATTTAGTTGGATAAAAAAAGAGATTGGATTGAATGGCGTTGGGTATTGTACTATTCGCTCCTCTCTCAAAATAGTACTTGAGAGAGGAGCGAAATGGTGCTCTGCTGCTGCATGTGCTACGTGCGTCCATGCGATGGACTCACAAGTACATTTGCTAGCTAGAACTTTGAAGCATTAAGAACAACTAGCTCAATGGATCGTAGCGAGAGAAGTTTTTTAGTGCCAAAAATTATCTCTCGCTACTCACAAAAACATCATCTATTCAAGCATTGATTTAAGAACAGTTAGCTCAACGTATCGCAGCGAGAGAGAAGTTTTTTGAGCAGAGAAAAATATTTTAGTGTAGTACCAAAACAGAACCTAATCGATCATCTATTTAGCTGATCACCAGAGGAAAAAAAAGATCTAGTATTTAGTTGGATAAAAAAAAAGAGATCGGATTGAATGGCTACAGATGTCGTCCGACTCGATGGATGCCATGCAATTCGTGCAGCCCAAGGTCGTCCATCGGCCTACCGGGCCCCTGGCCGACACCATCAGCGCAGCGACGGCGATCACCGCGGACCTGAACTTCAGGGTGGCGCTCGCCGCGGCCATCACGTCCATCATAGGCAGCCAGCAATAGCAACGCAAATAATAACAGCAACATCACGAGCAGCACATGTGCCAGTACGTGATCAAGCGAGAAAAAAAACAACAAAAGGGCAAGAAGAAAAAAAAAATGGTGGTCTGCCAAAGAGGACAACATGTGCCTAAGCGGACCTGCGGTGCAGCGGCCCGTAATCCTTCTACCGTTGGAAGCGGGCGGTAAACGCTGCTCTGTGAAGCCAGCCTCACGCGGTCCCCGCCACTTCAGGTGCTGCGACGCCCGGACCTACGCCCAAGCGTCAGCAGCCCACTACGCAACTTGGAACGGGCGGGCCGCGGAATGCAACCGCATGCCCAGGCACAAAGCGCCACACCAGGCATCCACACCCACCTTAGCGCCCCCGCTCGGGTGACAAGCCATCGCTACCTGGCTCGGCGAGCGAGTCGGTGTGGGGCGAGTATTTGGGTTGGTCTTTTGCTCGTGGAATAGTCGGTATGGTACTAAACAAGATCGGAATGAAGATTTGCAGCTGGCTTTGTGCGGATGCTGTGGGCCCGTTTCACTAAAATCGTCACCATCAGCCGCTTCAGCAATCGCAATCAGTGCTTGATAGTTGTTGGCTTCCACAAAGCCTTTATGGATTGGAACCGAGACATGACCGAAATTGTATTTGGAATCGCAATCAGTTCAATGGCTTTTATTCAGTATCCATGTATACACTGTAAAACAAGTGTAATCTGTACTAATGGCATATAGAAACATAGAAATTTTGTATATCGTGGTAGCAACAAAGTTTTATGAAGACAAGCACTTTCTTTGCATTTTCTTAGCCTCCTCTGTGACCCTACATGCTACACTTGGCTGTGTTGTTCGCGGGGATGAAGAGGAATAGGACATACGAGGAAGGGGGAGAATACGAATTGAGCGGTGACTTTGTCGTTCTTTTTCTTGCTTCAATTCATGACTTCACCTGCGAAAGGTATCAAAATCCCAATACACCTGAGATTACTTGTTCCGACAACTCAAGGTTGTCTAAGGTGTCATCGATTATAAAGCAATGTTTAAACTCAGAAATTTCATCATTGGCGTGAAACAAATGATGAGGACGACCTGAACCAAGAGAATGCTGCAGGTTACATTACATGGTGAACCAA
Source organism: Melocanna baccifera (assembly GCA_036346265.1). Taxonomy (NCBI): domain Eukaryota; kingdom Viridiplantae; phylum Streptophyta; class Magnoliopsida; order Poales; family Poaceae; genus Melocanna; species Melocanna baccifera. Next base: position 126,350 of record JAYEVJ010000136.1, on the reverse strand, counting down.
CAGCTCAACATAGAACTCACTCAAAACAGTCTAATTGGGATCATGGCGCTACAACAGAGTATGCTATATAGGCCATGGGCACGAACAATCCTCCCTATGATTCCCTAGTTGAGTCATCTAGATGCCCACGTCAATGGTTATAAGCTAAAACCCCCTGGATACAACATTCATATTTTCATATGTAGTAGTTCATTTTTTTTTGAAATTTCAATCATCTTTTCCATCACCTATGCATATGCTTTTCAAACCTCTTAAGAATACAACTAATGAGCTGTCAGCTATATTGCTGCTATATACAACATTCAACTTTTCTTACGTAGTAGTCCATTATTTTTCAGTCATTCATGAATATGATTTTCAAGCCTGTTAAGAATACATCCAATGTGCTATGTCTGCTATATTGCTGCTATACATTACATATTAACATTGTATTAATGTGGACTTTTGATGGGACATTGGTGCTGTGTCAAGTTACGTTAGAATGTTATTTTAGGAGGAAAGTAGTCAACAGATAGGTCAGTGAAATTGAATTGTTCGCCGACTTTTGTTCTGGGCCGTGGTGAGCTAACCATATGTTGGTCTAAGCAGTGTCCGATGTTGGGGCGTAAAATTAGCTGAATTCGGTCTGGGCCGAATTAGTGGTCATTTTGAATCCAAACGGGCCGCGCTAGCTTTGTCCGGGGTTTACGTTGAACGGGCCAGAAATTTCTCTAGTGTGGGACTTAATAGGCCAGCGCCTTCTTTATGGGCTTTTATAGGCCGACAATTCTTTAGTCTATTATTGTATGAAAATTGAGTCCATCGATACTCACATGGTTAAGTATACAACACTTACAAGTAGCATAGAATTCACGATTTCCTAAAAGCATGAGTAAAGTTCAAGGCAAAGTAAATAAACAAAAGATCACCTTTACTATTGTAGTACTATCGGTGTGCTGTGTTAAGGCAATCTTATTGATGTATAATTTGATGCTCATACGAAACAAAATTTACAAGGTATCCAAAGACCTCAAAGGAGAAATATTGATGTCTTTTGTAGAGAGTGTTTAGAACGGTGTTGGTTTATGGCTTTTTTTACTGTAGTTGAGTTAGCTTATTTGGCATAATTAAATTTAAAAAAAATTAAAAATAAAAAACATGTTAACCCATTACAGACAATGCAAAGGAATACGGAGAAAAAAGAGAAAAAACAAAAAATAACCCAAAAAAGATAAAAGATAAAATTAATAAATTATGAAAAAAATAAAAATCAAAAACTAAATTAAACAGTGCCTTAAGCGAGACTACATATGGCCCCGCTCGTTTGGTTTCTAAAGTTTGACTTTTTTCACTATTCACTACACTATCCACTAACTCAGCTACAGTAAAAAAAAGCCAACTACAGTGAAAAAAAAATCAAAAGTCATCGCTAAAACGATCATAAGCAGGTGTCTTAAAAAACTAAAGTTGGTCGAGCAATCATTGCGCCAGCACAACATATCCCATTCTACCCCATATGCTCCATCGGCATATCGGGTCTCTCTTTCTTTTTTTCTTTTTCTGTTCCCAGCACCTTTTCATATGTGGTCAGTATTAACTCTCTATCTATTCCTGAAGTCCTAATAATGGAGAATGAGGTGCTCTCTGCACGATGCCAAACAAAAGGTAAATGAAAGTTGATAGGACTTTAGGAATATCATGTCTTTCATATATGGATGTCAAATATCTTCATGTCTTTTCCTACAAAACGCATATCATGTTGCCTGTCACTTACGGATCAAGAAGGCCTATTTCTACTTATGCTTTGTTCACGGATCGCACTATTTTTATTGTAGTACAAGTAGATATACTTTGTAGAGAAGCATACATATGTAGGATGATAGCTTTTGTTAATTATGTACTAGCTCTCGCTGATAGAATTTAGAAGGCTTTGTAGTGCCACCTCCTTGTGCTCTCAAGCTGGCAGCATGCAGCTTTCTTTGGTCAGTCAAGCAAACCAAGCACTTGAGAGAAGGAGGCCGGCCGGCCTCGCACAAATGCGATCCCTCTCATCAATTTGTATTGACCGATCGCACCGCTCATCTTTTCCATCACCTTTTCACACGTGATCCATATTCTCTAATCCTTAAGACCTAATAATGGAGAATGAGGTGCTCTTTGCACAGTAAATTAAAGCTTGATACATACATATGGGTGTGAAATCTCTTTCTTGCACCAGACTACAAAGACTGGTATTGAGCTTGCTTCACCAACTAATTACATACGGGTGTGAACTAACTACATGAGGTATTGGTTCATTCTTTTTACACCATTACTAATTACATCTTTTGCTTGCTTCATTTCGCAGATGGTCATTCTATGATAGATATGGAATGAACTTTCTGGAGCAAGTTGTGAAGACCCATCCATCTCTCCAACCAAAGGCAAGGTACGTACCTAATCTTGGCTTCCTCTCTGTCTACCTTGCAAGCTCAGGCTCCCCAACTTTCCGATCTCGAGCTTTGCTCTCATGGTTAAAATTTTGTGCGGCCGGATTTACAATTTTTCATGCATGTATAGCTCTGTCTTGTTGTTAGCAATTAATGCTCGTCTTTTCTTCTAAGAAATGTAATAAAGAGGATAGCTTCTAGTATTTGGATTAACTTTGTCGCAGCAAAGGCAGGTAGCAAACCTGAAGTAATGGCGGTGGTCTTGGATGCCTTCGCGTCCTACCTCCAAAACATGCTCACGGAGATGGCAAGAGAAGAGGTTGGCATGCTGCTTGGTGTCTCCAGTGAGATCGACAACCTGGGCATCAAGCTTGGGGACTGAAGAACTTCCTCGCTGATGCGAGAGGAGGCGCATCACCGACCAAAGCGTGCGAGGGTGGGTGAGGAGCTCAAAGATGCCATGTCGACGCCACGACATTCTCGATCTCTGCCGGCTCAAGGCCATGGGCGTGGTCCATCCACGGCAGCGGACATAGGGTGCTTTAACCCTTTCTCTTACACTGCGGGATCCTTTCTTAGCCCACGACATCGGTAGCGCATCAAGGCACTCAACGAGGCTTGGCGGTATCAAGGAGCGGAGTGCCGCCTTTAGCCGTCAACCTCGGTTCCTCGAGGCGTAGCGAGGGGTGCATCGCGGCCTCTCGCCCGGTACCCGCCACCGAGAGCAGCGAGGAGCCTGTCCGGTCGAGCGTTGTTGGGAGAAGATTGGAGAGGACACGAGGAGCTAGTGGAGATCTTTGGCGAGAAAAGGAGTGCAACGACAACGTCATGGTGGTCGCCATCGTGGCGTCGGTGGGATCGGCAAGACCACCCTCGCTCGAGAGGTCTTCAATGGCGACACCATAAAGGATAAGTTCGACAAGAAGATATGGTTGAGCGTCAACGAGTTTCGACAAGGTTGGTGGTCAGACTGCCATCACCCTTGCGGTGGAGACCACCATGGGGAGAAAGCAATGGCGTGCCCGGCGCCAGCCCCATCGCTACCTTGACGGGAAGAAGCTCTTGTTGGTGATGGATGATGTGTGGAGCCATGGAGCATGGGAGGATGTCCTTGAAACGCCCTTGGTCAACGCTGTTGCTCTAGGCGTAGAGTCCTCGTCACCACGAGAGGCGAAAGAGTTGCCGAGGGATGAAAGCCGTGCGCCCTACCACCATGTCGACAAGCTAGGGCCGAAGATGCGGTCCTTGCTCAAGAAGCGAGTCGTTCGAATTAACTAGTAGTAACATCTGAATCAAGCTAGTTACCTCTGGACGCATCACCCATAACTCCTCCAACCGTGCAATATACTCACTTCTTTAATTACTCGTAGTACTTCCTCCGGTCACGAAGGAATTCATTTTGGATTATGTGCTATCAAACATTATAAACTTGGCTATAAATATTTCTTTGAATATTTAGATTGGACATATGAAAATAATACACATAGATTTGTCTCGAAAAGTACTTTCATAATATTATTAGATTTTATAAAAATGTGGTGATAGAAAGCAGACAAAGTTGCATTTTGGAGGTCGCGTCGATGTCCAAAGTGACTTCTTTTTTAGGGTACATGTACTACTCACTCTGTTGAAAAGTGTAGGGTGTATTTTTTAATGTTCTTGTCTGCAGATGCATTATTTTAATGAGCTAATTAGCAAATAAAAAAGAATCAACACTAACAATGTATTAACTCCATTGGTTTAAATTACTTGTAGGTAGTCTCAAGTGAGCTTTGGATGAACACGAGGTTGATATGCTAAAAGATATTGGATTGGAAATTATAGCACGATGTGGTGGTTTGCCACTTCTTTGTCAAAGTAATGGGAGGACTCTTGTGCAAGAGGGAGAAGCGGCGACGTGATTGGGAGAAGGTTACGAATGATTCCACATGGTCGATATCTAAAATGCCGAAGAGCTAAACTATGCAGTATACTTAAGCTATGAAGATTTGCCTCCTTATACGAGCGGTGCTTTCTGCACTACTCCTTCTCCTAAAAATATAGAGTTCTTAGATGATACAATTGTTAGCATGTGGATTAGTGAAGGATTTCTTCATGGAAACTTAGATGAATCGGAAGAATTAGGAAGCGAGTGCTATAAGGAGTTAATATTAAGGAACCTTATTGAGCGGATACAAAGTATGTTGGTAGATGGTGCTGCAACATGCATGATGTTGTTCGCTCATTTGCTCAGTATGTGGCCAAAGACGAAGCGCTAGTAACTCACAATAGAGAAACTCTTGATATTATCAGTAAACATAATTCACATAAGTTTCATCGATTGTCTATAGAAACCAAAGGATCAGAACAAGATGAATTTGAGTGGAGCTTTTTGCATGCACAGGAATCACTGAGAACACTAATATCAATTGGCCAGCTGAAGATTAAGCCTGGTGATTCGTTGCTTACTTTTTCAAGACTGCGGACTCTACATATAGAATCTGCAAATGTTACTGCATTGGTTGAATCTGTGTATCAACTCAAGCACCTCAGGTATATGTCCCTAAGACACACCGATATATCTAGACTACCAGAGAACATTAGCAATATGAAATTCCTGCAATACATTAGCCTTTATGGTTGTAAAAGATTGGTGAAACTTCCTTGTAGCATTGTAAAGCTAGGGCAGCTGAGGCTTCTTAGCCTTGGTGACACAAGGATAAGTGGTATACCTAGGGGATTCCATGGTCTAACAAATATGAGGAAGCTAACTGGATTTCTGGCCCACATGGATGGTGATTGGTGTAGTTTGGAGGAGTTGGGGCCACTTTCCATGCTTAGGTGTCTTTCATTAGAGTGCGGAGAATGTGTTTCTTGCCTGCAAATGCCGTAAAGGCCGGGCTTAGTGAAAAGGTGCATCTTACCCATCTACACTTATCTTTGCACAAGTAGATTGGGAGATGATGGGTTGGTCAAAGAGGAGAAAGGCGTCTATGAGGAAGAGCGAGGGCCAATTGAGGAGGTGTTTGATGAGCTCGCCCTCCATCATGCTTGGATAGTCTTGGCATCAAGGGATATTTTGGTCGACTTCTCCCAAAATGGATGTAAATCGATAGCATTGTGTCCCTTAAGAGCTTGAGGATTACGACAATGGATGACCTGGCTGCTGCACCCAACTACCTAATGGCTTGTGTCGGCTCCTATTTGCGGTTCCTTGAGATCGCGCGCTGACCATCAAGCGTGTCGGTCTGAATTCTGCCTTCATCCCGGTGTGGCTGCATTTCCAAGATTGCATGAGATGAACTTACTAGGAATGGTGGAATGGGAGGAGTGGGAGTGGGAGGAGCAAGTGCAAGCCATGCGTGTCTTGGAGGAGCTTCTTATCGATGGTTGCAAGTTGAGGCGTCTTCCTCCTGGCCTTGCCTCCCATGCAAGGGCTTTGAAAAGGTTATACATATACAATGTGCAGCACCTCAAGTCTCTAGAGAACTTTGCTTCTATCGTTGCGCTTGAGGTCTATGAGAACCCCGACTTGGAAAGGATCACTAATCTCCCCAAACTGCAAAAGCTTGACATTAGCTGCTGCCCAAAGCTGAAGGTTCTGGAGGGCATGCGTGCACTCCAGAGGCTCGAGCTGGAGGATTGCGACATGGAAACGCTCCCAAAATACATGCAAGATGTAAACCCAAGGCATTTGTTGCTGGACTGCAGCCTAGAGTTGCTCACCTCTATAGCCACGGGACAATCATTTGATGGGAAAGGCTGAACCATATCCAGCAAGTCAATGCCTATGCACGTGATGGAGACAATCAGAGGAAATGGTATGTGCTGTACACAAGAGATCCCTACAAATTGGACACAAACATCAGCCGCTTTACCACGTCTGGAGGTAAATTAGCACATCTGCTTCATGTTAATTTGTTGCTTTGCTCTGTTCATTCAATTTGTTTCCTTAATTTCCGCTTGTTGATTCCATCTTTCATCTGTATGCTAGAGGCTGAATTTGTTTCCCACCGTTTCATTTCTCTTGACAGCACCAGGGGATGAAGAGGAATAGGGGACATACTCCGATCGGGACAACAGGAGAGGAAGGCAAGAATATCAAGGAGAAAGAACACCGTTTCCGTCCGAGGCCTTTTCTTGGTACGCGCGCACCAGCCCTTTGTATTCGTTGAGATTTTTTTGCAGCACGTCACTGTTCCCCTCATCATCATGATTTTTCATTTTTAATCTATGGTATGGTAGAGGATGCCAAAAAAAAAAGGGAGAGCTAGAGCGAATTAAGAATATAAGTATGACACTATTGCGATGCCGGACTACGTATTCAAAAATTTTTTTATAAGGGTCATCAAAACCTTACCACTCACTCTATTTCGATTAGGGTCACCCTCTATTTCGATTAGGGTCAACAAAACCTTACTACTCCCGCTATTTCCTTTTACAAAGTATTAAGAAGCACATGAAACCAGGAAAATGGTAAGAGAGAAATGACCATATATAGTATCCATGGTATTAATGTTTTGGGAATAAAAGAGATGATAGTTGTGTGGATGTTTACTTATAAATGTTAAAGAGAGAGAAAAAAGATTAATGAGGGTAAAAGAGATAAAAGATCATTAAACCTACATGTGTACGCCTTACAATATGAAATAAGGTAGCAAAAACTACAGACCTTGTATGTTAAAACTGAGGGAGTACGTACCAGTTAAGTAACGCCCCATAATCAACATTCATCGAACAATCATAATGATACACACGCTTGCAGATTGACAGGAGAGGCGACTCAATGGAAGCTATCGCTGCGTAACGTACGGCTTCGACATTTTCACTGGGTCACATCTTTGCCAACCCAACGGAAGCGTAGCTTGCTGCCTCTACCGTTTATGCTTATACGTGAGATTGTGATTTGTATTATGACTTTATTAAGCTGGTCAGCATTATGATAGTTCATGCAATGCTACAGAAAGAAACAGAGATATGAGCGTTTGAATATCTGGTTTGTTAGCATCCAAATGGTTAAGGAAGCCGAAAACACTTGTGAGATAATCTATTGAGAGAGTTAGGAAAGCCTTGCTGTGTTGACACCACGACGAAGTAAAGAGCTAGCCTCGTCGCCTGTCAATAACAACTCCTGTCCTGCGATTCATCACAAAATGGGACCATCCATACATGAACGGCCGATCAGATTCAGGAAATTTTCTTGGCGATGTCCTTGATGACCTCATCCATGTCGAGCTTCTTCATTGCTGTGAAGGGGCGTGGCATGTTCTGCATGTCAATTGTCTGTGTTACTTAAATACAATGCAAAATCATGGTGCATCCTATCTAATGTAATCAATGTTAGAATGATCTCCACCGCCGATTAGCCCAACGGCTAATCGGGCCTTGATCAGCGCCCTGATCGGGGGCGCCCAGCCCATATTAAGGCTGGTGGGCCCCTGTCGCGCTGCGCTATATAAGAGGGTGGAGGCGGCGGCACACGGACACAACGTTGAGCGGGCCGTCACGACTCCACCCACAAATCCCAACACCGATCACGGAGGGGCGCGGTGGCGGCGACGGAAGCACCACCGCCGTCACCGTCGCCGGACCGCCGCCGTCACCTCGCCGGACCTCAGGAAGCCTCGCCGGATCGCCGCTTCTCCGGCCGTGCGCTGCACTGTGCGCGAACCACACCAACCCGTGATGGCGCCTCGTCCTCCTCTACATCGGACGGTATCTCTCTCTCTCCTCTCTCTCTCTCTCTCGGATCCAAAATCAACAACATCAAGAAGAAGTACAACCAACAATGGTATCGAGGCGGGAATAGAGGCAAAGAAAAATCCCAAAATCGATTCGAGTCTCGGTCGAACAACAAAAAAAAAAAAAAAAAGGATTACGGCGCGCCGTTCGCCGGCCGCCGCCCACCTTGCAGCCCGGGCCAGCGCGCGCCGCGCCGCGCCCTTGCTGCGCATCCCGCGTCGCACCGCCATGAGGCGCTGCCGCGCTGCCGAGATACGCTGTGTCTTCTGCCGTTCTTCTTCTGCCACTGCTCATTCCGCAGCACTTTGTCGCGCCCTTTCTGCTCTGCGCCAGCGAAACCCGCCGCCACTGCGCCGCCGCCGCCGCCTGGCCAGCGCACCTCGGCGCCTTCTTTGGCGCCGCCCTTTCGGCATTGCAGCGCTGCGCCAGCGCGCTACTGCCCTTCGCCGGCGCGGCCGCCTTCTTTGGCGCGCCTCGCGTGCATGCGGCGCGCCGCTCTTGGCCTCGCCCGGCCGCGCGCCGGCGAGCTTCGCGCGGCCTCGATCTGCCGGCCGATGTGCCTCCGCGATGCGCCCCGCGCCCGGCGAGCAGCCCTCCTGCGCCTCTGCTTCGCATGCATCTCGATCCAAAAATCACGGGAGCAGTAATGAAATTTGAATGGAGGAGCTTCCTTCTCGGGAGTTAGTGGGCAGATATTTTGGGAGTTAATATGTGTGGTCCAGCTTGTTTCCTTTGACCAGGCAATGGACATTGAATATGTGATGGAGCTCTTTCCTAGGAAAAGTAAAGAACGTGCATCCTGATATTTTGGGAGGATGGGGTTGCTTTTGCTTTGACTGGATGGATAAAGATGGTTGGAATTTCCAACAGCCCACCTAAATTTATGTTTTCTGCATATATAGATATAGAAATTGTTTCAAGGTATGTGCACTTTTAGATATATTTGATATATCTAAAAGAAAAGATATAATTTTCATTATTAAATTCGAACCAACGGGAGAATTTAATTTTTGAAAAAAAAAACAGATATAATTTTTAATTGTTGTTTCCGCTGCAAAAAAAAAAAGAAAGTTAAATGGTGATTGCTCTTTCAATTAAATTCGAACCAACGGAAGAATTTAATTTTTGAGCATTGTTATAAATTATGATATTGTTATTTTCTGACCAACGTTGATAATAACAGTATTATAATTTTAATACAGTTTCCGTTGCAAAAGTCAATGTTGATTAATTTTCATTATTAAATTCGACCCAGCGGAGAATTTAATTTTGAAAAATAGATAATAATTTCAAGAGATTTATGATATTGTTATTCTCGACCAGCGTTGATAATAACAGTATTATATTTTTTTAATAGATGTTTTTATGCATTATTTCTATTTACGCCAATGGTGATGTAGATTTAATGTATAAATGAAATTGTCTTAATTGTATGTCGTATTTTTGACCAGCGTTGAAAATCGGCATATAATTTTTGCTATACGTTCTCACTTTATTTGAACTAATGAGTTGTATCAAAGAGATCCCCACTCTCAAATGAGATCATTATGGAGAGTGGAAGAAAAGATAGACTTACCGTTTATCTTGTTTGAGGTGGACTGGGTCCTCACTACTGACCACGTCCCATGAGCCTATGGCACGATGAGGATCAAAATGAGGATAATCTTGCTTGTGAGAAAAAGACGAGAGGATCATACTTCCCTTCACAGGATGTTATATGATCTTGATCATAAAAAGTAGAGTCCTTGCCAACAAGAAATGTTTGATTGTGATAAAAACACGATTGAGCACGCAATTGTGGGCTCAATGTGAGTGTGACACTTGTCACTGAGTACCTTGAGAAAATAAAGAGCCAATTTCTGGCTCTTCAAAAAATATGCTACGGTGATTAAGCGACTTGTGATGAGAAAATACTCTGGTGGTGGTGGTGGCATAAGAGAGCACATACTAAGGATGAGCAACTTGGCATCCAAGCTCAAACCAATAGAGGCTCTCAAGGATGACTTGCAAAATGAGCTTTATTTGTTATCATTATGTGATGACATGAATGTCGTATCGCGATAATGGGAGCGTCGCGTGCGAAAGTAAATGAATCCTCGTCTCTGAATGTAAGCAGAAGCGAAGAGAACTCTAAATCGTCGTCGAAATTATGGCAGCTGTCGTTTAGGCCATATTTGAGGGGAGAATAGAAAGACTAGTTAAGAATGATATTCTTCCCTATTAGAGTTCTCGGACTTAGAACAATGCAAAGAATGCATTAAAGGAAAATATGTAAAGAAAATTAAGAAAGAGCGCCAAAAGAAGCACAGGAGTTCTACAAATTATTCCACGGATATTTGTGGTCCTTTTCCTGTGAAAAGTGTGGATGGATATGACTCGTTCATAACATTCACGGATGATTACTCCCGTTACGGATATATTTATCCAATCAAAGAAAGAAATGAAGCCTTGGATAAATTCAAGATATTTAAGGCTGAAGTTGAAAACCAACATGATTTAAAGATTAAGATAGTCCGATCTGATCGTGGGGGGGAGTACTACGGTCGACATACCCCATATGGACAAGTTCCTGGACCTTTTGCAAGGTTTCTACAGGAAAATGGTATAGTGGCGATATTCTACACCGGGCGAACCTCAAATAAAATGGAGTAGTGAAAGCGCAACTGCACCGTACGATGGATATGGTGCGAAGTATGATGAGCTACTCCACACTGCCATTGAGTTTATGGATGGAGGCTTTAAAACCGCCATTCATATTCTCAACAGTACCTAATAAATCGGTGCCCGAACACGTCACGAGTTGTGGACAGGAAGAGTTCCTCACTACACCACTTACGTGTGTGGGAGTCTATTTGAGGCTAAAGTATTTAACCCAAATCTTGGGAAGCTTGATCCCAAAGCGATGGTCGCCATTTCATTGGCTACAGAAAAGTCAAAAGGTTTCGTTTCTCTTGTCGGATCGATATACAAAGTTTGTAGAAGCGAGACCACGCTGTCTTCTTAGAGAATGAAATGATGAGGGGAGTATGGTAGCTCGAGAGCGACCTTGAAGAGAAGCGGGCGTATCGCCCACTCCGATAATTCAAGAGCCATTCTTCACACCGCCTCCTGCCATTTGCAAGCGGTGCAAGACAACTGTGGTGCTGACACTGTTATTGTTCCTCTGTGCAACAGTGAATGAAAATGTGGAACCTGTTTTTCAGGATCCTATAGAACCCATTGCCACAGGATGAGGGGAGCAACAACAACCTCAAATAGAAAATATACCAAATGAGAGGCCCAGAAGGTCTCAAAGAGTAAGAAGATCGGCTATTTACGATGATTATCAGATTTATCATCAGAGGAATTTCAAATGGAGGATGATCCAACCTCATTTGAAGAAGCCATGAAGCGAAAATTCCTCAAAATGGCTTGAGGCCATGGAAGAGAAATGAGGTCCATGAAGACTAATAAAGTGCAGGACTTGAAATTATTCCTAAAGGAGCCAAAACAGTAGAATTTGTAAATGGGTCTACAAGACAAAACTCGACTCCCAAGGGAATATAGAAAGATACAAAGCGCGACTTGTGGCAAAAGGCTTTACGCAAAGAGAAGGGATTGATTACAATGAGACTTTTCTCCAGGTCTCATGTAAAGACTCCTTGAGAATCATAATGGCATTAGTAGCACATTATGATTTAGAGTTATCGGATGGATGTAAATACGGCATTTCTTAATGGGGATTTGGAGGAAAATGTTTACATGGCACAACCGAAAGGTTTTGTCGTGGAAGGAAATGAAAGAATGGGATGCCGCCTAAAGAAATCGATTTATGGGTTAAAGCAAGCTTCAAGACAATGGTACTTGAAGTTTGTGATTCAATAAGAAAATTTGGGTTTAAAGAGAATGTAGAGGACAAGCTGTGTTTATGCAAAGTTTAAAGATGGGAAGTTTATCTTCCTAATCCTGTATGTGGATGATATCCTACTAGCTAGTAGTGATGTCAGTCTGCTATTGGAGACAAAGAAGTTTTTGTCCTCAAACTTTGATATGAAAGATCTTGGTGAAGCTTAGTTCGTTCTAGGGATCGAAATTCAGGATAGAGAGACAAAGGAATATTGGGACTATCACAAAAGGCATACATAGAGAAAGTCTTAAAGAAATTTGGTATGCATAAAAGTAGTCCTTCACACGCACCTATAGTCAAGGGCGACGGATATGGGGTTTTCAATGCCCTAGGAACGATCTGAGCTCGATCAAATGAAATCGGTTCCATATGCTTCATCGGAAGCTTACAGTATGCTCAAGTGTGTACATACGACTTAGCATTTGTTACGGGTTACTTGGCGATTCGAGCAATCACGGAATAGAACATTGGAAATTGATAAAGAAAGTCTTGCGTTATTTGCAAGGAACAAAAGGCCTCATGATGACATCTGAGAAGATCAGATTTACTCCATATAGTGGGGTATACAGATTCTGATTATGCGGGAGATGATAGAAAGTCAACATCCGGATATGTATTCACTCTCGCTAGAGGAGCTATATCGTGGAAAAGCTCAAAGCAAACCGTCACTACATCGTCCACAATGTATGCCGAGTTTGTAGCATGTTATGAGGCTACGGGGCAGGTGAAGCGGCTTAAGAAGTTCATACCGGTTTAAAAGTGGTTGGCGACATCAATAGACCACTTAAGTTGTCTGCGATAATGAATCCGCGATAGCGTATGCCCACAACAATAAGTCAAGTGGTGCTGCCAAACACATTGACATAAAGTACTATGTTGTGAAAGATAAAGTTCGGGATCAAATTATAAGTCTTGAGCACATAAGTACCGCAAAGATGTTAGCGGATCCGCTTACTAAGGGCTTACCACCCAGCGTGTTGAGAGAACATGTAGCGGCATGGGTTTAAGGAAAGCCTATGATTCTGGACTAAAAGATGGCCCAAAAGATTAAAGTAAGCTGTTTGAGCAGAGAGGTGTATTGTAGTTATTAAATCTATCGGCGTTTGACCGTGGCGATAAGACATGTTCTATGCACTAATCGTGATGGAATGAAATAAAGTCAAAAGTAATTAAAGTTAAAGCATAGATGAGATCAAGGGGAGAATGTTAGAATGATCTCCACGCCGATTAATAACGACTAATCGGGCCTTGATCGGCGCTACGATCGGGGCGCCCGGCCCATATTAAGGCTGGTGGGCCTGTCGCTGACTGCGCTATATAAAGAGGGTGGAGGCGGCGCACGGGACACAGCGTTGAGCGGGCCGTGCGACTCCACCCCACAAATCCCAACACCGATCCGGAGGAGCGCGGTGGCGGCAGGAGCTTCCACCGCCGTCACCGTCGCGGACCGCCGCCGCCGTCACCTCGCCGGACCTCGGGAAGCCTCGCCGGATCGCCGCTTCTCCGACCGTCGCTGCCTGTGCGCAGACCACACCAACGAACCCGTGATGGCCGCCTCGTCCTCCTCTACATCGGACGGTATCTCTCTCTCTCCCTCTCTCTCTCTCTCTCTCTCAGATCCAAAATCAACAACATCAAGAAGAAGTACAACCAACAATCAAAACTAAATGGAATGGCATCGCAAAGAAACAGTGTAAACAGACAGACAGAGAGATCTCATTCAGCAGTATTGTGCAGTGAGTTGATTTTTGAACGGCCTCCACGCCGTTCCCGACGGCCACGCTCGACCTCACCCACGGACCGCCCGGGGCGCCCAACGCTATGCCGCTCAGCGCCGCGCCACCGCCCACATAGTTCCAGGTGCCGCTGCCCGGCGGCAGGGCAGCCCCGGCCTTCGCTGCTCCACCCCAGGCGTTGTACAACTAGTCCAAGTTCTTTGGGCTGCAGATGTCGTCCGACTCGACGGATGCCATGCAATTCGCGCAGCCAAGGTCGTCGAACTTGAAGGTGGCGCTCGCCGCGGCCATCATAGGCACCCAGAACGCGGCAGGCAGTAGCAACGCAAATAATAACAGCAACAACAACATCACGAGCAGCAACAACACCAACAGCGAGGCCCAGTGAATAGCTTTGTCTGCATGGACAAAAAAAGGGCAAGAAGAAAAAAAAAAGATGGTGGTCTGCCAAAGAGGGCACATGCGCCTAAGCGGGCCTGCGGTGCAGCGGCCCGTAATCCTTCCACCGTTGGAAGCGGGCGGTTTACGCTGCTCTGTGAAGCCAGCCTCACGCGGTCCCCGCCACTTCAGGTGCTACGACGCCCGGACCTACGCCCAAGCGCCTGCAGCCCACTACGCAACTTGGAACGGGCGGGCCGCAGAATGCAACCGCATGCCCAGGCACAAAGCGCCACACAAGGCATCCACATCACCTTAGCGCCCCCGCTCGGGTGACAAGCCATCGCTACCTGGCTCGGCGAGCAGGTCGGTGGGGAGCGAGTATTTGAGCTGGTCTTTTGATCTCCGAATAGGCGGTGTGGTACTAAACACGAGCGGAAGATTTAAGTTGGTCTTTTGCTCTTCGAATAGGCGGTGTGAGTATTTAAGTTGGGCCCGTTTCGCTGTCAGCCGCTTCAGCAAATCACAATCAGTGCTGGCGAGTTGTTGACTTTGTGCGGAAGAGCATGAGGAGAGCGGGCTTTGGGCCCTTTTCACTAAAATCGTCACCATAAGCAGCTTCAGCAACCGCAATCAGTGCTTGCGAGTTGTTGACTTCCACCATTGTTCTTCCAGAAAGCCTTTATGGATTGGAACCGAGACATGGCCGAAATTGTATTTGGTGTTCGAAGATTTACCCTTTTACCTCTCGGCTTTTATAAGTTTCTATCTGCATTTCTTCGGTTCTAGGAATGATGATTCATGGGTGCATGTGAAGATTTAGTTTTCACAGCAAAATATCATGTCTAATTTCACCTCTTGCACATGATTGCTTGACAATGTCGTTCTCAATGGTAGGCATAGGGTTTGCTTAACAATGTCGTTTTCAACCTGTACAAAGTCTGCCCCTTGCTTTACTCACCAATGACATTGTGGTCACACCATTTTGTATTGAATTAGCTAGACTCGACACTCGACAGTGTTTTTTGGCAATCAAGTACTGAAGTTGCATTCTTGTGGACCTGAGGTGGCTGATTTTTGTTCAGGGGGTTTTGGCTGTGGCATTCCATCTCTCCCATGTACGATGCTCCACGGCCTGCTGCAGGTAAAGATCTATTTATGATGCTAGTTTTTATGCGCTTAGTTTTTTTTTTTTGTTAGCACTTCGAATTGCTTTATACTACTATGAAAGAGCCTAAAGTTAAGATCTATGCAATAAGCCAACCTTTCGGGAGCTTTTACTCTGAAATGCTTGAAAATTATACTGACACAAACGTTACCTACACTTCCATCCTAACATATGCTTTGCTGACTTGGGTTCCTTTACCAAAGTGAATAGCTGTTGGTTGTCATACTTCAGAATGCAGCACTCTCTGGTGGACTTACTGTGTTCAAAGGATAACACCTGAGGCGTGAAAAGCAGAAATGGTAAGTATTAAGGAAGCATGTAATGCTCATCACGGTATACATGTGAAAGCAGTCAATGAATAGGTCAGTAAAGTAGAATACTTGAATGTCTGTCTTTGTGTGTTCAATTCGCCGACTTATGTTCTGGGCCGTGGTGAGCCAACCATATGTTCGCTGTTGGCCCGTAAATGATGGGCCGAGTACACGTTCGCATTAAGGTTGTGCTCACCGAGAGAGATTCAAGAGCTGACGAAGACATGCAGAACGGAACAAAAACAAGTCGCAGTAGCAATTAAGCTGGAAAATCAGATTTGGAAAATCAGGAGTAATAGTAGATTATCAAATGTTGCAGCTATTAATTCAAATGAATTTTCGTTTGTTTGCAAGCAGTAAGGAGGGATCGATGTGGAAACAATTGATCGTATCTTGTTTAACTGCTATGTTCCCAAGTTTATCTGGTGCTATTTCAGAGAAATCTACGGCTGGAATTCTACTCTAGATTCGATCGAGGATTCGGTAGACAGATGGTTAGCCATCACGTCGGCAGGCGCGGCTAGACGGCGTTCGTGGCTGACGCTGACCACCACATCGACGTAGTAGGGGCTGAACTCCGCTTCACGCCATGTACGGGATCTTGGTGCTAGGGGTTTACTACATGTACAGTGCAAACATACTTAGGCAAACGACCTGTAAATTCACTCCAGATCAAATCATCACAGACAGACAAAAGGCAGGCAGAGGTACATACTTGGGCAGACGCGTGACTTGATCATGTAAATTCACCCAAAGACCAAACTAGACGCCTGCATGGCATGTAGGATATGATGACAATATATAGTACTAGGCTAGCCCGTTTCGCAAGCTGCAGCAGCACAACAACGGCACCAAGAGCATACAAAACAAACCACACCATGCTCGAGCCATGGTGGTTAAGCACCAACCAAATGGTCTCCTTATTATCCACTCACTCGTAAGTCACACTCACACACAGATGAGATGATACATCGTAGATGTGCCTGCCTTTCCCAAGCTTGCTAGCAGTTGCAAGGGTTGCACTTGCAGTTGGAGCCGCAGCTGCAGCCATGCGCGGTCTCGCCGGACTCGGCGGCCTTCTCAACCTGCGCCTTCTCCGGCGCGACGCCGAGGACCACGGTGGCCTGGCTGCTGCTGCCCTTCTCTTCCAAGTCAGGGTACATCTTTCTGCAACCAGCAAATTAAATCAAATTAATTAGCAAAAGAAATTCCTCACCGCTACTGAATTACTAAATAAGCTGATCACATACCCGCACTTGCAGCTTGAGCCGCAGCTGCAGCCTGATCCACAACTGCAAGACATCTTTGAGATGTAGGGAGAAGAAGTGCTTTTTGATATGATGAGCACAATGCCAAGGCTCCACTCCTGCGCCACTATTTATAGGACTGAATTGAGATTTGAGGCAAACAAGTGTACAAGACGAACGGTGTCGCGTGTCACCATGCTATAGGTTGCCCAGAATAAGTCTTTAGTGTGTGTGTGTGTGTGTGTGTGTGTGTGTGTGTGTGTGTGTAAGTATGTATGTATGTGGCTCCTCCAATGCCATTTTTTGATGATTAGTTATCTTTTAGGAGTGAAAGCTTTGATATAGTGTCCGAGTTGCCTGTTATCATTGGCCAATCATCTATTACTGAACCCCAGTGATGGTGATTGCAGGTGTTATTGCGAATCTTTATTTCAAAAATACATTTTTTTTCTCTGCGTCGTAGTTTGAAAACACTGTTGATGATTTCTCAAACCGAATGACTTTGTGAAACTTGTTCTGAACAATTTACTCTAATAATCTTTTTTTCTTGGCAGCACCTTGATCAGGTACTCACTGCCAATTAATCAGTGGGCTAAGTTGAAAACTCAGAGATCAGATCATATCAGATCACAGCGAAAAGAAAGCAACTTATTTTAGCAACATCCAGCCGAAAAGAAATGGGCCTTCGTTGTTCCTTCGTGTGTAGTATACTGTGTTAGAATGTGGTAGCTTTCCCCTCCTCCTGATTACAACAAGTAGCTTTCAGATAAAAACAAAGATTTTATTCAATATCAATGTATACATTGTAAAACAAGTGTAATCTGTACTGATGGCACATAGAAACATAGAAATTTTGGTATATTGTGGTAGCAACAAAGAGTTATGAAGACAAGCACTTTCTTTGCATTTTCGTAGGCTCCTCTAGTACCCTTGGCTCGAGTGAACACAGACTGACGGACTAGATGGTCCTTTTTTTTCTTCTCCCAGGCCCATCCAAGATTGATATACGTGGCTCGAGGCCTCCCACGCAGCAAACACCATACAAACCATGAGAAATTACCTACCGAGACCGTGGAGTTGGCAATGGGCAGCATCCGTAGTTATTCTTCTCCTCGGCTGACGCAAGTCACGAACTTCGTGTGTGGCCTTTTGTGGGCCAATATTTCTTTCGTTCGGCTGCAAGGTTTCTCTATTGTCGACCTTGATGGGCCAAATTTTATTTCCTAGGCCGAAAATCTGCTGGTACTTCATGGGCCAAAAACTCCTTTACTATGGTCCGAAAAGCTGTGGCTGAGAATGGCCAATAGTGACCTTGTTGGTTTCCTTCGCACATATATGGACATACGTTACATGCCAAAGAAAAAAAAGGAGGAGGAGGAAGACCTTTAATTCATGTACTAATATACATGGGGAGACAGTTTGGTATATGTCGCTCTCGGTGATCACTTGGTTTCTTTCCACAAGTCAAGTCGACTCCATCTAACCTGGCACTGTTAAGGACGAAGACTACCATCACCACACCACTAGTATCCAAGATTGATATATTAGTACACGAAGAAACCAAGTGACGAGCTCTCAGTCAGACTGATATACCATTGGCTTGAGGCCTCCCACGCAGCAACCACCAAGAGATATTCAACTCCTGCAGAAGGACGTCAGGAGCAAGTCAGTCTCGGGTGAGAGCTCGAGAGCATGCACAAGCGTGTCGGGCAAAGATCTTTTGATATGCGACACAAGAGGAGTCTCTAGAGCGGGTGAATAGGATCCTTACGGTGGTGAAAATCTCTTGGTGGGTACGTGTATCCACGTTACAAAGATACAAGAACTAGAACTTACTCGAGATAGTAAAAACAAAATTAGTTGAATATCTTTTATGAGTAAAATGTGTAAGTTTTGTAAAATAAAAACTATTCGAACAGCACTACTCACGGTCCAGAACAGATGTGGGAACTTACTAAAGATAGTTTCTATTTGATAAAGAATCTTTGTGATTGGGATAGAAAATATGATGAGTGGATGAAACTTTGATTTTGATTTTTCCTTGATAGATGGAACCCAATGATTATAATAGGTAGATGCAACTCTAGTAACAAATATAGCATATAGTGTATGGAATCATATGACAGGTGGATGAAACTTACACCGTAATTATTATTACATACTCTTACAATCTTTAAAAATATGGTTTAGTTAAAATATTAAATCTTAGGATTTCTAAATACTGTATTTTAAAATTGTAGCTTTCTGAAAATAAAAGAACTCGAGTTTTTCTTTGTTAAGTCTTACATCTATAATATTGTTAAATCATTGTATAGACTTCAACAATCAGGCAGAATGTATTATAATCACTTAAGTGACTTTCTATGCAAGAAAGGCTATAGAATAATGAGGATTGTCTCTTTATATTTATACGACGATAACAAAATGGATTTTGTATAATCTCAGTACATGTAGATGATCTGAATATCATCAGAACCCTAGAAGATATCAAGAAAGCAAGTTCTTACCTAGAATCAGAATTCGAAATGAAAGATTTAGGTAAAATCAAATATTACTTAGACCTACAGCTTAAGTACGTTTCAAAAGAAATATTAGTACATCAAAGCAAATGAGTGTACGTCGTGTTGGTCGTTTAGTTTTGTTAGTTCTAGTTTTATTTCTTTGTAACGGTGACTGATGTTAGCTGTGGTGTTACACACCGATTCTACGTAATCTGCTGATGATAGGGCTAGAGTTTAGGTCCTGCAATCATCGAAGTCCTATGTTTCCTCTGTATCAAACATCAGAACTCTGTCTGCTTGATTACCTTTATGAAATCGAGGGCTTGCCTTTTGTATCTAACAAAAAAGAAGGCAAGGTCTATGCACGGTGACATTGTAAGAAAATGTTATGCCATGTACACAAGTGACCCCAACAACCGTCGAGACATCTGCCAGCCACTCCTCCAAATCTGGACGTAAACCAACACAACCGCTTCATCTCAATTTGTTTAGTTTGTTTTTATCAAGTTCCTCTGATTCATTCCATCTGTCATGTGTACTAGCAACATAAGCATAGCGTCATGCTGCGCTAGCTACTATGTGGACCGAAGTAAAAGAGACGAAAATTCGCTACCATATGGACTGAAATAAAAGAGGCGGAAATTCGTATGAAGAGATTATGACAAAGGGTCTTTTTGCATAAAATCAAGTAAAATAAGCGGAAATTCGTATGAGGGGTTTATCTGAAAAAGCGAGGGGAAGACAAGGGTCTTTTTGCATAAAATCAAGGAACCCTGCATATTTTTGCGAGAACCGCAGGACGCTATCGAGAAAAAGGAGGGCTTCCACGAAAATGCGGAGGACTTGTACATAATTTCGGAGAAGTAAAGAGGGTTTGGGAAATAAATAACGTGCCAGATGTCTCTCCATAAAAAACCAAGGATCCGCGTGTAATTCAAAGAAATTGCGGGGCATTATCTAGTAAATGAAGAGCGGAGAGGTTTTTTCGTCAAAAATCGAGGATTTTTTTGAAGGAACTAAAAGTCTATATGTAATTAGAAAAACATGAGGAGCTTATTCGCAAAAAAGGACACATGGTTACGGCACCCACCCGGGACTATGCTAGAATGTGTTTTGTCATGTGTTTCACAATACAGCTGGTGGTGGTTGGCCTCTGATTAGGCTGTGGCT
Source organism: Melocanna baccifera (assembly GCA_036346265.1). Taxonomy (NCBI): domain Eukaryota; kingdom Viridiplantae; phylum Streptophyta; class Magnoliopsida; order Poales; family Poaceae; genus Melocanna; species Melocanna baccifera. Next base: position 105,824 of record JAYEVJ010000136.1, on the reverse strand, counting down.
CCCAATCGCTCTGAGCTCCATTAATACTCGATCCATTAAGGGCCTGTTTGGTAGAGCTCTAGATTCTCATTTTTCAGCTTCTGCTCCAGATTCTGTAAGAATCCACTTCTCTGAGAATCTGGAGCTATCTCTGAAAAGCGTTTGGCCAGTGGGTTGGCTCCAGATTCACAAATGAGGAGATTTGAGGGGAAAAGACCATATTACCCTTAGTTTTAGCACTTAAAGTTTATTTGTTTCTTACTCCTTTGTATGTGTACACAAATTTATGAAATGTATGTACAAATTTCTCAGAGCCGAGTCGATTTAAATGTGATATCAATTACTAGATACTCGTGCATTCATCCTTTCATAAAAAGCAATCCGTTCGTCCATACTGATCAATACAATGAAAGGAATACATGAACTGGAGAAGCTAACATCCACATCTACAGTTCTAGCTAACATACACATCTAACATCCACATCCACATCCACAATTATTTGCATGCATACCTCAAATAAAATAACTGGAGCTAACATACACATCTAACATCCACATCCACAGTTCTAGCTAACATACACATCTAACATCCACATCCACATCCACAATACTTTCAGAAATTTGCAAAAATTTCTGGAGCTACAATCCACATACACATCTAACTGGAGCTACAATCTGGAGCTTCAGAAATTTGCAGAAATTTCACAATACATCCACATACACATCTAACTGGAGCTACAGAAATTAGCATGCATCCACAATACTTTCAGAAATCAATCAATAGTTGTACAACAATCTGGAGCTACAGAAATTTCTGATATGGCATTCTCACCTCTACGCTCAAGGCGGCGGCTGCTGAAGGGAGAGGAGGGGAGCGGCGCGGGAGGGGAGGGGAAGGGGAGGCGGCGCGCGAGGAGGAGAGAGGGGGGCGCGGCGCGGGAGGGGAGGAGGGAGAGGCGCGCGGGAGGGAGGGGAGGCCGGGCGGCACCGGGGCTAGGGAGGGCTAGGGCTAGGCGCGCGGGCGGCGGCGCGGGAGGGGAGGCGTCGGGGGGCGGCGCCGGGGCTGGGGAGGCGTCGGGGGCCAGCGGCGCGGGAGGGGAGGGGGAGCCGGCGGCGTGGGAGGGGAGGAGAGTGGGGCGGCGGCGCGTGAGGGGAGGGGAAGGGGAGGCGGTGGCGCGAGGAGGAGGAGGGAGGCGGCGCGGAGGGGCGGGGCGCGGCGGCGAGGGAGGTGGAGGGGAACCGCGGCGCGGAGGGGGAGGGACGAGCGCTCGGGTGGGGAGGAATGAGCGAGCGCTCGGGTCGGGTGGAAATTTTTTTATTTATACCGGTGGCATTTTGCGGGTAAATACTATGAACTTCAATGGGCAAGTTTATTTTAGGGCTATAGCTCCCCACGAGAATCCACCAAAAGGCTGCTTCTCCTCTCTAGTTCATTTTGGAGAGTGTTTCTCGCGAAGCGAAATCTCCTCATTTTGAGAATCGGGTGTTTGAGTACGGCTCACGAGAATCCCGAGAAGCTGGGAGCAGGAGCTGTACCAAACAGGCCCTAAATGGAGTTTACGCTCAATCCGGCTGTCGGCTTCTGCTTACGGCCGAAACCCACCTACCCTATCATAACGCTCAGTTTGACATTAATTTATTATTTTTTTATTATAACTAAGTTGATTTGTATGATATAATTAAATTTAAAAAAATAAAAAAAATAGAAAAAAAATATGTTAACATATTACGAACAATACAAAAAATACGGATAAAAAGGGCAAAAAAACCTAAAAAAATCTAAAAAAATCAGAAAAAGACGAAATTACTGAATAGTATAAAAAAACAGAATCTAGAAATTGAAACTGACTTTAAACCAACTTGAACGTGGCATATCTATCTGCATGTTGCTTTGCCGGCATCACTTTGTAGCCTTCTAGCTTAATTAAAAAACCAAACATATATGTACAGTATGCTGCCAAACAAATTAGCAAATCCTTTTCTTTCAACCTAGCTAGCTTGCCTGAAAACAAGAAACTAAGGGTGCACTCATTGTAGCGATGGAACACTGTGAAGGCGATTTTTTCACTGTAGTAGTGATGGAAATCACTGTAGCACTTTTGTCCTTATTTATTTTTAATTTTTAGTATTTTTGTGTTTTTTTCCCGTATTCTTTTGCATCGTCTGCTCTAGATTAGTGTGCCACTTTTATTTTTACATTTTTTTTAGATTTAATTATGTCTAATAAGCCAACTCAGCTTCAGTAAAAAATCAGCCAGCTACAGTAAAATTTCAGCAAAAACCAAGAGCCATCGCTATTCCGAACAACCCCTAACAGAAACAGCTAGCAAGTACAGATGGTATCGCCATGGTCCTAGATGCTTGTCTCCTGTATATAACAAGAAAAAGGCAAGGCATGGCATGTGGTGTCAATGAGCATTGTGGATGTGGCTCCCATTCGAGCATAACTCCATTTAATAGAGTTTAAGGGGGCATTCGAAATAGCGATGATTTTTGATTTTTACTAAAATTTTACTGTAGCTGATTGATTTTTTACTGTAACTGAGTTGGCTTATTGGACATAATTAAATTTAAAAAATATATAAAAATAAAAACAACACGTTAATCTAAAACAGACAATGCAAAGGAATAAAAAAATAAAAATACTAAAAAAGCAAAGAAAAATAAAGACAAAATATGAACAGTGGCGTGAAAACCACCGTTCATCACAAACGCTGGTCGCGCAGCCTAAGTCCGTCCAACACCCGCACACGCAGAAACAAGGATTTCTGTTTTTTAAAATCACAAAAAAAAAAGGTAGACAAACAAATCGACAGTCAGACGGCTAGTGCAAGTGCACGGACGATCATTGTGCGTGACGTGCAGCTCCTGGCCTAATTAATCAGTTAATTTTGACTGAAATTATTTTATAATAGCTATTAATTTTTATAAATTATTTAAATAAATAAATAATCACCATCATATCTTTATAAATAATATAAAAAATAAAAATAAAAACACCAAAATAAAAAAATTGATATATTCTAGGTGGCTTGTCAAAAGAAGCACTTATAGTGGCCCCTTAATTTGTTCGGTTACCCTATCCTTCTAGTTTGTTTTTATCAAATTCCTCTGATTGGTTCCATCTGTCATGTTGCTAGAGCGTGAATTAGTTTCCTACTGCTTTGTTTCGCTATCGCATGCCGTGTCAACGTGGTGGTCGGCCAACTAGCTGTTGCGCCCAATCGAGCAGAGCTCCATTCAATGGAGTTTAAGTCCGCTCTGCAAGTCCGGACTGTTAAGGATATAGAGTGAGTTGTAGTAGGATATAGAGTTTGTATTCTATTCCACATATGCCTTATCTCTATATGGCATATCTCTTTGTACTCCTATATATATGGTCCCTTGGGCCTCATATCAATACACACACAATATTCATAACATGGTATCAGAGCAAAGGTTTTTAATCTAACCTCCGCTCGTTTCCGCTGCTGCTGCCCCCGAGAGGAGCAATCTTCGCTCCCGGGGGCGGCCACCAGATCCGGCCGTCCTTGCGACCATCCAACTCATCTCCGGTCGTCCGATCCACCTCTGTCGCCGCCGAACTCAGATCCGGCGCTGCTCTGGCCGTCGGTGCTCGATCCGCTCGAATCGGTCTTTGTTCGAGCGTCGGTGCTCGATCGCTCCGCTACTCGATCCGGCGGCACTCGTCGCCTCGACCTCGTTGGTTGACCTTTGCTCCGGCGTCGTTCTACCCCGCCGCCGGAGTTCGTGTGCTCCGGCGAGAAGAGCGCGCGAAGCCTCGCCGACGGACTCCCAACCGCGCGCGCATGGATCTCCCACGTCGCCGGAGTTTATGCCGTGGTCTCGCCTCCTCCGCTCCGCGAGTCCAGCCGCGCCGACTTTCGCGTCGGCACGAGCGCCGCCGCTCCTCGCTACCGGCCGCCGTTCGCCGTCGAGATCCGGCGGATCGGACCTGGCTCGGCCTCCTCGCCTCTGTCGCCGCTGCGCGCCTCCAGTCGCCGGCCTTCGCAGCCGGTCATCTCCACGCTCCCGCCTCCGTCGGCTTCGTGCCACTCGCCGTTGCGGGGCTCCTCGCCGTCCGCCGCTTTGGCTTCCCCGCCGCCTACTGCGGGCGCTCGCGCCTGCCGGGGCCATCGCCCGGTCATCTCGGTAGCGCGCCGCCTCGATCGGCCGCGGCCTCAGGTCCGTCGGCCTGCCGCCTCCTGCTGCCGACGCCGCCCGCCCGCCGCAGCGACACCCCGCCGACCGAAGGTGCACCCGCCGGCCGAAGGCCCCACCGCCCGGCGCCGCGATCACGCACACCGCCGCCGGGACCGGCGCCCGGCCTCTGCTGGCACAGCTCTGATCTGCGGCTCTTTGCCTACGCGAGTGGAATACTCAGAGATAAGCCGTGCAAGGTAGATAGCTTCCAAGGGAAGCTAAGAAAAAAAAAAAGAAGATGCTACTCTCTGTGTGTGGCGTCCTCCACTTTGCTGCCCTCCATGTGCGTCGTCGTCTCCACTTCATCCGTTCTGCTGCGTCCACTCAAATCTATAGTCTTTATCTCCAGTTCGTCTAAGCCATGCGAGTCCACAAAAATTTTGTGTCAGTCGGTCGGTTGCTTTGCCAGTCTCAGTCCATCCTTTAGAATTTTGTATGGTCGGTGCCGCCTCTCTCGCGTCTGTATGGCTCTTCTCCGGTTCGTCTTCGCCGGATCTGGTCTTGCCCCGTTCGGATCCAACCTCATTCGTGCTGGATCCGGACTCCTCCGTGGGCGGCCTCTCGCGTCGCATCCCCGAGCTTTTATGGCCGTTGCGCTTCTTCTGCACTGCGTTTCTATTGCGCTTCTTGTGCACTGCGCCGCCGCTGTCTCGGTTTATGATGTCGCCGCTCTTCTTTCTGAGCCGCCGCCCCGAGCTTTCAAAGTCGCTACGCTTCTTCTGCACTGCGTTTCTATTGCGCTTCTTCTGCACTGCGTCGCCACTGTCTCAGGTTTCGATCTGCTTTATGGGCTGCCAGCTTGCCACCATGCTTTATGGGCTACTACACGACCTCAGATGGAGATCTTCTACTTTCGACACAATCTTCAAGAGCCGCATGCTACGACGACATTTACAAGACTTAGATTTTGGATTTCTTCTATTTTAATGTCAACTCTTTCAAATGCAATACTATTGCATACGCCTTGCATTTGAGGGGGGGTGTTAAGGATATAGAGTGAGTTGTAGTAGGATATAGAGTTTGTATTCTATTCCACATATGCCTTATCTCTATATGGCATATCTCTTTGTACTCCTATATATATGGTCCCTTGGGCCTCATATCAATACACACACAATATTCATAACACGGACAACAGTCGGCCACCTGGAACTTTGCTGTTCTTTTCAGTTCATCCATCGCATCGTCATCCTTTAGCCAGGCAAAGCTAGCATCTCCATTCTCTGTCCAAAGCCAACCACTTAGAGAGAGCTGCGATGCGATGCGATGCATTCCTTTTGTAGCCAGGGACGGTGCTTAAGCTCTCAACTATTTGCGGGCTTTGATCTGGCTGGCTAGCTTGCTTCATCTACTACGCGCCACACGTGAGGTGCCATGGCGATGGTCCTGGATGCCTTCGCGTCCTACGTCGCCGACACGCCGCTTCGGTGGCGGAGAGAAGAGGTAGGCATGCTGTTCGGTGTCTCCAGCGAGATCGACAACCTGGGCGACAAGCTTGGGGACCTCAAGAACTTCCTCGCCGACGCAGAGAGGAGGCGCATCACCGATCAGAGCGTGCAAGGGTGGGTGAGGGAGCTTAAGGGTGCCATGTACGACGCCACCGACATCCTCGATCTCTGCCGGCTCAAGGCCATGGAGCATGGTCCATCCGCGCAGCAGAGCGTGGGTGCTTCAACCCCTTGCTCTTACGTCTGCGGAATCCCCTCTTCGCCCACGACATCGGCGGCGCATCAAGGCGCTCAACGGCGCTGGATGGCATCAAGGAGCGGGCGCTGTCTTCGCTTTGTCAACCTCGGTTCCTACGAGGAGCGTAGCGGCGGGCGTGTTCCTCTCGTCCCGCCACCGTGAAAGCGTCGAGGAGCTCGGCCGGTCGGGTGTTGTCGGGAGAAGATCGAAGAAGACACAAGAAAGCTTGTGCAGATGTTGACAAGAATTGAGGAAACCACCGTGAAGACAACAAAATGATGGTCTGGCTGTTGTGGGCGTGGCGGGATCGGCAAGACCACCACGGCCAGAACATCTTCAACGACGACACCATCAACATGAGTTCCACAAGAAGATATGGCTGGCGTCAACCAAGACTACAACGAGGTTGAGTGGCGAGGAAACCATCACGAGCGGGAGACCACCGTCGTTCGGAGATGCAAAGGCCACGCTTCAGCGAACCCTCAAGGATGCCTTGAATAGGCAAAAGACGTTACTGGTGATGGATGATGTTTGGAGCGAGGAAGCATGGGAGGCTGTGCTCAAAACACCATTGATCAATGCCGTTGCTGAAGGCAGCCGAGTCCTTGTCACCACGAGACATGACACGGTCGCCCGAGGGATGAAAGCCAGGGAGCCCTACCACCACGTCGACACATTAGGGCCTGACGATGCCTGGTTATTGCTCAAGAAGCAGGTCCGTACTTTTTACTTGCAGTTTGAGTGGCCAATCTAGTGATTCATCTTGCATGTAACTAGCAAGATCTACTCAATTTTTCGACCTTCAGATCTTCATCAAGATTTGCGCTCAAAATAGTGCTAAGTGTTCCCTAGACAGCTCCTTAAATCTCTCGATTTAAACTACTTGCAGGTAGTCTCAAGTGAGCTAGATGAACCTAAGGTTGATATGCTAAAAGAGATTGGATTACAAATTATAGCAAGATGCGGTGGTTTGCCACTCGCTATCAAAGTAATGGGAGGACTCTTGTGTAAGAGGGAGAAGCAGCGACGTGATTGGGCAAAGGTTCTGAATGATTCCATATGGTCAGTATCTGAAATGCCCCAAGAGCTAAACTACGCAATATACTTAAGTTATGAAGACTTGCCTCCTTATATGAAGCAGTGCTTTCTGCACTACTCCCTTCTCCCTAAAAATACAGAGTTCGTTGTTAGTACAATTGTTAGCATGTGGATTAGTGAAGGATTTCTTCATGCAAACTCAGATGAATCAGAAGAATTAGGAAGTGAGTGCTATAAAGAGTTAATATTGAGGAACCTTATTGAGCCGGATACGAAGTACTTTGATCAATGGTTTTGCAACATGCATGATGTTGTCCGCGCATTTGCTCAGTATGTGGCTAGAGATGAAGCACTAGCAGCCCACAACAGAGAAACTCTTGATATTATCAGTAAACGCCATTCACATAAGTTTCATCGATTATCTATAGAAACCAAAAGATCGGAATCAGATGAATTTGAGTGGAACTTTTTGCATGCACAGAAATCACTGAGAACACTAATATCAATTGGTCAGTTAAAGATTAAGCCTAGTGATTCGCTCATTACTTTTTCGAGACTACGAACTCTACATATAGAGTCGGCAAATGTTGCTGCATTGGTTGAATCTATGTACCAACTCAAGCACCTGAGGTATATGTCTCTAAAATCCACCGATATATCTAGACTACCGGAGAAGATTAGCAAGATGAAGTTCTTGCAGTATATTAACCTTCATGGTAGTACAAGTTTGGTGAAACTTCCTAATGGCATTGTAAAGCTAGGGCGGCTGAGGTATCTAAGCCTTACTGGCACAAGTGTAAAAGATGTACCTAGGGGTTTCTGTGGTCTAACAGATTTGAGGGAACTAGGTGGGTTTCAAGCTCAGGATGGTGATTGGTGTAGTTTGGAAGAGTTGGGGCCACTTTCCAAGCTCAAGATTCTTGGATTAAGGAATCTGGAGAATGTATCTGATGCCTCGTCCGCCGCAAAGGCCAGGCTTGGTGAAAAGGTGCATCTTACCAATCTGATCTTACGCTGCACAAGCAGATTGGGAGATGATGGGTTGGTCAAAGAGGAAGAAGACGCCTATGAGGAAGAGCAGCAACGAATTGAGGAGGTGTTTGATGAGCTCTGCCCTCCGTGTTGCTTAGATTATCTTTACATCGAAGGATATTTTGGTCGACGACCCCCAATGTGGATGATGTCAACAGCGGCAGCGCCCCTCAAGAGCCTAAGAGTTCTAATGATGGATGACCTTGCCTGCTGCACCCAACTCCCTGATAGCTTGTGTCGGCTCCCCTGTTTACAGCTCCTTCAAATCCGCCGTGCTCCAGCCATCGAGCGTGTTGGGTCTGAATTCCTGCAACAGCTCTGCCATCACCATAATCACCACCCTTCATCCCAGGCCACAGCTGCATTTCCGAGATTGCGCGAGATGATCTTAGGAGGAATGGTGGAATGGAAGGAGTGGAAGTGGGAGGAGCAAGTGCAAGCCATGCCTGTCTTGGAGGAGCTTCGCATCTATGGTTGCAAGTTGAGGCGTGTTCCTCCTGGCCTTGCCTCCCATGCAAGGGCTTTGAAAAGGTTAGACGTACGCAATGCCCTGCACCTCAACTCTCTGGAGAACTTTGCTTCTCTCGTTGACCTTTATGTGTATAGTAACCCCGACCTCGAGAGGATCACTAATCTCCCCAAATTGCAGAAGCTTGACATCAGGGGCTGCCCAAAGCTGAAGGTATTGGAGGGCATGCTTGCACTCCAGAGGCTTGAGCTGGAGGATTACGACATGGAAATACTCCCGGGATACCTCCAAGATGTAAAGCCAAGGCATATGGAGCTACACTGCAGCCTAGCAATGCTCACTTCCATAGCCGAGGGAGAATCTAACCTAGAGTGGGAAAGGTTGAATCATATCCAGCATGTCAAGGCCTATGCAGATGATGGAGACAAGCAGAGGATATGGTATGTGTTGTACACAAGAGTTCCATACAAATTGGAGACAAATATTGTTGTTAGCTCTTAGGATTTACCATATACGGAGGTAAATTAGCACACACGCTTCATCTTAATTTGTTAAACTTGCTCTGTTCATTTAATTTGCTTCCTTAATTTCCATTTGTTGATTCCATCTTTCATCCCTATGCTAAAGTATAAACACACTTCCTACTTTTCCTTCTAGTTCTTGAAAGAAATATTTCCAACTTTTCATTTCTCTTGACTGTGTTGTTCCAGGGGATGAAAGGGAATAGAATGTACGCGGAAAAACAATTGAGAAAGGGGAGAATATAAATTAAGGAAAAGCGGAAAATTAAGCAGCGACTTTGTCATTCTTTTTCTTACTTCTGTTCATAACTTCAACTGCCACGTGTACAACCAGATCATGCATGCAGAGTTTCTTCATAGGTACATTACTAAACAAGCCCTTTGTACTGTAAGTCATGCTATTTTCCAAGTTTCTCGCAGCTAGCATATGAAAGTTCCCATCATTTATGATTTGCGATTTTGATCTATGATAAATGAAGGACAGAAAATGGTACAAATATCAAGAAGACAGAAAGTTGGTAACTGTTAGCTACGAGCTTTTCTGAAAGTGACGGCCCTAGTTTAAATGCATCCAAGAATAAGCATTCATGGTACTAGTATGAAATAGTAGTAAATATGCTTCCACTCATTTGTCTCTCCCTTCTGTTGGAAGCTATTGGTTCATTCAGTAGCATGATTTGGACAAGACTTCGACGAGGCAGAGCTGCTGAGGACGGCCATCACCGCCGCCAACGGGTACCTCCCTGGCGCTGGGAGTCGAGATAGGTCCCTACTTGTGTCGGCCCTTGTCAACGCCATCAGGGACAAGAAGTTCTTTCTAGTGTTGGATGACATGTGGAGTGCAAGAGAATGGAACGACTTGCTCAGGGCTCCCTTCAGTTACGGTGCCCCCGGTAACCGAGTGCTCATCACCACAATACTCGACCCAGTTTCCCGAGCGATGAAAGCCAAGGAGCCCTACCACCGTGTCGACAAATTAGGGCCTGAAGATGCATGGTCCTTGCTCAAGAAGCAGGTCAGTTACTAATCTATTTATTTATTTATTCATTCACTATGTGGTTCATTTCAATCGTATTTCCTATTCCCCTCGATGTACATGCACATATCTCGAAGATAGATGAACGGTGGATTGGATACAGGCATATGCCCATACAGGAAAGAAATCCGCCAACATGGAAGCACTAGCCTTTTTGGCCTAAGAGTTGTATTCTCTTTCTTTTTTCTAACGAATGATAGAGCTTCTACCCTATCTTTAAAAAAAGAAGCATTGGTCTTATGTGTGTGTGTGTGTGTGTTTGTGTGTATTTGTGCTGCCAGTAAATATATCTACTCATTAACTATGTGTATGGCTATTAATTTCACGGTGATAAAAACACGCGGTAGCAAAAGAGAGATCTCAAGATATCTGTCTGCGAGATTACAGCTTTAAGTAATTAACGGACTATTTTATGGTTTATTTGACAATACAATTTACTAGTGCACTGACTTTTATTGGTTTCTTTTATTTTTTTATTAGGAAAAAAATTGGTGCAAGCCACAACCAATATACTAATTGATATTAATTCAATGGGTTTAACTGCATGCAGGTAGTCTCAGGTGAGATGGATGAAGCTGATATTGATACGTTGAAGGATATTGGAATGGAAATTATAGCAAAATGTGATGGTTTACCGCTTGCTGTAAAAGTAATGGGAGGACTCTTGTGCCAAAGGGAGAAACGACGAGGAGATTGGGAGATGGTTCTTAATGATTCTATATGGTCAGTATCTGAAATGCCCGAAGAGCTAAACTATGCAATATACTTAAGCTACGAAGATTTGCCACCTTGTTTGAAGCAATGCTTTCTGTTCTATTCACTTCTTCCTAAAAATACAGTGTTTTTTTATTATACAATTGTTAGTATGTGGATTAGCGAAGGATTTATTCGTGGAAACTTAGATGAATTAGAAAAATCAGGAGGAGAGTTCTATAAGCAGTTAATATTGAGGAACCTTATAGAGCCAGATACAAAGTACGCTAGTCAATGTGTTTGCAATATGCATGATGTTGTTCGCTCATTTGCACAATATGTGGCTAGGGATGAAGCACTAGTAGCTCACAATGGAGAAACTGATATTTTTAGTAAACTCAATACACAAAAGTTTCTCAGGTTGTCTATACAAACCAAAGGATTGCGATCGGATGAATTTGAGTGGAGATTTTTATAAGAGCAAAAATCACTAAGAACACTAATATCAGTTGGCCATATAAAGATTAATCCTGGTGATTCTCTATTTACCTTTACAAGTTTACGGACTCTACACATACAATCTGCAGAATGTGCTGCATTGGTTGAATCTTTGTATGAACTCAAGCACTTGAGGTATTTGTCCTTAGACCGAACTGATATATCTAGATTATCGGAAAACATCGGCAAGATGAAATTCCTGCAGCACATTAGTCTTGAAGGATGTCGAAGTCTGGTGAAACTTCCTGATAGCATTACAAAGCTGAGGCAGTTGAGGTCTCTTAACCTTAATGACACAAGTATAGATGATATACCTAGGGGATTCCATGGTCTAACAAATTTAAGGAAACTGTGTGGGTTTCTAGCCCATACTGATGGTGATTGGTGTAGTTTGGAAGAGTTGGGGCCACTTTCCCAGCTTAGGCTTCTTGGGTTACATGGTTTGGAGAATGTATTTGCTGCCTCGTCCGTCGCAAAGGCCAGGCTTGGTGAAAAAGTGCATCTTACTCATCTATCTTTACGCTGCACCAACAGATTGGGAGATGATGGGCTGGTCAAAGAGGGAGAAGGCGTCTCTGAGGAAGAGCAGCGACGAATTGAGGAGGTGTTTGATGAGCTCTGCCCTGCACCGTGCTTACATAATCCCGATGTGGATGATGTCGACCACAGTGACGCACCTCAAGAGCTTGATGATTCTAATGATGGAGGACCTAGCCTGCTGCACCCAACTCCCTGATGGCTTGTGTCAGCTCCCCTGTTTGCAGCTTCTTCAGATCGACCGCGCTCCAGCCATCAAGCGTGTTGGGTCTAAATTCCTACAACCCATCCATCACCACAATCATCATGCGACGGCTACGTTTCCGAGAATACACAAGATGTACTTAGGAGGAATGGTGGAATGGGAGGAGTGGGAGTGGGAGGAGCAAGTGCAAGCCATGCCTATTTTGGAGGAACTTTTTATCGAGGGTTGCAGGTTGAGGTGTGTTCCTCCTGGCCTTGCCTCCCGTGCAAGGGCTTTGAAAAGGTTAGGCGTACGCAATGTGCAGCACCTCAACTCTCTGGAGAACTTTGCTTCTAGCATTGCGCTTGAGGTCTACGAGAACCCCGACCTCGAGAGTATCACTAATCTCCCCAAATTGAAAAAGCTTGATATCATGTGCTGCCCAAAGCTGAAGGTATTGGAGGGCATGCCTGCACTCCAGAGGCTCTGGCTGGAAGATTGCGACATGGAAACGCTCCCGAGATACCTATAAGATGTAAAGCCAAGGCATTTGCTGCTGGACTGCAGCCTAGAGTTGCTCACTTCCATTGCCGAGGGAAAATCTAACTCAGGGTGGGAAAGGTTGAGTCATATCCAGCATGTTAAGGCCTATGCACATCAAAGGAAATGGTATGTGCTATACACAAGAGATTCCTATAACTTGGAGACAAATATCAGCCGCTCTACCATATCTGGAGATGCGAAGGCCACGCTTCAGCGAACCCTCAAGGATGCCTTGAACGGGCAAAAGACCTTACTGGTGATGGATGATGTTTGGAGCGAGCAAGCATGGGAGGCTGTGCTCAAAACACCATTGATCAATGCCGTTGCTGAAGGTAGCCGAGTTCTCGTCACCACGAGACATGACACGGTCGCCCGAGGGATGAAAGCCAGGGAGCCCTACCATCGTGTCGACACATTAGGGCCTGACGATTCCTGGTTATTGCTTAAGAAGCAGGTCCATACTTTTTACTTGCAATTTACGTCCAATGATTTGTGATGCATGTAACTAGCAAGATCTACTCAATTTTTCGACCTTCTGATTTTCATCAAGATTTGCGCTCAAAATGGTTCAAAAAACATTTGAATCGAAAAACTTTCAAATGATCCAAAAACATCCTACTGGTTCAAAAAATTTCAAATGATTCGAAAATCTTTCAACTCGTTAGAAAACTTTTGATTCGAAAGCTTTTAAATGATTTGAATAACTTTCAACTAGTTTAAATAACTTTCGTTTCAACGTTTCAAAAACTTTCAAATGATTTAGATTTGGAAAAAACTTCGATTAAAAATTTTTCAAATGATTCCAAATTTTCAAATCAAATCTTTGCTATTTTAGTTTAGAATTTTTAAGAAATGATTTGTGGAGGCGGATGAGATTCATTGGATGCTGATTCCATGGTTCAAAATTTGAGTACTTTCAAGAAAATAGTTCCCTAGATAGCTCCTTAAATCTATTGGTTTAAACTGCTTGCAGGTAGTCTCAAGTGACCTGGATGAACTTGAGGTTGATATGCTAAAAGATATTGGATTGAAAATTATAACAAGATGTGGTGGTTTGCCACTTGCTGTCAAAGTAATGGGAGGACTCTTGTGCAAGAGGGAGAAGCGGCAACATGATTGGGAGAAGGTTCTGAATGATTCCATACGGTCAATTTCCGAAATGCCCCAAGAGTTAAACAATGCAATATACTTGAGCTATGAAGATTTGCCTCCTTATATGAAGCAGTGCTTTCTGCACTATTCCCTTCTCCCTAAAAATACAAAGTTCTTTGATGATACAATTGTTAGCATGTGGATTAGTGAAGGATTTCTTCATGCAAACTCAGATGAATCAGAAGAATTAGGAAGCGAGTGCTATAAGGAGTTAATATTGAGGAACCTTATAGAGCCAGATACAACATACCCTGATCAATGTGTTTGCAACATGCATGATGTTGTTCGCTCATTTGCACAGTATGTGGCCAGAGACGAAGCACTAGTACCTCACAACAGAGACACTCTTCATACCATCAGTAAACATAATTCACATAAGTTTCATCGGCTGTCTATAGAAACCAAAGGATCAGAATCAGATGAATTTGAGTGGAGCTTTTTGCATGCACAGGAATCACTAAGAACACTAATATTAATTGGCCAGTTGAAGATTAAGCCTGGTGATTCGCTGATTACTTTTTCGAGACTACGAACTCTACATATAGAATCTACAAATGTTGTTGCATTGGTTGAATCTTTGTATCAACTTAAACACCTGAGGTATATGTCCCTAAGATACACTGATATATCTGGACTACCGGAGAACATCAGCAAGATGAAATTCTTGCAGCACATTAGCCTTCGTGGTTGTGGAAGATTGGTGAAACTTCCTGATGGCATTGTAAAGCTAGGGCAGCTCAGCTTTCTTGACCTTAGATTCACAAGTATAAACAGCATGCCTAGGGGATTCCGTGGTCTAACAAATTTAAGGAAACTACGTGGGTTTCTAGCCCATACTGATGGTGATTGGTATAGTTTGGAAGAATTGGGGCCACTTTCCCAGCTCAAGGTTCTTGGATTAGAGGTTCTGGAAAATGTATCTATTGCCACGTTCGCCAAAAAGGCTAGGCTTGGTGCAAAAGTGCATCTTACCGATCTGTTCTTATGCTGCACCAACAGATTGGGAGATGATGGGGTGGTCAACCTGGTAAAAGGCGTCTCTGAGGAAGAGCAGCAACGAATTGAGGAGGTGTTTGATGAGCTCTGCCCTGCGCCGTGCTTGGATAATCTTGACATCGAAGGATATTTTGGTCGGCGGCTCCCAATGTGGATGATGTCGACAGCATCGGCGCCCCTCAAGAGACTGAGGATTCTAATGATGGCAGACCTGGCCTGTTGCACCCAACTACCCGATGGCTTGTGTCAACTCCCCTGTTTGCAGTTTCTTCAGGTCAACCACGCTCCAGCCATCAAGCATGTTGGGTTTGAATTCCTACAGCCCATCCATCACCACAATCACCATGCGGCGGCAGCGTTTCCGAGACTACACAAGATGTACTTAGGAATGGCGGAATGGGAGGAGTGGGAGTGGGAGGAGCAAGTGCAAGCCATGCCTGCCTTGGAGGAGCTTCGTATCAAGGGTTGCAAGTTGAGGCGTGTTCCTCCTGGCCTTGCCTCCCATGCAAGGGCTTTGAAAAGGTTACGCTATGGGCTGCACCTCAACTCTCTAGAGAACTTTGCTTTTATCGTTGAGCTTGAGGTCTATGAGAACCCCGACCTCGAGAGGATCACTAATCTTCCCAAATTGCAAAAGCTTGACATCAGGCACTGCCCAAATCTGAAGGTATTGCAGGGCATGCTTGCACTCCAGAGGCTCGAGCTGGAGGACTATGCCGTGGAAACACTCCCGGGATACCTACAAGATGTAAAGCCAAGGCATTTTGGAGCTAGACTGCAGCCTATAGTTGCTCACTTCCATCGCTGAGGGAAAATCTAGCTCAGAGTGGGAAAGGTTGAGTCATATCCAGCATGTCAAGGCCTATGCACATAAAAGGAAATGGTATGTGCTGTACACAAGAGATTCCTATAACTTAGAGACAAATATTAGCCGCTCTACCATATCTGAAGGTAAATTAACGCAGCTGCTTCGTATTCATTTGTTGCTTTGCTCTGTTCGTTTAATTTGTTTCCTTAGTTTCCACTTGTTGATTCCATCTTTTATCCTTAATTTCTCTTGCCAGCATCAGGGGATGAAGAGGAATAGGTGACATACTCCGATCGGAAGAAGAGGGGCAAGAATATCCGTCCAAGGCATGCTTGCTTGCAGAAAAATGAAGTGCTCTACTGCTGCTTGTACTACACAATTCGATGGCAGAGAATAAAATTGCGTCCAATTATGCGTCGATGCGATCGACTCGCAAGTACATTTGTTGCTATTGAGAAAAAAAAGATTTTATTTTAATG
The DNA here is from genome assembly GCA_036346265.1 of Melocanna baccifera. Taxonomy (NCBI): domain Eukaryota; kingdom Viridiplantae; phylum Streptophyta; class Magnoliopsida; order Poales; family Poaceae; genus Melocanna; species Melocanna baccifera. The sequence goes on along the minus strand of JAYEVJ010000136.1, from coordinate 89,970 downwards.
GGCCACCGATCTTCTACACAATTCGATCCATGGCTTCAATGGGCCACCGATCTGATCGGAGCGTCCAGAGTCCAACTTTTCTATCGGGCCTATTTAGTGATGTCGAACCACTAGTTAAATGTTCCATTTAGCCTAATACGAGATGCTAATGGGCTAATTTAACCCTTCTACTTCTATGGGCTGTACACAATAAGTCAGACCACCGAAAATGAAATATACACTTCATGGATTAACCCTTCTACTTCTATGGGCTGTACGGCATAAGAATATCACGATGTCTGGCTCTGCTGGATATCAGCATGACACCTGCAAAGGAAAAGATATATAGAAAAGCACCAACAGAACTTTGCAATAAAAACAAACATAACATATGCACAGCTACGAGACTGTTGTATCACTCAATTTGTTTGCAGATTTGCAGCCCATCGAGAGAATTTGCAGTTCTATCAGTTTGGCCATGACTGAAATTTTCTTCGAGAAACAGAAGGTGAAAGTGTGCATGATTATCTACCAACATACAGGAGAACCATTTCAAAATAGGGAGACTGACGAGCCACTTGACAGATCCAAAATTCGGTTTATGATAATTAAAAAAAGCAATAATACCACTAAAAAGACAGAATGATGAAAGTAAATGTTAAATGCTTTCCAATGACGAGGGCAACCTGAACCAAGAGAATGCTGCAAGTTACATGCTGAACCCACAGCTCAACACAGAACTCGCTCAAAACAGTCCAACTGGGAACAAGGCGCTACAACGGAGTATGCTAACAATCCCATTCATCTGCCTCACTATGCTCAAAACAGTTCCACATCAATGGTTATAAGCTAAAACCCCCTAGATACAACATTCATATTTTCATATGTAGCAGTTCATTATTTTTTTGAAATTTCAATCATCTTTTGCATCACACATGCATATGCTTTTCAAACCTGTTAAGAATACAACTAATGTGCTGTCAGCTATATTGCTGCTATATACAACATTCAACTTTTCTTATGTAGTAGTCCATCATTTTTCAATCATTCATGAATATGATTTTCAAGCCTGTTAAGAATGCAGCCAATGTGCTATGTCTGCTATATTGCTGCTATACATTACATATTAACATTTGCACAACTCACTATCTAATACACACTGTACTACTTATCTCGAAAGCACCACATCTCTTTATTAGATTCCCGGATTTACCATGTTCCATCTATTCATATGGGTGCAATAGGGTAGGTTCTTTAAGATTTAAAGTTAACTTATATTTGTATTATCTACAGTGTAACTAGTTTTTAAACTGTGTGTTTTTTTAAGATGGAGTCAATAATTGTAGTAAAAAGCATACTGAGTTCAGTTGTATCAACCAAAATCTATGCGACTATTTTTTTCTACGTAGTACCGCTTATAAATAGCTAAAATTTAAATATTTAAATCATAAATCATCAGCTCAAAAGAATTCATCCTAATCAAGGAAAGGGTGCTTAACATCAAAGGTAATCAGCCACCCAAACCAGATGATTGCTTCAAGAAAAGCAGGATAAGGATTAAGCTTCCTGGTCAAGCAACGCCACAGAGGGAGGAGGACAGCAGCAGCCGTAGTCATCGGCTGACGCAAGTCGAGGACAGAGGGGGAAGTTAATTGCTTGCAAAGAGAGAAGTCTTTGACTTGCTGTTGCATCGGGACGAAGTAGATAAATTAATGTTGCTGTTGCAGGGCCCCCTGCGGCGACGTACAACAGGAACAACAGCCTTCCATTAGACTTTAAGGAGTCACGCGAGACGTTAAGGGGTGTTTAAAATAGTGATAGTTTTTAAATAAGAATAAAAGTATTATAATAATTCTCATCGTTGCTACAGTAATTCCATCGCTCATCGTAGCTTCTGATCACTGTAATGAGCGTGCGGTAAAAGTCACACGAGACGAAGTACAATAGTGTAATTCCACTAGTTGTAACAAACATAGGCTAGCAATTATATTATTGGAATTACATGTGGCTACCAGCAGCGGCACATCAACTACCAGGATTAATTATGGTGAAACAACTCAAAAATTTTGATTTCAATTTTGGCTGTTCTTTGCATCTTCCTCTGTTGCCGGTTTTGTTCTTGGCCTTTGGATGGCTTTGAGATTCGTGCTTGGACCCCCCCCCCGCCCGCTCCGTTTCTTCCTCGCGCAGGCGCCAGCTCCCGAGCCGCCTTCGTCGCGCCTCCCCTCCCTCTGCACCGTGCGCCGCCCTCGCGCTCGCGCACCGCGCCCACTTGCTCCTCCCGTCCCTTCGCGCACGCCAAGAACCGCCGATGGATCCCACCTCCACGTCTGCGCCCCCAACCGCCGCCGGTTCCTCCCTCGCGTCCTCCGGGCGCAACCCCTCTCCCCGCTCAGTGCCCCCTCCGGACCGGTCGCGCTACGCTTCATCCTGCAGTCGACTTCCCCAATCCCTGCGGACAACAGCCGACTAGGCGGCATGGTCGTCTTCCACCTAGGGGAGTAGCCCTCACCTCCCCCATCATTCGCCATTAATGGCCATCTCCTCCTCTCTGCGGCTCCCGCCTCCGAGCTTTAAGAGGTCAATTGCGGCCGCGGACGGGCTCCTACCACTCCCCTCTCCTTCCCCAAGCAGGTAATTGGCCTCTCTCCCCCTCCAGCCCCGCCGCTGGCCACCCCTGGTTCCGGTAGCTGCCACCACCGATCTCCCTCCTCCACCGTCAAAAACACAATTAAATCCTGCTAAAGCCCCACCCCTCCGTCGCATTCAATATGCCTATTTCAATTTGTGTAAAGCTTTGGCCTTCGGGTCCCGCACCGCTCACTCTCCTCCCCGGCCACCACCTCCCCGTGGACAGCTCGGCTGATCCCTACTCAAGCTGAGCTGATGCCTTCCCCATGTTCCCCTTCATCTGTGGATGGTGAAACCGCAGCCCTTTTGGCTTGAGCACTTCCCAATCCTTCCCGAGACGCCGCCCCCCCTCCCTCCTTCTTTTCCTCCGGCGACGGCCACTTTGAGCTCCCACCTCGGGTTGAGTGCTTAGAAGGGCTCTCCTAGGCCCCCAACACCTCTCGGTTTCATCCATGTCCTCGTCAAACCACTGCATTGCCCGAATCGAGTAAAGGAGCGGAGCTCTGTTCTTTCCCCTCTGCGCGGGCGACTGGAGGAAGAAGACGACCCCCTCCCCGTGTGTGGCCTCCTCTCGCCCCCGATCCCGATCCGGGCCCCACGTTATATCTCAGCGTGCGGTTCGCGCGAATGACGTGGCCTCATCCTCGCCCTCCATCCCGATCTGTGGCACCGAGCATCGGCGCGGTTTAAAACGCACGATTCGTTCTCGGACGACGTGGCGGTATCCTCCCCCTCCGCGCTTCATCCGACGGTCGGTGATGGCGCGTGCGTGGTCTCCGCGCCGCTTCAGCCGCGCGCGCGTGTCCCTGGGCCGATGCCGACGGCCCACGGCGGAGTTTGAACGCGCGTTGCGCGCGTGGGCGATTTCCCGCGCCGCTCGGTGGGCCGGGCCGGGCACTGTTCACGTGAACAGTGGCTCCTTTTATTTTCCAGAGCCGATTTACTCAGTTTATACTCCTTTTGAATCCGTTCGAAGCCCCGATTTCATATCCGATGTCCATTCCACCCTATTCCACTCTCAAAAATTCAAGTCCAAGCTACTCTACCATTTTTGTATTGATTTATTTTATTTATTTATTTTCCTTTCCATTGCTTTGTTTAAAAACCAAAAAGGCTTATTCATTATTTATTTTGTGTGTTTTCCTTGCGGTAGCTTGCGAGGAGTCCGAGGCGACGGTGCAAGTTCCGGAGCAAGTTTCCACGCATTACGAGATCGTCGAAGTGATCGACACGCAAGGCAAGTTACAATTTTTGATGCATATTGAGCCCATAAATCCCCATACTTACTTGTTAAGCTAATTGCATTACTACTACTTGCTCAAATCAATTATTTAAATAAAAATAGAAATGTTTAGAATGACTTGTATATGTTGTAGATATGACCTACCACTAGACAAATGCCATGTTTAACTTGAGACCACTTTCACCTTGACAAACCTAGACTTATTTAATATTTGTATAAATAAATATCGCTTAGCAATCACATGAAATGACGAGCTAATTAGTAGTTAAGATAGTTCGCCGGTTTCCAAATGAATTAGAAATTGATCTAGGGTAAGGCGGTAACTGTGGAGTGCCCAGTAGCGGACGAGTCCACGACCTTACCCTAGGGTGGAGGGTGCAACAGACGGGTGTCGATGCAGGATGCATCGGTTACCAGTTGTGGTTGGCAGTCTCAGGAGCAAATATAAGGACACGACCCTTATGCCGAATTTAGAGCACAAGAACGCTCAACCACAAGTATTGATTTATCAATCTGGTCCGTTAGTTGTACACTTTATTTAAACCCTACAGGAGTTGGGCCGTGATACGGGTGGGTTATCGCCGTTATACGTAACTCACCGTACGCAAAACGGTAGGTCCGGGTGTGCGGTATGGGGGAGTTATCGCCGTTACACGTAACTCACCATACGCACGACGGTCGGTGAGCATCACCACCTATCGGGTAGGGTCTTTAAAATAAAGTGGGCAACGAAAAACCCGGTTTTCTCAATGCAGTCGCACACTAATAGTAGTGTGTATATAGCTTGACATTGGAAGTTGAGAAACCTTGTGGGTAAAGCTGAGCAACTCTGCAGAGTGAAAATTGTTGTATTCGAATACGCCGTGCTCCCGGATAATGGAGCTGTGCTCGATGGGTGATTCCAGTAGGGAGGCGTAAGTAGTTTTCCGATACTTTTTGAACCTGTGTAAAGAGAAGAAATATATGTTCAAACCCCTTTTTCCTTAATTATGGTATAATGGAGTTTTGTTTCTAAAGTTATTTACAAATAAAATTGCATCCACCCATATAAATAAAACCAGTATACCTCTCACTTGAAACTCCGTACATGTAGTATGTGAGGCTTACAATCGTAACTTGTTGAGTACGGTGGTACTCAAACTTGCTTAATCATAAATCCGAAAATGCTCTTCAAGGAGAAGACCAAGTCTGAAGAGGTTTGGAAGAGACCGATGGCGCGATGAGCAGTGGTCGTAGGTTTTAGCCGCACTCGGGCTTGATCGCTGGATTTCTTTTGTAATGTAAACTATTTGGGCTCGCCGCCCCGCTACGCTAAACTCGACCGACGCGTCGTATGTTGTAATAAACTTTGGATCTTATGTTGTAAGCTTGTTGGCAATGATGTACACCAGATGCGGCTCGCGCAATCGCATGGCCCTACGGACGATTGCGGATCCCCGCACGCTCCCGGAATGGGGCGCATGTATGGTATCGAGCACACACGCTTGACTGTAGGCTAAAACCTAAGGCTGATTAGGAGTACTGTTTTATAGCAAAAATCTAAATTCAAAACTTAAAAAGAATTTACATAAAATATAAGTAATATTGCTATCTTTTTCCTCTCTTGTGCTACCTCATCTTACTTAGTTTACTTTCTCGCATAAGTTTCGCTTTTGCAAATTGTTTATACTTGATCTCATCTAACTTCAAAATTTTGTCGCTTAAGCGGATGGTGCGATGCTACCATTCGCGTCGAGCAAATGACGGGTGGCCCGTTGAATTGTGGACGATGCAGAAGATTTGGGAGCCACCGAGACCGAAGCCCTCTTCCACTCTACCCTGCCTCGGCGGTGAGGATTACGAGTGGAGGACCACCGCCGTGTTGGAGCCCTTATTTCTCCGACCGATCGACCGAGTTTCGCGGCAAGAGGGTCGCCCAGACGACTCCATCCAGACGCCGCCAGAAGGCGGTGATGCACCTACGCGAGTACTACGACGCGGAGTTCGAGCGCCGCCTTCGAGGTGATCCTCGGCATGGATGCACGGGGATCATCCGCCCGCCCGAGACAGACGGACCGTGGCGATCCCGCTTGAGGGTGACATCTCGCACGTGGTACATCGGAGGTGATGTACTCCAAGACGTGGAGGAGAACCAGATCTACGCCGCCGTCTACACGCGGCTCGCCAGAGGCCCTTTTCCTTCGTCAGGACTTGCAGCGCTTTCTCGAGGTGGAGGCCGGGGAGAGGTCCGAGTGTGGGGAGTCTCGGGCGCCCCGACTCCCGCCCCACGCCGCCGAGGATGACAGCCCCAGCATATCGGAGTCTGTTCCGCCCGTCGACCTCCACTGCCCCTCCACCGCTACCACCAGCCGCCGTCGACCCCGAGGAGGAGGACCCCGAGGAGCGGGTCTGGTACACTGCGAGTCGCCCCCCGAGCAGCGGACAGTGAGCGACAGAGTAGCAGCAGCAGGGCAGCAGCAGCTTTAGTAGTATTAATAGCGCTAGCAGTAGGGTACGCTAGCATAGCTGCACCTTTTGTATCTAGTAATACTTTTGGTTTGTAATATAAGTTGTAATGGAAACCGTATGTGGTGGAACTTCGACTTATGCTTAATGGAATCTATGTTTAATTATCACTTATTTTGTTTGTTTATGTTATCTATATGTTGCCTTTTTTCAAAATTTCCTCTCCATCTATTCGCCCTAGTTCTTATCTCATTCGTTCTAAACTTACCCTGAGTTCATCAATCTTTCTTATCTATCTGCGGTTTATTAAAAACCTCGCTGCAAGGCTAACTCCAAGGTTTTTAATTGGCAGAACTCAATGGCAGAACCCAATCCAAACCAAGGAGGTCAACAGGCAGGAGGAAATGATCCAGCCGACAGCTTCGCCATGATAGCCAATGTACTAGCAACCATGGAAAGAAACCAAACAAGATTGATGGAGCAACACACAAGGCTACTAGAACAGATGGCTACAAGACCCGCAGTGTGGCGGTGGCTTTCCAATGGCCGCGGTCACCGCGAAGGAGGCCCAATTACATCAAGATGGACCGATTTCCAAAAGACACGCCCACCTACCTTTGCGACGTCCTCAGACCCCATGGCCGCCGATGATTGGCTTAAGGACATAGAAAGGAAACTGAAGACGGTGCAGTGTGATGATAAGGAAAAAGTCTTGTACGCGTCACACCAACTCCAAGGACAAGCGGCGACCTGGTGGATCAACTACCAAGACATGAATGAAGGCAGGGAAATCACTTGGGCAGAATTCGAAGAGTCATTCCGCAAAGTCCATATTCCTACGGGAATGATGGAAGCCAAGCAACGAGAATTCATGGCGTTGAAACAAGGTAGTAATACCATAATGGAATATCTACATCAGTTCAACCACTTGGCCCGCTATGCACCAGATGAGGTGAAGACTGAAGCTAAAAAGATGTCCCGATTCCGGGGCGGACTACAGAAGTCATTAAAGTACCATATTTCGGCAATGAGATTTAGAGATCTAACAGAAATGGTGGACAGCCTTCTCTCCTCAGAAGAAGCCAGAGGTGAGATGGAAGACTTCAAGAAGAGAAAGACCATGATGAGGCCGTCATCGTCCTCTGGTAGCTATAAAGGACGTACCATCATGTCACCCCAGAACCAAGATCAGTCGAGCCGACGATTTGTGCTAGTACCCAAGCCTCAGCAGACAACATCATTTCAAATAAATGCCCTCACCCTTGTCAATTAAGTGCAATATACATTGGGAACCACTTTGCGGCGGTGCCCTCAAAGGACCAATGCATGTTTTCATTGCGACCAGATCGGTCACTTCAGGGACCAATGTCCTAAGAAAGGATTGCCTTCTGAAGTGGCAAAACTTCAGACCCGAATTCAAAAGGACGTCAAGCCCGTCATCAATACAAACACAACCCCGCAGGCAGGCTACTTACAGCGCCCCTCAACACAAAAACAATATATCCCAACTGGAATCACTGTGGGAGCCCCAGCTGGATCATCCGCTGGATATCAAGCAGGCAAAGGAGCAGCCAGACCACCCTATCAGGGAAGGGTGAATCATATAACTGCGGAGGATGCGGCAGGATCAAACGATGTTATTGTCGGTATGTTCTCAGTCAACTTCAAGCCAGCATTAGTTTTATTTGATCCTGGTGCAACCCATTCATTTATTTCCATGGATTATGCTAAGAAAAATCAACTGCCACTTACTTCCCTGCAAAAGTTTTATGCTGTGCAAACACCTGGGAGTAGGATGGAGTCCCGCTTCGGGTGTAGTGACCTAAGCTTGGACATTGAGGGGGTAAGGTTTACGGTAAATCTACTAGTGTTAGATATGAGAGGACTAGATGTCATCCTAGGGATGAATTGGCTGACTAGAAACAAAGCCAAGGTAGATTGTGAAAACAAGACAATAGCCCTAACCAGTCCAGAAGGTCAGCAGGTCACAATAAAGACAGATTCAAAACTGATAGATGGCGTGAAAGGAAGTGTACACAATATAATGATGGATGATGGGAGTCAGGTGCCAGTAGTTTGTGAATACCTAGATGTGTTTCGAGAAGAATTACCAGGAAGGCCACGGATAGACAAATTGAACTCGCCATTGAATTAATACGGGCACTAGGCCCATTACAAACACCATTATCGAATGTCGGCACATGAACCGAAAGAGCTTAAGTCACAGTTAGATGAACTGGAGGAAAAGGAGTTCATCCGACCCAGTGTATCACCGTGGTCAGCCCCTGTCCTATTCGTTAAAAAGAAAGACGGAGCCCTCAGAATGTGTGTGGACTATAGAGGACCGAACGCAGTTACGATAAAGAATAAGTACCCACTGCCTCGGATAGATGACTTGTTCGATCAATTGAAAGGAGCAAAGGTGTTTTCAAAAATCGACTTACGATCGGGTTATCACCAATTAAAAATCCGAGAGCAAGATCGAGAGAAGACCGCATTCACCACAAGATATGGATCATATGAGTTTTCAGTGGTACCCTTTGGTTTAACCAATGCCCCAAACACTTCATGAATTTAATGAACCAAGTATTCATGGATCAGTTGGACCGTTTTGTAGTTGTGTTCATTGATGACATATTAATATATTCCAAAAATGAAGAAGAGCACAAACAACACCTACACATGGCCTTGACCAAGCTCAGAGAACATCAGTTGTATGCCAAATTCTCAAAGTGCAGTTTCTGGATGAAAGAGGTTGCATTTTTAGGACATATTATTACGAAGAAGGTGTTAAAGTCGACCGAGAAAGATCAAAGCGATTATGGAGTGGAAGCAACCAACGATAGATTCTGAATAAGAAGCTTTCTTGGATTGGCGGGTTATTATCGCCGCTTCATAGAAGGGTTCTCTAAAATTGCTCGTCCACTTACACAATTGCTTAAGAAAGAGAAGTCATTTCAATGGGCGGATCGGTGCGAGACGATTTTCAACAATCAAGATTAAATTAACAATACTCCGTGTGTTAATACTCCGAATGCGTAAAAGAATTTCAGATATCTTTGTGATGCCTCAAGACAGGGGTTTAGGTTGTGTATTAATGCAAGATGGGAAAGTCGTAGCCTATGCTTCAAGGCAATTATGGCAGCCGAAGAGAATTATCCAACTCACGATTTGGAATTAGCAGCTGTTGTTCACTCCTTGAAGATTTGGAGACACTACTTATTGGGTAAACATTGTGAGGTTTTCTCAGATCATAAGAGCCTGAAGTACTTATTCACACAACCAGAGTTAAACTGAGACAAATAAGATGGCTTGAGTTAATTAAAGATTATGATGTGGATCTTCAATATCACCCAGGGAAAGCCAATGTAGTGGCAGATGCACTTAGCAGGAAAGTTTATCAAAGTATAGCAAGTGAAGCCCAATGTCCGGAACAGCTTCAGAAAGACTTACAAAGATTGAACCTATCAATAGTGGAACAAGGATTTGTGGCAGCATTGGAAATTCAGCCACTCCTGACGGATCGTATTAAAGCAGCTCAGGACGAAGATGAAGAAATCCAGCAACTGAAAAAGGACAGTCAGGGAGGAAACTCCACGGACTTCACTATAGATGAACACGAGATTTTGAAGTTCCGAGGACGATACTGCATACCAAATAAGAAGGAATTAAAAGATCTAATCTTATCAGAAGCTCACTCATCCCAATTGTCAATACACCCAGGAGGTACAAAAATGTATCAAGACATGAAAAAGAGGTTCTGGTGGAAATCCATGAAGAAAGAAATAGCTGAGTACATATCTAAATGTGATGTCTGCCAGAAAATAAAGATAGATCACCAGAAACCTGCAGGACTGTTACAACCACTGCCAGCACCCGAATGGAAGTGGGATGACATTGGTATGGATTTCATTACAGGACTCCCAAGGACACAGGAAGGGTATGATGCTATATGGGTCATTGTGGATAGACTAACTAAAGTAGCACATTTCTTACCAATTAAGCAGACCTACGGAAAAGATAAGCTAGCAGAATTATACTTAACCAAAATTGTAGTACTGCATGGAGTACCTAAAAGAATTGTGTCTGACAGAGGAGCCCAATTTACATCGAAATTTTGGGAGAAGCTACATGAAGCAATGGGCACCGATTTAGCTTTCAGTACAGCTTATCACCCGCAGACGGACGGCCAGACAGAAAGGACCAACCAGATTTTAGAGGATATGCTACGAGCTTGTACACTTGTATACGGAGCAGCATGGAATACATGTCTACCATTTGCACAGTTCTCGTACAATACGAGCTTATCGTGCCAGCATTAAAATGTCGCCTTTTGAAGCTTTGTATGGTAGAGAATGTAGAACCCCACTCAACTGGACTGAAACGGGAGAGCACCAATTCCTTGGACCGCAAGTTACTCAAGACGCAGAGGCACATGTAAGAATAATAAGGGATAGAATGAAAATAGCACAAGACCGTCGGAGAAGAGCTATGCGGATAATCGTCGAAGGGATTTAAGTTATGAAATTGGGGATTATGTATATATCAAGGTCACACCCTTTAAAATTATTAAAAGATTTCAAATAAAAGGGAAGCTAGCCCCAAGATATATTGGACCTTTTGAAATTGTAAAAAGAATCGGAGAAGTGGCATACAAGCTGAAATCGACACGGGATTATCGAGAATACATGATGTGTTCCATGTCTCGCAACTCGGGAAGTGCTCGCGCAACCCAAGAAGGCATCCCGATAGAAGAAATTGACTTACAAGATGATATGACATATGCGGAAGAACCACTACGTATACTTGAAACCACGGAGAGCAACTCGTAAATCGGAATATCAGATTCTGCAAAGTCCAATGGAAGAATCACACTGCCGCTGAATCGACTTGGGAGAAGGAGTCAGACCTACAACGAGACTTTCCCAACCTATTCCCTGGACCAAGTTAATCTCGTGGTCGAGATTCTTTTAAGGGGGTAGGTTGAAACAACTCAAAAATTTTGATTTCAATTTTGGCTGTTCTTTGCATCTTCCTCTGTTGCCGGTTTTGTTCTTGGCCTTTGGATGGCTTTGAGATTCGTGCTTGGACCCCCCCCGCCCGCTCCGTTTCTTCCTCGCAGCGCCAGCTCGAGCCCGCCGTCGCGCCTCCCCTCCCTCGCACTGCACCGCCTCGCCTCGCGCCGTGCACCGCGCCCACTTGCTCCTCTCCTGTCCCTTCGCGCCGTCGAAACCGATGGATCCCACCTCCACGTCTGCGCCCCAACCGCGCCGGTTCCTCCTCGCGTCCTCCGGCGCAACCCTCTCCGCTCGGTGCCCCCTCCGGACCGGTCGCGCTACTGATTCATCCTGCAGTCGGCTTCCCGCTAATCCCTGCGGACAACAGCCGACTAGGCGGCATGGTCGTCTTCCACCTAGGGGAGTAGCCCTCACCTCCCCCATCATTCGCCATTAATGGCCATCTCCTCCTCTCTGCGGCTCCCCGCCTCTCCGAGCTTTAAGAGGTCAATTGCGGCCGCGGACGGGCTCCTACCACTCCCCTCTCCTTCCCCAAGCGGTGGTGGCCTCTCTCCCCCTCGGCCCTTGGCCACCCACCTCGGTTCCTGTAGCGCCACCACCGATCTCCCTCCTCCACCGTCAAAACACAATTAAATCTGCTAAAGCCCCACCCTCCGTCGCATTCAATATGCCTATTTCAATTTGTGTAAAGCTTTGGCCTTCGGGTCCCGCACCGCTCACTCTCCTCCCCGGCCACCACCTCCCCGTGGACAGCTCGGCTGATCCCTACTCAAGCTGAGCTGATGCCTTCCCCATGTTCCCCTTCATCTGTGGATGGTGAAACCGCAGCCCTTTTGGCTTGAGCACTTCCCAATCCTTCCCGAGACGCCGCCCCCCCTCCCTCCTTCTTTTCCTCCGGCGACGGCCACTTTGAGCTCCCACCTCGGGTTGAGTGCTTAGAAGGGCTCTCCTAGGCCCCCTACACCTCTCGGTTTCATCCATGTCCTCGTCAAACCACTGCATTGCCCGAATCGAGTAAAGGAGCGGAGCTCTGTTCTTTCCCCTCTGCGCGGGCGACTGGAGGAAGAAGACGACCCCCTCCCCAGCTGCGTGGCCTCCTCTCGCCCCTCCGATCCCGATCCAGCGTCCCACGTTATATCTCAGCGTACCGGTTCGCGCGGAATGACGTGGCCTCATCCTCGCCCTCCATCCCCGATCCTGTGGCACCGAGCATCGAAGTGCGGTTTAAAACGTACCGATTCGTTCTCGGGACGACGTGGCGGTATCCTCCCCCTCCGCGCTTCATCCGACGGTCGGTGATGGCGCGTGCGTGGTCTCCGCGCCGCTTCAGCCGCGCGCGCGTGTCCCTGGGCCGATGCCGACGGCCCACGGCGGAGTTTGAACGCGCGTTGCGCGCGTGGGCGATTTCCCGCGCCGCTCGGTGGGCCGGGCCGGGCACTGTTCACGTGAACAGTGGCTCCTTTTATTTTCCAGAGCCGATTTACTCAGTTTATACTCCTTTTGAATCCGTTCGAAGCCCCGATTTCATATCCGATGTCCATTCCACCCTATCCCACTCTCAAAAATTCAAGTCCAAGCTACTCTACCATTTTTGTATTGATTTATTTTATTTATTTATTTTCCTTTCCATTGCTTTGTTTAAAAACCAAAAAGGCTTATTCATTATTTATTTTGTGTGTTTTCCTTGCGGTAGCTTACGAGAGTCCGAGGCGGTGCAAGTTCGAACAAGTTTCCACGCATTACGAGATCGTCAGTGATCGACACGCAAGGCAAGTTACAATTTTTGATGCATATTGAGCCCATAAATCCCCATACTTACTTGTTAAGCTAATTGCATTACTACTACTTGCTCAAATCAATTATTTAAATAAAAATAGAAATGTTTAGAATGACTTGTATATGTTGTAGATATGACCTACCACTAGACAAATGCCATGTTTAACTTGAGACCACTTTCACCTTGACAAACCTAGACTTATTTAATATTTGTATAAATAAATATCGCTTAGCAATCACATGAAATGACGAGCTAATTAGTAGTTAAGATAGTTCGCGGTTTCCAAATGAATTAGAAATTGATCTAGGGTAGGCGAATCGTGGAGTGCCCAAAGAGCGGACGAGTCCACGACCTTACCCTAGGGTGGAGGGTGCAACAGACGGGTGTCGATGCGGGATGCATCGGTTACCGATTGTGGTTGGCGATCTCGGGAGCAAATATAAGGACACGACCCTTATGCGAATTTAGAGCACGATGCAGCTCAACCACAAGTATTGATTTATCAATCACGGTCCGTTAGTTGTACACTTTATTTAAACCCCTACAGGAGTTGGGCTGTGAGTGCGGGTGGGTTATCGCCGTTATCGTAACTCACCGTCGCAAAGCGGTAGGTCCGGTGTGCGGTATGGGGAGTTATCGCCGTTACACGTAACTCACCATCGCACGGCGGTCGGTGAGCATCACCACCTATCGGGTAGGGTCTTTAAAATAAAGTGGGCAACGAAAAACCCGGTTTTCTCAATGCAGTCGCACACTAATAGTAGTGTGTATATAGCTTGACATTGGAAGTTGAGAAACCTTGTGGGTAAAGCTGAGCAACTCTGCAGAGTGAAAATTGTTGTATTCGAATACGCCGTGCTCCCGGATAATGGAGCTGTGCTCGATGGGTGATTCCAGTAGGGAGGCGTAAGTAGTTTTCCGATACTTTTTGAACCTGTGTAAAGAGAAGAAATATATGTTCAAACCCCTTTTTCCTTAATTATGGTATAATGGAGTTTTGTTTCTAAAGTTATTTACAAATAAAATTGCATCCACCCATATAAATAAAACCAGTATACCTCTCACTTGAAACTCCGTACATGTAGTATGTGAGGCTTACAATCGTAACTTGTTGAGTACGGTGGTACTCAAACTTGCTTAATCATAAATCCAGAAAATGCTCTTCAAGGAGAAGACCAAGTCTACGAAGAGGTTTCGGAAGAGACCGATGGCGCGGATGAGCAGTGGTCGTAGGTTTTAGCCGCACTCGGGCTTGATCGCTGGATTTCTTTTGTAATGTAAACTATTTGGGCTCGCCGCCGCTTCGCTTAAACTCGACCGACGCGTCGTATGTTGTAATAAACTTTGGATCTTATGTTGTAAGCTTGTTGGCAATGATGTACAATTCTGTACGGCTCGCCGCAACTGTACGGTCTACGGACAGTTGCGGATCCCCGTACGCTCCCGAGAATGGGGGCGTTACATATGGCCACGTCAATTATTGAAAGTTGTTCACTTCCCCAACTTGAGGACAAAAATGCACATTTCGTAGCATCAATTTAAGGCCCCCTCAGCTCCAAAAACGCTAGCAATGGGTATTTAGCTTATGCGTTTTTTTTCACTGTTAAGATTTTTGTTTTTTCTGCTTTTTTTATTTTGTGTTTTTTTATTTTTTTCTGAATTCCTTTGTATTATCCGTGATAGATTAACATGTTTTTTCTATTTTAAAATTTTTTAAATTTTAATTATGTCAAATAATCTAACTCAATTACAGTAAAAAAATCATCCAGCTACAATAAAAAATCATAAATTATCGCCATTCTAAATTCCCTCTAAAGCAAATGATAGTATGTTAGAATGGAACAACAACGCAGGTAATACTCATTCTGACGTTGGTCAATTATTGGCACAAAATACGATCTTCCCTTGCCGTGATCGACTCATGTATCAAATAACCAGGTCATCTTGGTGTTATTGAAACAAGTTGTTCATGTAAAAATAAAAACAAGTTAATTTTTGTAAAAAAGAATAAAAATAGATTATTAAAAAATTCCTCCGGCAGCACAGCTCCATTTTTGACCCCACGAACTCTTGGAGCTATCACCCTGTTCCGGCCACTGTACTACCATCGCTGTCTAGGCCCAGTTTGTGCACCTTCCCTTTGAGATGACCTTAGAGAGCGTTGTACTGTGATACTTCTCTTTATCATGCAACCAACTCTCGGATCGCATAAGATATTATGAGATATCTTATGAGGTATGGTATAAACATAAGCCAATTACAATAAAAAAATAAGATAGTTACAGTAAAAAAAATTATAAGATAACGCTATTGTGAACACCCCCTAAATCTGATCCTTGGTGTGCTAAACAAACACTACCACGCTATGGGTAAATTTAACACCAAGCTAAAAAATGATCCTTGTGATCACGTCATTGGCCGTGGTGTGGCAAACTAACACTGTCATGGTATGGCAGGTTTTGACCACACCATAATGAGTGGTATGGCAGTGTTGTTTTTGCCACGTCATGACCAACGGCCTTGTCACAATAGTTAAATTTAGAAATAAGTTACAGGGTATTAATAAAAATATTTGCAAATAAGTTATGGGGTTATTCATGAAAATATATTAGAAAATGTTTAAGTAATAAAAAAATTCTATTCAACTAGTCCGTAAAAAATACGATATTCCCTTGCCGTTCTTGACCAGAATTGCCCGTCAACTCTGTCCTTTTCAAGGCCAACCTGTGAATAGCCAGGTCTGATTGGCATCGATGAGACATGTCCATGTCCGCAACTCAAAAGTCAAAACAACCTATCAGAAGTTGGATGGCGGAATGTGACACGAAGGAAGAAACTGCGTGGAAGTTTAGAAGAAACAATCAAAGAGTTGGCACCAACTCGAGTATATAACATCCACATTGATGAGCAGAGAATCAAAGAGTTGGCTCATCTTTGGGGTAACCACCTCAGCCATGTTTTTCAGAAACGCACGAAGATGCCAATAGTTTAGGGATCTGGTTGGATTACCCCGCACAAACAGGTATCTCTTCTAGCACCAAACTTGTGCAAGATCATTAGAGGGAAAAACATGAAAGCACTACTCAAACTAGAGCTGTAAACAAGTCGAGCTCGAGCAAGTCTAAATTATGGTTCGAACTTGGAGCTAGGTTCGAGCTCTCCTGGGCCAAAGCTTGAGTAAGCTTGAGCTCAACTCAAAAAAGCTCAGTAACTGCGCTTTAGCATGACATCTTCAATAAAAGCTCGGCCAAAGCTCGAGTTTGGCTCAAAAAGTTCGGCAACTGCACTTTTAACATATTACATTCTACAAAAGCTCGAGGAGAAAAGCTTGACAACTAGACTTTAACATTAGAACATAGGAGAAAAACAGGTGAGGGAAAGTTGAGAAAGTGTAAATCAAGCCTTAACCACACTATTTGAGCTCGAGTTTGGTAGGCTGCAAGCTTGGGTGTAGGCTCAAGCTCGGTTCCTCTGGGACTCGAGCCAAACTCGTATCGAGTCTAAAGCGAGCCGAGGTTCAGCTTTTCTTACGGCCCTAACTCAAACTTAAAACATCCAACATCAGAAGCCAACCATGGCTTCAGGACAGAAAGCATATAGGTCAACAACACGAACCAGCATGATTCGAGCTTCTTCATTGCTGTGAATGGGCGTGGCATGTTCTGCATGTCAATTGGAGTGTGTCACTTAAATCAAATGCAAGATCATGGTGCATCCTAACTAATGCAGTAAAAATCAATTAGGCCTATCTGCCTATCTGGTACCCCCTCTTGCAAGGTGGCACATGCTGGAGATACTGGAACACCCTGCACTCTCCTGTTGAGTTCTTTGTCCTCATGGGTCTCCGCTTGTGTATTACCTTTGCACAGCCGCATGCACGTCCTTGCCGATACAAGCATTCCCCTCCTCGTGCTATATATGATCAAAACGACTATTAGCACCAGATGTTTATTTACCACAGCATATTAGATATATTACGAAAACGTGTATTGTACGCTTTTGTATCATGTTCCACTCTATTTGTACCCGTCGCAACGTACTAGTCTCTGCTCAAAACAGCAGTGTCGGCGAGCGACGGAGACGAGCGGAGTGTATAGCGCTGAATTACATGTTCTGAATTAATACTTGAAAGGACAGAGTCTGCTTGAATTTGTCATGAAAACTGTGTGTGTATTGAAGATTCCTAATGGGTAATATATGTAGGAAGTACAAGAGGATATTACAGTGGAATATACCATACACGGATAAGGAAACGTTGCTAGAATTCATTTTATATATTATAGGAAAAATCATGGAAGCTGACCCTGTAACACCTCACATACCAATGTAAGATATTACCATGGAACGTCATCGCCAAATAAAACTCCAATCACAAAACAAAAATACAATTTACAAAAGAAAATAAACCTTTAAAGTGTACTTTATTAAATGATCAGCGGAAGCTAAAACAAGAGTTTATAATATGGGACCGGTCCGCTCTAACAAAATTTAACAAATGAGGTAAATAAGTAAAAGCAAGCCACGGTGCCAAAAATCCAAGTGCTCCCACCCATGCATGATGCTATCACTCCACCGCCTTTTCACGAGATGAAAGAGCAAGTGTGAGATTGAAAATCTCAGCAAGTACCCAACAACGGTCAAATATGGTAATAAGGATAAGCGATGCAACCAAGTAAATAAGCAATCGATACTCGTTAAAACATGGTTCCGGATCATCAACGATAGTGAGTGAAACTGAGATAACAGTTATCATGACATAAGCAACAAACGCAGTTGAAAAAGATGTAATTGTTATTTGTGAATTAAGGTAATGGCACCGGCGGTTACTCTCCACATACCCGGTATACGAGAATAGCCAGGCACGCCATCGTCCTCGACTGTATACCGCGACGGGGTGTAATATCCTGTGTAACGAGAGTGTACGGCCCCCCGTACGTTACCAGGTGGGTAGCAATCTCCCCTATATGTGGGTAACCCCAAGCCAGGTAATCAAGTAATGTAAACAATTCATGTGTTTTAATGTATTGCGATTGCGAGAGGGAAACCGATAGGACAGATAATAAAAGAGGATGTTTCTAAGTCATTGATAATGTGATCCACGACATGAGCCAAGGGATAGGTGATAGAGATAACCAATAGATAGTAGAATCAATGAGAATGTTGCTAAATAATTAATGACGATTCACGATATGAGACGAAGAGTAAATAAGATAGGAATATGGTCTAGTGGCTATTTAATACGAGACCTTTAATACGCCCAAGCATACAAGGTTGTCATTCAACAAGTTTTATTAGACATTGCATATTCGTTAGTCAAGTTAATGACCCATTGCATATAATGTATGGGTAACAAAATGCAAGTATCTAACAATAATGTAATTAACAAGAGCATGAATCTATTAATTAGCATAAAATAATAGCATATATGAAATGATAAACATAAGGTGCATGGTATGGATACAACGATAATAATAAAGGAATAGCATGAACATAATGACAAGCATAAAATGACACGCATAATTATAACGATAAGCCTAATTTGACAAGCATGATTATCATAATAGCCTAAGATGATGAGCACGAATATCGAATATTAACGTTTAGCATTAGCACGACTAGGCATAGCCTCAACCAACATAAATACTACTTAATCACGGATTTTGGCAATAACATACAACACAGTAACAATATCCAAGACAACGGTGGTTATACATAGACGGGGATAATCGGAGCGGAAAGGTTACGGCGCGAGGTACTTGCCTTGCGCTGCGCTCGCGAAACCGCTGCACGAAGGATCCGAACCAAGAGTTTGATGGGAGTTCCTTCACTCGCCGCGGCAGCACCTACAAGCGAGCGTTGGTGGGCATTATGCATAATAGAGACAGATAGGAAAAATAATGTTCGACCACAAGAGATAAGGTCCTTCGCTACGGGGGCGTTAAAACAAAGGCCTCTGCCGGAACCCGTTCGCGCCGCGGCATGCGAGGTTGTTGGGCCTGGCAACCGCCGCCGCGCCGCCCGGTGTCGCGCCGACCATGCTGCGCCCATGCCCGACCACTGCCGAGATGCGCGCTCGCTGCCATACGTGACTGGCACATCGTCGCTGCACCGCGCCCGCCTATCGCTTGCGCCCATGCGTGCTCTGCGGTCCTCCGCGCTGGCTCGCCGCTTACGCCCGTCGCGCGCGCTGCGCGCCGCGTGCTACCCCAAGCTCGTGACGTGATGCGCCATGCCGCCGCTCCGCCCATGCGCAGCGCGCCCGACGCCCACGCTGGCCGCGCTGCGCAGCAGCGCCGACCTGCTGCCCGTGCCGCGCGTGCAAGAGCAAGAGAGAGGATGGAGAGAGGAACGGAGAGATGAGCGGAGAGAGAGGAGACATGAATACCAAGAAAGGAAAAGAGGTGTGCGGCTGCTCTGGGAAGATTTTGGTCTTTGCGCTTTTTAAATGGGAGATTAGGGTTGAGTTGATGTTAGTTGGGCTCACGGCCCAAAGGCCTGGGTGTTACAGCTCTTCCCCCCTTAGAAAAGATTCGGCCTCGAATCGTTTACTTTTAATGAATAGGTTTAGAAAAAAAAGGGTAAACCATTTAGAGAAAGAGAAAAAAAAATGAAGTCGTGAGGATCCGAACCTGGATTAAAGAGATCAGGGTATTTCTCGCGCATCTGGGACTCCAACTCCCAAGTGGCTTCACGCTCAGACTGATGAGACCACAACACCTTGACATAGGGGATAGACCGACGTCGAAGTTGACGTTCTGAACGCTCCAATATACGGACTGGTCGCGCCACGACAGACAGATCCTCAGAGACCTCCAAAGTGGGTAGCTCCAAAACCTGATCAGGGTCGTTTAGGAATTTCCTCAACATCGAGACGTGGAAGACATTATGAACACCGGCCAGAGAGGGAGGTAACTCCAATCGATAAGCAAGCTTCCCGATTCGCTCAATGATAGGGAAAGGTCCAACATAACGAGGATTCAGCTTTCCTTTAGCCCCAAACCGTACAACACCTTTGGTCGGAGAGACTCTCAAGAGGACTTGGTCTCCCACCTCAAACTCCAACGGTCGACGGCCACGATCCGCATAGCTCTTTTGGCGACTTTGGGCTGAAAGCAAATTGTTTCTGATATGCTCGATCTGCTCCTTCCAATCACTGACCTGTTGTGGCCCAAGCAATGCCTTTTCTCCAACCTCGTCCCAATGGAGAGGTGAACGACAAGGCCTGCCATAGAGTGCCTCGAAGGGAGCCATGCCAATACTAGAGTGAAAACTATTATTATAGGAAAACTCCGCAAGAGGCAAGTAGTTTTCCCAACTGCCCTTCCAAGCGAGCAAGCAAGAGCGCAACATATCCTCCAACGTGCGGATAGTCCTCTCCGACTGACCATCCGTCTGAGGATGGAAGGCTGTGCTGAAATTGAGTTTTGTGCCCAGATTCTGATGCAGACTCTTCCAGAAGTGTGAGACAAATTTGGTATCACGATCTGAAACGATAGTTTTTGGAGTACCATGGAGACGGATAATTTCCTTGACATAAATATTGGCAAGATCATCGGCTGAGTAAGTAGTCTTGACTGGGATGAAGTGTGCTGACTTGGTAAGACGATCGACAATGACCCAAATAGAGTCCATGCGCCGGGGTGATCTAGGAAGCCCAACGATGAAATCCATAGCAATATCCTCCCATTTCCATTGAGGGATCTCCAGTGGCTGCAAAAGACCGGCAGGACTACGGTGTTCTGCCTTTACCTGTTGGCACACCGCACACTGTGACACAAACTTGGCTATATCCTTTTTCATGCCGGGCCACCAAAACTGCCGCTGCAGGTCCTTGAACATCTTGGTCTCACCAGGATGAATGGAATATGGAGTCTTATGAGCTTCGCATAGAATATCCTTCTTCAACTGAGAGTCAGAAGGCACCCAAACACGGCCGCGGAAACGTAACAGCCCCTTTTCATCATTAGAAAAGTCAGGGCCTTGAGGCTTAGCACGAACAACTTCCCCTCGAAAAGTTCTGGACTCCGCACCCGAGGCTTGAGCTTCCAACAATGCCTTAAACCAAGGGGATATAGTTTCTGACTTCTCTAAAGATAGGGCTGAGAAGGCAATACATAGAGTGGTTTGGAGATCCTCAAGCTCCTCTTGAACTGATGTAGGAATAGGAACCCCCTCATTTCGCCTCCTGCTCAAGGCATCGGCCACCACATTAGCCTTGCCCGGATGATAATGGATAGTGAGGTCGTAGTCCTTGATCAATTCTAGCCAACGACGTTGCCTCAAATTCAATTCCTTCTGAGTCAAACGGGTCAAAGGCTTGGCTATGGAAGAGAAATCCTGGACAAAACGGCGGTAATACCCGGCCAGACCCAGGAAACTGCGGATTTCTGCAACGTTGCTTGGTCTCGGCCAATCCACTACTGCGGCAATCTTGGAAGGATCCACAGAAAGTCCCTTACCACTAATGACATGCCCGAGGAAACTGACAGATGAGAGCCAGAATGCACATTTCTTTAGTTTAGCAAAAAGTTGATGCTTCCGAAGAAGGTCAAATCTGATCCAAGATCTCGCTCATGCTCTTCAGCGGTGCTTGAATAAATCAATATGTCATCGATGAAGACAATGACAAACTGATCCAAGTACTCATGGAACACCCGATGCATTAGGTCCATGAACACCGCTGGGGCATTGGTCAGTCCAAATGGCATAACCAAGAACTCATAAAGACCTCACATACCAATGTAAGATATTACCATGGAACGTCATCGCCAAATAAAACTCCAATCACAAAACAAAAATACAATTTACAAAAGAAAATAAACCTTTAAAGTGTACTTTATTAAATGATCAGCGGAAGCTAAAACAAGAGTTTATAATATGGGACCGGTCCGCTCTAACAAAATTTAACAAATGAGGTAAATAAGTAAAAGCAAGCCACGGTGCCAAAAATCCAAGTGCTCCCACCCATGCATGATGCTATCACTCCACTGGCCTTTTTCCTGAGATGAAAGAGCAAGTGTGAGATTGAAAATCTCAGCAAGTACCCAACAACGGTCAAATATGGTAATAAGGATAAGCGATGCAACCAAGTAAATAAGCAATCGATACTCGTTAAAACATGGTTCCGGATCATCAACGATAGTGAGTGAAACTGAGATAACAGTTATCATGACATAAGCAACAAACGCAGTTGAAAAAGATGTAATTGTTATTTGTGAATTAAGGTAATGGCACCGGCGGTTACTCTCCACATACCCGGTATACGAGAATAGCCAGGCACGCCATCGTCCTCGACTGTATACCGCGACGGGGTGTAATATCCTGTGTAACGAGAGTGTACGGCCCCCCGTACGTTACCAGGTGGGTAGCAATCTCCCCTATATGTGGGTAACCCCAAGCCAGGTAATCAAGTAATGTAAACAATTCATGTGTTTTAATGTATTGCGATTGCGAGAGAAACCGATAGACGGATAATAAAGAGGATGTTTCTAAGTCATTGATAATGTGATCCACGACATGAGCCAAGGGATAGGTGATAGAGATAACCAATAGATAGTAGAATCAATGAGAATGTTGCTAAATAATTAATGACGATTCACGATATGAGACGAAGAGTAAATAAGATAGGAATATGGTCTAGTGGCTATTTAATACGAGACCTTTAATACGCCCAAGCATACAAGGTTGTCATTCAACAAGTTTTATTAGACATTGCATATTCGTTAGTCAAGTTAACAGCCCATTGCATATAATGTATGGGTAACAAAATGCAAGTATCTAACAATAATGTAATTAACCGAAGAGCATGAATCTATTAATTAGCATAAAATAATAGCATATATGAAATGATAAACATAAGGTGCATGGTATGGATACAACGATAATAATAAAGGAATAGCATGAACATAATGACAAGCATAAAATGACACGCATAATTATAACGATAAGCCTAATTTGACAAGCATGATTATCATAATAGCCTAAGATGATGAGCACGAATATCAGAATATTAACGTTTAGCATTAGCACGACTAGGCATAGCCTCAACCAACATAAATACTACTTAATCACAGGATTTTGGCAATAACATACAACACAGTAACAATATCCAAGACAACAGTGGTTATACATAGACAGGGATAACTGGAACGGAAAGGTTACGGCCGCGAGGTACTTGCCTTGCGCACGCTCGGCGAAACCGCTGCACGAAGGATCCGAACCAAGAGTTTGACTGGGAGTTCCTTCACTCGCTGCGACAGCACCTACAAGCGGAACGGAAAGGTTCAGGTGGGCATTATGCCGCAATAGAGACAGATAGGAAAAATAATGTTCGACCACAAGAGATAAGGTCCTTCGCTACGGGGACGTTAAAACAAAGGCCTCTGCCCGGAACCCCGTTCGCGCCGCGAGCATGCGAGGTTGTTGGGCCACAACTGCCGCCTGGCCGCTGCCTTCGCTGGTGTCGCGCCGACCATGCTGCGCCCATGCCCGACCACTGCCGAGATGCGCGCTCGCTGCCATACGTGACCTGGCACATGCGTGCGCTGCACCGCGCCGGCCTATCGCTTGCGCCCATGCGTGCTACGCGGTCCTCCGCGCTGGCCTGCTGCCCACGCCGTGCGCGCTGCGCTGCCGCGTGCTACCCCAAGCCTGCACGTGATGCGCCGCGCCGGCCGCTCCGCCCATGCGCAGGCGCCGGCCTGCCGCCCACGCCTGAGCGCGCTGCGCAGCCGCGCCGACCTGCTGCCCCCGTGCCGCCGTGCAAGAGCAAGAGAGAGGATGGAGAGAGGAACGGGAGAGATGAACGGGAGAGAGAGGAGACATGAATACCTGAAGAAAGGAAAAGAGGTGTGCGGCGGCTGCCTGGGAAGATTTTGGCTGCTGCCTGCCTTTTTAAATGGGAGATTAGGGTTGAGTTGATGTTAGTTGGGCTCACGGCCCAAAGGCCTGGGTGTTACAGACCCCTCCTCTTTTGCCTACGCCATTTGGTTCTACGATTAGGTGGCAGATGTGCAACTTTTTTTGTATGTCTTTAGTTTATATAATACATTACACTTGGAGTTTGATTATGACACGTGTATTGGGTTTCTAAGATGTCACCGATTGCGAAGGTTGTGCATATCATGTAGATGAGGACACGAGGGAAGAAAACTGCGTCGAAGCTCAGAAGAAACATTCGGAGGTCTTCGTCTCAAGTGTGGTGGCTAAGCGATTCAGCTATGCACCAACTCGAGTATATGGCATCCACATTGATGAGCAGATAATCGGAGAACTACCTCAGCCACGTAACTCCCTGGGACTAGGTTCATCTTGGAGAAACGCATGAAGATGCCAAGAGTTTAGGGATCTGATTGGATTACCCCGCACACACAGGTATCTCTTCTAGCACCAAACTTGTTGAATTTTTGTTTAATGGATCAATCCAATCCTGCAAATGCTTAATACTGTGTAGGGAGTTCTCTTACCAGTTGGCTTCTGGCCACACGTCGAGTAGTCGTTGCCGGGTGCGGTGTTGGTGCTAGAGCCGAGTTGAAACCTCTGTTTTCTTGGTGTACTTGGTCTAGTTTTTGCTTTTGCTTTTGCTTTACTTAGTTTCATTCATTGGTGTCGAGTTCCATCGGTTAAACTGGTGCCTTGCGGGGTTGGTGCTAGATCTGTTTTTGTTCAGCGTAGGATCTTTTTTTGCTTTTAGACAAAAGGAGGTGGTTTTCGTTTCAAAAAAGGGCAGATGATTACTCTTGTGCATTCATTGGTTATCGAGAGGACTTCCTACGGATGATAGCACAGGTAAGGCCAAATTTCCTTCGGATGTCCTTTTAGTTTTAACAAAGAAGTTTCTTTCCCGATGATTGTGTCTTGGGGGAGTGTTGCACTTGTGGCAGCAGCAGCAGCAGTGTTGTAGGTATTTTTGGTATATTTCTTTGCCTTTTTGTTCTGCTGTATTACAATCATTCTACCCCCATTCACTTCTAAATGGTTCATTTTCTGGTGCTCACTGAGTCCACAATTTTCCTGTAGAACGCAATTCCTCAGCTACAAGATTTACAGGAGCAGGCTCAACAAAAACTGCAGGCAATATCTACCACTAATTTTGAGGTGAGATGTACGAATATGCCGAAAGGTCTTGTACTTATCATTGCATTACATTTATTTCCTTTTCTCATGTGTTACTAATTTTCCTGAATCATTTTCCTATGTCATTCCTAATAAATCATGTTACAACGCATGGCTTATCAAATGTGTAAACAACATTTGTTGTTTCTTCTTGGTTACTTCATTTCTTGCCTGATTACGTCGCGACGGCTTGATGTCTGACGCGGAGCTATTATTTTTTTCGAATTGTTCAGTTATAAAGAGAAGCGAAGATATTACATCTCTTTTTCAGAACATGCAGCCAAGAAGGCGGCGGCTGCTGCTTCAATTATTTAGTGCCAGTATACCGAATTATGGTGTAAATTTTACAATTATTTACCGAATTGGCAAATGATTTTACCGAATTACATATGAAAATTTTGGTGCGATATACCCTTTGGTAAAATCCTGGGTCTACCACTGATCCTCGGTAAAATGAGTAGAAAAGTACTGCAGCATGTTACTACGGCAAACCATTGTAGAGAAAAGTATTGTTTGGTATTGTATCCAAATCGCTGTTTCCCAAAAATCACTATTCATGTCTTTTTATTTTACGCCAATTTCAACTTGTGGTCAGGCAATTTGAAACAACCTCGGGGAATTAAATATGTACAGGCTGCATCGGACACAACAAATAAGCTGTTGATAGACGAGCTGTCTTAGAATATACACAAGGATTACAAGTATTCAACGTTAGGGTTCTCACACTTATATCTCTAAGTGAATTATTAAATCTAAACCTTTAAAATTAAAATATACCAAATTAAGGATTAGATGTTTTGCTTTTTCGTGAGAATTTCTAGTATATTTTTTCTTAGCAACTCTAAAAGGGTTGTCATTGATTTTAGTACATAATAGATAGATTCTTGTATTCCTTGATCAAAGACATTAGAAGGCAGGTGGGTCCACTACTACAAAAAAACGTATTACAGACGGTTCAAAAACGTCATCACAGACGGTTTTATGAACCGTCTGAATTTATGTGTCAGTGATAATCGAAAGTTATCACAGACGGTTTCGAACCGTCTATGGTGTAAATATCACAGATGGTTTGTAACTAAAAACCGTCTATGATAGCTATAATCACAGACGGTTTGTAACTAAAAACTATCTGTGATATATCAATACCAAAAACCGTCATCATCATCTGATTGATTATTATATTTGTATCGGGATGCGTTGCACACCGAACAGACATGCATGTTTGCATACTCTTTACGGTAGAGGATACAGTCATTCGGACATGCATGTATTCTTTCTACTTCCATTTCCAATGGACAAAGAACCTTCTTGGCTTTATACGTGGTTTTAGGCAACTCATTTCCCTCCGGAAGCATGTCCGCTAAAAGACCTAGTAGCGCTGTGAAATTCTTGTCGGATCAACCGTTGTTTGCCTTCAATTTCAACAGTTCAAGCATAGCTAACAACTTCGTGTACTTTGACCGGCAGCATGTGAACAAAGGTTTCTCCGAGTCCTCCATCAAGCCTCAGAATTTAATATACTCTCTCATTGTAGTTCTGTTCTACATCACGAAGCATCTGATCCAGATTGTCAACGTGCAGCTTATCCGAATCCGAACCACAATCATCATCCGGCAGCAAATCAATGACTTCACCGGCGATGTCATCCGGCGGCATATCATTGACCTCATCGGCGATGTCATCCGGCGGCATATCATTGACTTCACCGACGATGTCATCCAGCGGCATATCATTGACTTCGCCATGACTGGTCCAACACATATACTCCTTTTTGAAACCCTTTCGAATCAAGTGTGCTTCAATCTGCTCTCGATTCTTAAACATCTTTAAATTCTCACAGTCAGTGCATGGACAATACATATATTCCACCCCCTTATTCAACATATCCTCCTTGGCAGCTCTTGTAAAAGCAGACACGCCATTAATGTACTCTTCACTCACACGATTTGAGGTATACATCCAGTTTCGGTCCTATATTATGCACATATATAACAACTTAGTATTAAAATTAATTTAATTAATTATTATTACATATATACCACATGCATTGAGGCTAGCTAAATCTAAATTAGCTAGATCTTCAAAGTATATATATAACAGTCACCGAAAAATAATTAGTTAGATCTAAAATTTGATATTGCAACCAAAAACAAATTTCATTACTAACCATATTTAGGGCAACCAAGAACTCAATGAATCTTCAAATCTCTCCTGTCAAATAAGTCTCCTTCCACCAAATTAAATGGCCTGAAAGCCTTACCTCCTCTAGCTGCAGCACCGGTTAGATCTGGATCGAAATAAAGACAGATGCGGTCTGAGCAGCGCAATAAATACATAGTAGGATTATCAAAGACGGTTTTTACCAAAAAACCATCTGTGATACTGGAATATCACAAGCGGATATGCGTGATATTCGATTATCTAAACGGTTTTTAACTAAAAGCGCAGTGATATTCGATATCACGATGGTTCATCGGTAAGAACCGTCTGTGATACTCCTTCAGCAACACAGACGGTCTCGAAATTAAAACCGTCTGTGATAGATCATAGACGGTTTCACAAAATCGTCTGTGATTTGGCGTTTAGTATTAGGCTTTTTGTAGTAGTGGTCGCATCTTTAACGATGCCATATTTATCAACCTTTTCCTCCTGTTTCTTTTTTGGTTGTTAAAGAGCAGTATACTATATAAAATTTTGGAATTCTTCCAGCACCAAGAGCACAATAAGGACTTTAGTTATTTTAGTTAATCTGAATTGTACTTGGCATGGCTTCCTCGAGCAAAAAGGACGAGCCAACGAGCTTGAACTTCATACTGGTTTTATTATTGGTTCAAGCAAATGCTAGACATGTTCTTTTCGGCAGTATTGTTAATTGCTTTTGACATGGTAGAATTACATATTTATATACAATTTATGTCATTTGTATACTACTGAAAATGTTCTTTAATTATGCTTTGTTATGCTGAAAATAGATCTAAATAGACCTGAGATCATTTAGATAGACCTGAGGCAACGGCAAAGTCGACTGGCTATTCTTCCCATTTTCTTAGTTGTGATCCATCTTTGTTACCGCTTACTCATTTAACTCTAGCTATCTGTTGTTCTTCATACATACGGGTATGCTAGTAGCAGAAAGCATTAATTCATCACTTGCTTCATTTCACAGATGGTCATGCTTGAATAGACATCAAGGAAAATACAAAACTAAGCGGCCCGGCACTGCCACGATAGCCAGTTCTCAAAACGTCATGGCAGAGACCGTGATTCTCCTAGCCATTAAAAAGATCGGCATCGCTCTTGGAAATGAAGCAACAAAGGGTGTGACGCAACTGACAGAGCTCCAGGGCAGACTGGGTCGTGTTATGACGGAGCTTAGCATGATGCATGATTTTATCTGTCAAATGGACATTCGAAGCCGCAACAATCAAGTGTATGAAGGCTGGTTGGAGAAGGTGCGCAAGGTAGCATTCGTGATCGAGGACATGGTGGATGAGTATCTGTATATTGTTGGGCAGGAACATGATGTCGGGTGGCGCTTCTACCTGAAGAAAACATTCATGCAACCAAAAGCTCTGCTTTCATTAAACAGGATAGCTTTCATGGTGAAGGAAACAGAGAGAAACCTAGCACATCTTTCCCAGATGAAAGAGCGATGGGTTCCGACGATAAGCAATGGGGATACTACCAACCGGAGTTATAAGTCCCAGGATCTAGCAAGCATTTCATATTTCCTTGGTGAAGAAGATCTTGTTGGGATTGATGATAACAAGAAAACACTTGTACAGTGGCTGGGAGATGATGAGTTGGCACGCTCTGTAATAGTTCTGCATGGCATGGGAGGTCTCGGGAAAACGGCACTAGCAGCAACCGTTTATAAGAAGGAACGAGAGAAATTTGATTGCCATGCATGGGTCTCCATCTCACAAACTTACACCAGAGAAGATGTCCTTCGAAGATTGATCGTCGAACTTTTCAAAAACAATCAGAGTGATAGAGACAAACAGAGTGTTCCAAGTAACATTGCCACCATGGACACGACAACCATGCAAGAGACACTGAGGATGTTTTTGGAAAAGAAGAAGTACCTGGTTTCAATGGATGATGTTTGGACTCCAGAAGCATACACTGACTTTTTTCCAGCACTCACTTCAAATCTCAAGGGGAGCAGAATAATAATCACGACACGGATTGCTGATGTAGCCCACCTTGCTTTCCAAGACAGGATACTAACACTTGAGCCCTTATCAGACAAGATGTCATGGGAACTCTTTTGTAAGAAGGCTTTTCCAGATCATAAGTGTCCCGCAGTACTAAAGACTTTATCAGAGCAAATAGTGCACAAGTGTGAAGGCTTACCTCTTGCAATTGTCTCTATCGGCAGTCTCTTGTTTGTGCGTGACAAGACCGTAGATGAATGGAAGCGAATACATGATCAGCTCAGCTGGGAGATAATTAATAATCCAAGGTTGGATCACGTAAGGAATGTTTTGCATCTGAGCTTCATCTACCTACCAAAGTACTTGAAAAGTTGTTTCCTATACTGCAGCCTGTTCCCAGAGGACTATCTTTTCCAAAGGAAAAAGCTTGTACGATTGTGGATGGCAGAGGGGTTCATCGAGAAGAGGGGTCAAAGCACAATTGAGGAAGTGGCGGAAGGCTATCTGATCGAGTTGGTTCACAGAAACATGCTGCAACTTTTTGAAAGGAACCACTTTGGCAGGATAAAATTGTTCCGGATGCATGACATCGTGCGTGAGTTGGCGGTCGATTTGTGCCGGAGAGAATGCTTTGGTGTTGCATACGAGGAGGATAAATATGGGGGTGAATCTCTCGAGAAGGATGGACGTCGACTGGTAATACACAAACTAAAGAAGGGTAGTATTCCTCAGTCAACTTCGAGTGCACACCAGCTTCGATCTGTCATCGCATTGGACAGTAGTATGCCATCATCCACTCTACTGCCCCTCATAGCGGAGAAGTACAGATATATGTCAGTACTCGAGTTAAGCGGGCTACCCATCGAGAAGGTTCCTGATGCTATTGGAGATCTCTTCAATCTCTGCCATTTGGGTCTGCGTGGTACAAAGGTGAAACTCCTTCCAAAGTCTATCGAGAAGCTCTCCAACTTGTTGACTTTGGACCTTTGTGGATCTGACATACAAGAGCTGCCACAAGGGATCACCAAACTGAAGAAGCTGAGGCACTTATTTGCTGAGAAATGGATTGATTCATTTTGGCGAATTTTTCGATATGGTACTGGTGTATGTATCCCTCAGGGCTTCGAGAGCCTGACTGACCTACAGACGCTACAGGCATTGGAAGCTCAAGATGAGTCTCTTAAACATTTGGGGGAGCTGAGGCAACTGAGAAGCATCAGGATATGGAATGTGAAGGGAATCTACTGTGAACGCCTCTGCGAGTCTCTAGCTCAGATGTGTTTTTTGTGCAACTTGCGAATTAATGCAAGTGATGAGAATGAGGTTCTCCAGTTGAATGGTTTGAACCCACCACCTCCTAGCCTTCAAAAACTTACGCTGGGAGGAAGATTGGCAGAAGGGACATTGGAGGAGTCTCCACTCTTCCAAACTGCAGGGCACCATTTGTTTTGCTTGCGTCTATATTGGTCCCAGCTAAGAGAAGACCCCCTGCCGTGCCTCTCTCGGCTGTCAAATCTGACAGAGCTAAATTTCACCAAAGCATACAGCGGGGAGCAGCTATCATTTATCACCGGGTGGTTTCCCAAGTTGAAGAGACTCGAGTTAGGAGACCTACCTAACCTAAAGTGTCTCGATATACAGCAAGGTGCCATGGCGAGCCTGGAAGAATTAGAACTAGTCAACCTTAGAAGCATGACGGAGGTCCCACCTGGCATTGAATTCCTCACGTCCCTCCAATATCTATTATTTGGCGAAATTACCCCTGACTTCTTAACGTTGCTGTGTGAATGTCCTAGAATTGATGGTATGCGGTGGTGGTATTCTCTCCGGAATGGATCGCAGGCTTGAAGATGTAAGTCACTCAACTGCCCGTAACAACAATTCGACTGCTACTTCCTCACCTAATCGTAGTCCTGAGACTGGAGAGATTAGATTACGCATACAAGTTGCTTTAATTAGCATCTTCATGTCTCATTGGCAGGAAAATAATGTTTTACAGGGGAGGGGCACATGGAGGATCGTCGTCCTTTTAGCTGCTCAAAGCGCCTTTGCGTCCGTATGAAGACAGTTTAATTAGTATGCATGCTGAATAAAGCAAGCCAAGTATTAGGGACACATGGAGGATCGTCCTCTTTTGCTTCTTCGAGGCTTGCCATTTCTTTTTCTCTCGTTTGATGAATAAAGCAAGCGAAGTATAAACCTCAGCTGCTTGTGTAATCGAGGTTTCCTGCTAGCTAGACTGCTTCTGAATCAGTTCCTATATATTTCGGTTGTGACTGTCAGACATTTGTGTGATTGTTGTTAGGTCCTAATTTTGTTGTTCAGGCATTCATGTGGTTCCTTCATTTGTAACTTATCTTTTTTTATCACCTTGAAATTTTATGAACACATGTGCTTGTTTTTCTCGTGCCATCTTACATATGTTTGGGCAGCTATGTGTGTGCCTTTCTACAACATATATATTCTTACGGCTCAACTATTTTAACTGTCATGTTAAACTTTAATCGTTGCGCGTATTTATTATTCCATTGCATACAGACCGTAATCCTCTATACCCCCAAATAATTCTTAATGAGTGTCTACTGTCTTATAGGCGACTAATAAATTAACACAGGATTTAGGTATGTTTCAGAATAATTAGTGAGGTCGACCAATTTAATCTCGGTACACATTGATTGCTAAATTACTGACGATCCTTATTCATCCTTGATAGCCACTCTCTTTGAGCTTTATGTGTGTCAGATCCCCAACCTCGAGAGGATCACTAATCTCCCCAAATTGCAAAAGCTTGACATCAGCTGCTGCTCAAAGCTGAAGGTATTGGAGGGCACGCTTGCACTCCAGAGGCTCGAGCTGCAGGGCTATGACATGAAAACACTCCCAGGATACCTGCAAGATGTAAAGCCAAGGCATTTGCTGCTGCACTGCAGCCTAGCAATGCTCACTTCCATTGCCGAGGACTGTGTTTTTTGGCAATGGAAGTACTGAAGTTGCGTTCTTGTGGACTTGCAGAGGTGGCTGATATTTGTAATTTGTTCAGGGGGTTTTGGCTGTGGCATTCCATCTCTCCCATGTATGATGCTTCTTGTTTTGCTGCAGGTAAGATCTATTTATGCGGTGCCACTCTTCACTCCTCTATATGATGTTAGTTTTCATGCGCTGGTACTTGCATTGCATGATGACATGTCTATTTCTTTGCTCACTGCCTCTGAGTTACTATGGCGCGCAATTGATGTGTTTTACACATTTGTGTTTTCTGAGCAAAGCTGAAGGACACAAAAAAATTGTTACATGGAGTCCTATCTGGATGCTATCAAAGCCACACTGTTATCTGACAAAAACCATGAGAACTCATTTAGTATGCTACATGTGGCCTTGTAGTCGAACTGTTGGATAATTAGATTAGTTTAATTGTGTGAATGTTTCATGCAGGATAGGAGCTTCAACGCGTTGGGGAAATTTGATAGGAACTAGTGCTTCAGTGTATCCTATAATTGCCTTGATCCTGAAAAATCATATGGATTCTAGACCTTTTTCCAGCTAATATGAAATGGCCAAGTCAACACATTGTTCTAATACAAAACGAGGATTTTTTTAATTGTTTTATGCTACTTTTGTGCCTGATGTCGTAAATTCCAGTTTAATCTGACTTGACTGTTTTAGCGCTTTGCACAAGAGTGAGTTTTGGTAAAAAAAAAAAAGCGACAGATCTCAGCGCAGTTCTCTGAGTTCAATGGCTTTTACTAGGGTCGTTGTATCTAGGGGGCTTGCGAAGGGTTTGACTGCACCTTTGTGGTGAACGGTTATTTTGGATTGGATATGTTTACTGCTTTTGGGTCCCTCCATTCTGCATGAAGTAGGTATTCATTTTGCCATTCAACAGTCTGTTCAACTCCACTGATTTGGTTCTTTTTTATGTTGCTCAATGATCATGTTCAGTGTGAGTTTGGTGATTTTCATTTTAAGAGCAACTCCAGCAGTAGCCTTTAAAATAAGACCCCTACTTTTCATTTGAGAGCTCCCCTACTTTTGAGAGTCCTGTTTTCTGGGCTGCACTCCAGCAGGAGCCCTCAAAACAGAGCCCCTACTTCTCAATTCTCTCTATTTCCTCACACACTATATACACAATAAAATATTTATGATTTCACAATGAGAGACAATATGTAAATTTATGAATTCAAATACGAATATTCAAATTTATTCCGAATTTAAATTTATGAATTCAAATACGAATATTCAAATTTATTCTGAATTTAAATTTATGAATTCAAATACGAATATTCAAATTTAAATTCAAATTTGTTCCGAATTTAAATTTATGAATTAAATACGAATATTCAAATTTAAATTCAAATTTGTTTCGAATTTAAATTGAAAGCACAATGAGGGACGTTTAAATTTATGAATTCAAATACAAATATTCAAATTTAAATTCAAATTTGTTCCGAATGAGGGACGTATTTATTCAAATACGAATAAATCTGAGTTTGAGGGCTCAAGTAGGGGTCCCCTAGGAAGAAGGGCTTAGAGGCCTCATTTGAGAGGCCCTTATTTTTGAGGGCTCAAGTAGGAGCCCTGCTGGAGTTCAGTTTTTTTGCTCTGGCTCTCAAATCTGAGTTTAGAGGCTCAAGTAGAGACCCTGCTGGAGTTGCTCTAATAGCAGTAAAAAATGGAGTCATTAGCTTGGTTATTCATTCTTGAATATTCTGGTGTGCTTGGTGATACTTGTACTGTCAAATGTAGGCTTTGAGCACCACGAAAGAAAAATTATTTTCTTTGTTTTTGAAAAAATTGCCATTTGTGGAGCCTGACATGTCGCTGCTGTAGATAGTGCCACCAAATCACATCTGGGGCAGTGGGGCACAAAAAAAGCCACTTTTGGCCAGTTTGGATGTGTTATTTGCAAAACAAAAAAACACCCTCTTTGCATCAATTGCAAAAATAGCACTACCTGTTGCCGGTCACCGGGCGGTAGGCTTCTCGAGACGACACATAGCACCTGCTGTCCGGTGACCAGGCAGTAGGTGCCTCAGGCTGACATGTCGCGGGGCTAATGCCCACTGTGAGCCGCTTTATG
The DNA here is from genome assembly GCA_036346265.1 of Melocanna baccifera. NCBI lineage: Eukaryota > Viridiplantae > Streptophyta > Magnoliopsida > Poales > Poaceae > Melocanna > Melocanna baccifera. Next base: position 55,529 of record JAYEVJ010000136.1, on the reverse strand, counting down.
AAGACAATAAGTAAAAAAAACAATAGATTAGCAGGACAACAAATCCAATCCGTGGAACTCCTTTATTTGACGGATATTCTGAATAGAGTTCTGTACGTCTTTGTGGTGAAGGGTTATTTTGGATTGGATATGGGTTTTTGTCTAGTTTGACATGTTTACTGCTTTTGGGTCTCTTCCATTCTGCGTCATGGTCTCTCCCAATTTGAAGTAGGTATCCATTTTGCCATTCTGCAGTCTATTCTTTTTTATGTTGCTCATGTTCAGTGTGAGTTTGGTTATTCATTCTTGAATATTCTGGTGTGCTTGGCGGTACTTGTACTGTCAAATGTAGGCTGTGAGTATTGAGTTGAATGCACCAACTAATTCACCCAAAAATTTAAGTTGATGAGGAAAGATGGACAATTCACTTATACTTTAATACTCCCCCTCACGTGTAGGCTTACTCAGGCCTAAGACGTGGAATAGAAGTGAGCTGCAATTATTTTTATTTAATTACGCTAACCGGGTCTCAAACTCAAGACCTCTTGACTCTAATACCATATTGAGTTGCATGCACCAACCAATTCACCTAAAAGCTTAAACTGATAAGGAAAGGTGGATAATTCACTTATACTTCAACAGTGAGCACCACAAAAGAAAGTTATTTTCTTTCTTTTTGAAAAAAAAATGCCATTTGTGGAGCGTGACATGTGGCTGTTGTAGATAGATGCCACCAAATCACATCTGGGCACTGACAAACCAACTCTTTTAAACAGGGACATATCGTGGGGCTGGATGGGTGTCAGTGCATCGTTCCATTTCCATGTGCTGCCCCTCCAACCTTTTGGGAGCTTTTACTCTATAATGCTTGAAAATTATACTAACACAAACTTTACCTATACTTCCTTCCTAACATATGCTTTTCTGGCTTAGTTCACTTACCAAAGTGAATAGTTGTTGATTGTCATACTGCAGAATGCAGCACTTTCCGGTGGACTTACTGTGTTGAAAGGCTAGCGCTGGCTGCGCTCAATCCAGTTTTTTCCCAGCGATTGCGATTAGTTTTTACGTTAAAAGTACTGTAGCAATTTATCACGTAGTGTTTTTTTGTTTTTTCAAATTTTTGTGTTTTATTTTTTTCCCATATTCCTTTGCATTGTCCACACTAGATTAGCGTGCCGCTTTTATTTTTACATTTTTTAGATTTAATTATGCCTAATAAGCCAACTCAGCTACAGTAAAAAAATCAACCAACTACAATAAAATTTTAGTAAAAATTAAAAACTATCGCTATTTGGAATGCCGCTTAACACCTGAGCCGTGAAAAGCAGAAATGGTAAGAAAGCATGTAATGCTCATCACGGTCTACGTTGAACGGGCTGTAGTGTGGGCCTCAGTTAACCGAAAGCGCCTTCTTTATGCGCTTTCATGGGCCAAAAACTCCTATGCAAAAGTTTCATGGGCCTTTTTGATGGGACATTGTTGCTGTGTTAAGATACATTAGAATGTTATTTTAGGAGGAAAGTAGTCAATGTTGGTCAGTAAAATTGAATGTCTGTCATTACTGTCTTGCTTTGCGTGTTGAATTCGCCGACTTATGTTCTGGGACGTGATGGGGGACTTACGTTTTGGTCCAAGCAGTGTTCGCTGTTGGGCCGTAAAGTACGTGCCTAGTTAGCTATGGCCCGAGTAAGTGGCCCGAACAAGGGACTTGTGCTGGTGTGCGTGGCAATGGCCAGGCCAGGGGAACAATCTAGGCATCTTACCCACCAACCCTGTATCTATCTGCGTGTTGCCTTGCCGGCCTTTCAAGAAAGCTCGACATCATCGATCCATCATATTCGGCTGCATGGCTAATTAAAAAACCAAACATGTACGTACACTCTGTTGCCAAACTAATTAGCCAATCATTTCCTTTCAACTCAGCTAGCTGAAACTGCTAGCAAGTACAGAGGATATGGCCATAGTCCAGGATGCTTTTGCATCCTACATGGCAGGGGTGCTCTGGCCGCCGCATTGGGTGGAGCTGGAGGGAGGGGACGGCCGGAGAGGTCGAGGAAGGAGCGCCCTTGCGTGGGCCTTGGGAACAGTGTGGCCCAACTGTCAGGAATAGTATAGTGTTGAACGAGATGCATGGAGTTCGGATCAATACCTTTCTTGCCCCGCCAAAGAGGAAAGGAAACATCTGCTGCTTTGCCGGCGTTTCAAGAAAGCATCACTTGGCTTGGCTTGGTCAACTTTGATCGGATCATGAGGCTTCTTGAGCCCAAGGCAAGCATCATCGATCCACCGAGCTAGCTACCTTTGCGATAGATATACAAGACTACAAATGGATGGGATCAGTGCAAGCTGCGACGCCTTTCGTGTGCAACGCCGAAAACCAAACACACGCTGTTGTTTACCGACAAGGCCACAACCCTCCCTAGCTTGCCCAGTACAGATATGGCCGTAGTGCTGGATGCATTTGCGTCCTACGTCACCGACCTGCTCGCCCAGGTGGCGCAAGACGAGGTGGGCATGCTGCTCGGTGTCTCCGACGGGATCGCCAACCTGGAGGAGAAGCTGCAGAGCCTCAAGGACTACCTCGCCGACGCCGAGAGGAAGCGCATCACCGACCAGCACGTGCAGGGGTGGGTGAGGAAGCTGAAGGACGTCATGTACGACGCCACCGACATCCTCGAGCTCTGCCAGCTCAAGGCCATGGATCGACTGCAAGGCGCGTCCTCCGCGGCAGGCATGGGTTGCTGCAACCGCTTGCTCTTCTGCCTGCGGAATCCGCTCTTCGCCCACGACATTGGCAGCCGCATCAAGAAGCTCAACCAGAGGCTGGACGGCATCTGCAAGACAGGTGCTGGGTTTAACTTCATCAAGCTGGAGACCTACCAGGACCGGAGGATGGCCCGAGCCCGACCTTCTTCATATGAGCGGAAGACGGATCAGGTGTTAGACCAGTCGGGCGTGGTTGGGGAGAAGATCGAAGAGGATACTAGAGCGCTGGTGGAGAAGCTCGTGACAAAGGTGGACGAAGACAAGAAGAATAATGATGGTATCAAGGTGGTCGCCATCGTGGGTGTCGGTGGGATCGGCAAGACCACCCTCGCCAAGAAGGTCTTCAACGACGAGGCCATCCAACACAAGTTCGATAGGAAGATATGGCTAAGCGTCACACAAGACTTCGATGAGGCAGAGCTGTTGAGGACGGCCATCACCGCCGCCAACGGGGACCTCCCTGGCGCTGGGACTCGAGACAGGTCCCTACTTGTGCCGGCCCTTGTCAATGCCATCAGGGACGAAAAGTTCTTTCTAGTGCTGGATGACATGTGGAGTGCAAGAGAATGGGACAACTTGCTCAAAGATCCCTTCAGTTACGGAGCCCCTGGTAGCCGAGTGCTCGTCACTACAAGACTCAACCCGGTTGCTCGAGCGATGAAAGCCGTCCATCCCTACCACCGTGTCGACAAATTAGGACCTGAAGATGCCTGGTCCTTGCTCAAGAAGCAGGTAAGTTACTAATTTATTTATTTATTTATTCACTATGTGGTTCATTTCAATCGTATCTCCTATTCCCCTCGATGTACATGCACATATCTCGAAGACAGATGAACGGTGGATAGGATACAGGCATATGCCCATACGGGAAAGAAATCCACCAACATGGAAGCACTAGCCTTTTTGGCCTAAGAGTTGTATTCTCCTTTTTTCTAACGAATTCCAGAGCTTCTACCCTATTTTCTAAAAAAGAAACATTGGTCTTATGTATATATATTTGTGCTGCCAGTAAATATATCTACTCATTAACTATGTGTATGGTTATTAATTTCACGGTGACAAAAACGCACGGTAGCAAAAGAGAGATCTCAAGATATCTGTCTACGAGATTACAGCTTTAAGTAATTAACGGACAATTTTATGGTTCACTTGACAATTCAATTTACTAGTGAACTGACTTTTGTTAGTTTCTTTTCTTTTTTATTAGAAAAATCGGCGGAAGCCACTACCAATATACTATTTGATATTAATTTGATGGGTTTAACTGCGTGCAGGTAGTCTCAAGTGAGATAGATGAACCTGATATTGATACGCTCAAGGATATTGGAATGGAAATTATAGAAAAGTGTGATGGTTTACCGCTTGCTGTAAAAGTAATGGGAGGACTCTTGTGCCAAAGGGAGAAACGACAAGGAGATTGGGAGATGGTTCTTAACGATTCTATATGGTCAGTATCTGAAATGCCCGAAGAGCTAAACTATGCAATATACTTAAGCTACGAAGATTTGCCACCTTGTTTGAAGCAATGTTTTCTGTTCTATGCACTTCTCCCTAAAAATACAGTGTTTCGTGAGGATACAATTGTTAGTATGTGGATTAGCGAAGGATTTGTTCATGGGAACACAGATGAATTAGAAGAATTAGGAGGAGAGTTCTATAAGCAGTTAATATTGAGGAACCTTATAGAGCCAGATACAAAGTACGCTGGTCAATGGGTCTGCAATATGCATGATGTTGTTCGCTCATTTGCACAATATGTGGCTAGGGATGAAGCACTAGTAGCTCACAATGGAGCTACTGATTTTTTTAGTAAACTCAATACACAAAAGTTTCTCAGGTTGTCTATACAAACCAAAGGATTGCGATCGGATGAATTCGAGTGGAGATTTTTACAAGAGCAAAAATCACTAAGAACGCTAATATCAGTTGGCCATATAAAGATCAATCCTGGTGATTCTCTATTTACCTTTACAAGTTTACGGACTCTACACATAGAATATGCAAAATCCGCTGCATTGGTTGAATCTTTGTATCAACTCAAGCACTTGAGGTATTTGTCCTTAGACCAAACTGATATATCTATATTACCGGAAAACATCGGCAAGATGAAATTCCTGCAGCACATTAGTCTTGAAGAATGTCGAAGTTTGGTGAAACTTCCTGATAGCATTGCAAAGCTGAGGCAGTTAAGGTCTCTTAACCTTAATGGCACAAGTATAAGTGGTATACCTAGGGGATTCTGTGGTCTAACAAATTTAAGGAAACTACGTGGGTTTCTAGCCCATACTGATGGTGATTGGTGTAGTTTGGAAGAGTTGGGGCCACTTTCCCAGCTTAGGCTTCTTGAATTAAACAGTCTAGAGAATGTATCTGCTGCCTCATCCGCTGCAAAGGCCAGGCTTGGTGGAAAGGTGCATCTTACCTATCTGATCTTACACTGCACCAGTAGATTGGGAGATGATGGGCTGGTCAAAGAGGGAGAATGCATCTATGAGGAAGAGCAGCGACGAATTGAGGAGGTGTTTGATAAGCTCTGTCCTGCACCGTGCTTGGATAATCTGGTCATCGGAGGATATTTTGGTCGGCGGCTCCCAATGTGGATGATGTCGACAGAAGCAGCGGCTCTCAAGAACTTGAGGATTCTAGGGATGGATGACCTGGCTTGCTGCACCCAACTGCCTAATGGCTTGTGTCAACTCCCCTATTTGCAGTTCCTTCAGATCAAACATGCTCCAGCCATCAAGCATGTTAGGTCTGAATTCCTACAACCCTTCCATCACCACAATCATCATGCGGTGGCTACGTTTCCGAGACTACACACAATGGTCTTAGGAGGAATGGCAGAATGGGAGGAGTGGGAGTGGGAGGAGCAAGTGCAAGCCATGCCTGTCTTGGAGGAGCTTCGTATCATTGCTTGCAAGTTGAGGCATGTTCCTCCTGGCCTTGCCTCCCATGCAAGGGCTTTGAAAAGGTTACTTGTACACAAAGTGCAGCACCTTAACTCTCTGGAGAACTTTGCTTCTCTCATTGAGCTTAAGGTGTTTGAGAACCCCAACCTCGAGCGGATGACTAATCTCCCTAAATTGCAGAAGCTTGACATCAGAGGCTGCCCAAAGCTGAAGGTATTGGAGGGCATGCTTGCACTCCAAAGGCTCGATCTGTGGGATTTCGACATGAAAACTCTCCCAGGATACCTACAAGATGTAAAGCCAAGGCATTTGGAGCTACACTGCAGCCTAGAGTTGCTCACTTCCATTGCCGAGGGAACATCTAGCTCAGAGTGGAAAAGGTTGAGTCATATCCAGCATGTCAATGCCTATGCACATCAAAGGAAATAGTATGTGTTGTACACAAGAGATTCCTATAACTTGGAGACAAATATCAGCCGCTCTACCATATCTGGAGGTAAATTAGCACATCTGCTTCGTCTTCATTTGTTGCTTTGCTCTGTTCATTTAATTTGTTTCTGTAATTTCCACTTATTGATTCCATCTTTCATCCTTAATTTCTCTTGACAGCATCAGGGGATGAAGAGGAATAGGAGACATACACCGTTTCTGTACGAGGCATGCTTGCTTGCAGAAAAACGAAGGCATGCTTGGTTGCAGAAAAATGAAGTGGCCTCGATCATTTAATTTCCCCAACCTAATCTTCAACCAGACCAGGACCATGCACTGACAGGCTTGTTCCTACTAGAAATGAAGACATGTTAGCCCTCTCGATAAACAAAGGAAAACTGTCCTACAAGGCTGGCCCAATGCTCGTTGCATAGCCTCTCAGACTTGTGCATGAGAGAGGAGCGAAATGGTGCTCTGCTGCTGCTTGTTCTACGTGCGTCCATGCGATGGACTCACAAGTACATGCGCCCCTCTTGGATGTCTGTTTAGCTGATCACCAGAGAAAAGAAGATCTAGTATTTAGTTGGATAAAAAAAGGAGATCGGATTGAATGGCGTTGGGTATTGTGACATGTTTAAGAAATAATTAACGGAGCAGAACGGAACGGTTGGGTTTTTCAATCCCATTTCATTTATTTTGATAGGAACAAGTGCTTCAGCGTTTCCTATAATTGCCTTGATCCTGAAAAATCATCTGGATTCTGGAACTTTTTCCAGCCAATGATGACATGGCCAAGTCAACAAATTATTCTGATACAAACGTGGATTTTTAGACGTATTTGTGCTACTTTTATGCCTGATGTCATAAACACAAGAGTGAGTTTTGGTAATAAAAAAAAGGCTACAGATCTCAGCGCAGTTCTCTGAGTATAATGGGCTTTTAGATCTCAGCGCAGTTCTCTGAGTATAATGGCTTTTTATTACTAGGGTCGTTCGTGCTTGCCAAGGATTTGGATGCAACTTTGTGGTGAAGGGTTTGGATTGAATATGCAACTTTGCCCATATTAGTCTTTTGGTAGTTTTCACATGTGCTTTTGGGTCTCTCCCTATTTGAAGTAGGTCCATTTTGCCATTCAGCAGTCTACGCTGCTCTGTGAAGCCAGCCACTCCAGGTGCTGCGACGCCCGGACCTACGCCCAAGCGCCTGCAGCCCACTACGCAACTTGGAACGGGCGGGCCGCAGAATGCAACCGCATGCCCAGGCACAAAGCGCCGACACCAGGCATCCGCACCACCTTAGCGCCCCCGCTCGGGTGACAAGCCATCGCTACCTGGCTCGGCAAGCAAGGCGGTGTGGAGCGAGTATTTGAGCTGGTCTGTTGCTCTTGGAATAGTCGGTGTGGTACTAAACAAGAGAGGAATGAAGATTTGTAGTTGGCTTTGTGCGGAAGAGCAATGAGGAGAGCGGGCTTTGGGCCGGTTTCATTAAAATCATCACTAACAGCCGCTTCAGCAATCACAATCAGTGCTTGCTCCATGGTTCTTGCTTAATTTCTCACAGCAAAGAGTATCCTGTACCTCTCTGTTCATGTTGTTAACAATCAGTGTATTATTTAGTAGATTAGACACATGGTTCCGAAACTTGGGTAAATGTATTCCTACCTCGTTTTCTTTTATTGGCATACAGTTCAGAATATTTAAATCTATTAGAGGCACAAACAGACGCATAGCAGTAAGTTTCTATCTGCATTTCTTCGGTTCTAGGAATAACGATTCATGGGTGCATGTGAAGATTTAGTTTTCAAAGCAAAATATCATGTCTAATTTTACCTATTGCACATGATTGCTTGACAATGTCGTTCTCAATGGTAGGCATAGGGCTTGCTTAACAATGTCGTTTTCAACCTGTACAACGTCTGGCTCTTGCTTTGCTCACCAATGCCATTGCCTTGTAGTACAACTGTTGGATAATTAGATTAGTTTAATTGTGTCAGCGTTTCATGCAGGATAGGAGCTTCAACGCGTTGGAGAAATTTGATAGGAACTAGTGCTTCAGTGTATCCTATAATTGCCTTGATCCTGAAAAATCATCTGGATTCTGGACCTTTTTCCAGCTAATGGTGGAATGGCCAAATCAACACATTGTTCTAATACAAAACGTGGATTTTCTTATTGTTTTGTACTACTTTTGTGTAACACCTCGGTCCATGATAGCCCATGTGTGTATACACATGAAAATGTAGATTAATCCCATATTGCTAGTTTAACATAAAAAGCACTAACATATAAACTCATATGCACTATTGGTAATAACCTCCGGTTAACCGTTTTGTGCGAAGCGAAAACGAAAGCACAAGCATGTTGTTACATGTGCGTGGATTATCTATAATAGGATTAGATCTAAGTCGATTTGGATTCTAAGGCGTAACATTTTGTGTCTGATGTCGTGCATTCCATTTTAATCTGACTTGACTGGTTTAGCACTTTGCACAAGAGTGAGTTTTGGTTAAAAAAAAAGCTACAAATCTCAGCGCAGATCTCTGAGTTGACTTTACTACGGTCGTTCGTGCTTGCCAAGGGTTTGGCTGCATCTTTGTGGTGAACGGTTATTTTGGATTGGATATGTGTTTTTTTTAGTTTGACATGTTTACTGCTTTTGGGTCTCTTCCATTCTGCGTCATGGTCTCTCCCAATTTAAAGTAGGTATTCATTTTGCCATTCAGCAGTTTATGTTGCTCATGTTCAGTGTGAGTTTGGTGATGTTCATTGTAATATCTGTGAAAAAGGGAGTCACTAGCTTGGTTATTCGACTTGATATTCTAGTGTGCTTGGCGGTACTTGACTACTTGTACTGTCAAATGTAGGCTGTGAGCACCACGAAAGAAGAGTTATTTTCTTTATTTTTGAAAAAAAAAATGCCATTTTGTGGAGCCTGACATGTGGCTGTTGTAGATAGATGCCACCAAATCACATCTGGGCAGTTGGCACTGACAAACCAACTCTTTTAAACAGGGACATAGCCAGTGCTAAAATGCTCAACCGACATATTGTGGGGCTGGATGGGTGCCAGTGCATCGTTCCATTTCCATGTGCCCCCTCCACTGTTCAGTTAATCCCTTCTTTTGCAAAACAGCCTCCCTCATCTCTTAGATGTTTCGTACGCTAAGGATTTGAACAGATATCCATTTTCTGTTGTGCTATGGAGCAGCTAGCATGTTAAGACCTTTAAGAAAGATGGGTCAACAAATTTGAGGATACAAAATAAATTGAATTTGTGTTTTTTTTGTTAGCACTTAGAATTACTTTATACTAATATAAAAGAGACTAAAGTTAAGATGCATGCAACAAACCAACCTTTCAGGAGCTTTTACTCTTGTTGTGGGATGGCCTCCATCTAAACCCAATCGTCCTACCAGTCAGTCCAACATGTTGATCCAAGGGTCATATGAAAGAGTGTGTAAACCCGGGAAGGGCAAGAAAACCCAAGAGGCATATGTAAGGGGACATGTGCACCCTAGGAAGGGGACACATACGTCCTTGTATCCGAGCTTCATGGGTTCTATATATATGGCCCCTGGGGTGATCACAGGAGAGGGCTTTTCTTTCATTTTACATTTCACTAGTTCAATCATCCTCTACTGTTTGGTCTGTAACCACAACAACTCTAAAATACTTGAAAATTATACTAACACAAATTTTACCTATACTTTCATCCTAACATATGCTTTGCTGACTAGGGTTCCTCTACCAAAGTGAATAGCTGTTGATTGTCATACTGCAGAATGCAGCACTTTCTGGTGGAAAGTTCCTCATAATCCGCTTTTTTATGCCAACTCTCTCACTACCATCGTAAACCCAATCATTCCATTTGGGAGGGAAGCCTTTGTGCTGTAAAGACCATTTGACAATAGATGATTGGGTCAACACCACGAGCAGTGACTTTGCAGTTTGCACATTCGACCATGTATTTTGTATCTACAGCTCCAGTGGGGTAGCCAGCACATTCACTAAAAGATATATATGATCCAAAAATATAAGTCACGCACGTGTTCTTTTTACCTTTTCTTTTTGCGAGGGCACCTTCTTTTTTACTTAACGATGAGAAAAAGTCACATTCGATCTAGAAACGTCTACTCTCACGGGAAATTACCTAGTAACACGGATCTCAAAGAAGTGAACATAGGAAATAGCATCGCAAAAGGAGCTCTACAGTCTCTAATTTACGTCATGCATGCGACGTAGTTTGTCTCAATGATGTCAGATAATTCATTTTAAAAAAAATCAGATTTTTGGAACAACTAGCAGCTTCATGAACGTCCAGTTGAACTTTTGAAACCTTCTACTCCTTCCCACGGAGACTTGAATCTCACAAGTCTACACCCAAGTGGGCCTAAGGGGGTGATCGGAATAGCGATGGCTTTTGGTTTTTGGCTGAAAAAACACTGTAGCTGGCTGAAAAAACACTGTAGCTGAGTTAGTAGATAGTGTAGTGAATAGTGAAAAAAAAGCTGAAGCTAGAAGCTGAAGCCGAAAAAAGCCGAAATGAGCGGGGCCTAAATTATTGGATACTAGCACTAACAACTTATAGAGAGACTTGTAGAAGGATATTGGTATACGATTCTAACCGATGTAAATAAAGTCACTACAGTGTGTATTATAATTGACTAATAGATTCATCTTAAAAACTATATATTTTGTTTAATTATAACCTGTTGGGTCGATTGGTATTATAATCCCAATTTGAATCATGTATGGGCCCACCAAGCTGCGGATCGGTAATATCTCTAGCCGAAACTAATGACAATGATGATGTTTGATTTAACTCTGTTACAGCAAAAAGAAGCAAACGAGAAGTGATGGCGCGTGGGAACGCACATACTCGTACATAAGGTCTGGTGCCGTCACAAAAATTTTCAAACGTGTACGCGCGTGATGTGAGTTCTGTGTCTATATTATGTCCTTAGGGCATCTCCAATAGTTCTAACTAGTAACTAACTAAAAGACTTCCACATCATTTATATAATACATACTAATAAAAGCTAACATTCTAAAGGATTAGCTATAAGGATGGCTATTTGATGCTTACATATACATACAGTTATTTATAGAGACTGATTTGTTTTATGTTATAGACTAGAGATGAAATAGTAACTAGCTGTTTGTGTTTTGTATACTCTCTTTCCTCCACATAGGATATATGCTGATGTGTACATACAAATAATTAGCTGACTCAGGATCATTGGAGATGCTCTTCCAGGAGATATTGCTATGTCCAGTTTCGATAAGCTTGGGAAAAGCCACACAGGGCCTTTGCATTGAAGAGCAGGGCACCAGCATGTATGCGGTAGCATTATCCAGTTCTTGCTATCTCATATAGGTACAGATCCTTTTCTTTTTTTGTTCAACGCAGGAACCTTTGTGTTTAAAAAGGAGGGAAATCAGCTAGATGATTTTATACATTCATTGCTTTCTTTTTATAGGGTCGGTATAGCAATAGAGGGAGATAAACTGTGCCTTGGAATCTGTTTTTGTGCGGCATAGGGTCTTATTTGCTTTTAGAAAAAAGGAGTTGGCTCTCGTTTCAAAAAAAGGGCAGATGATTGCTCTCATACATTCATTGGTTCCCGTTTCAAAAGTATTGTTTATGTACTGTAGCCACATCACAACTCCCCAAAAACACTGTTCGAGTGTTTACACCAACTTCAACTTGTGGTCTGGCAATTAAAGCAACGTCGGGGAATATACAGGCTGCATCGGACCCAACAACGTCAGAGAAGCACGTGGATCGTGATGTCCAGCTAAAGCGATTGGTGGGAGTGTCATTTAGCAATATGTTCAGGATGAGGCCTAGTGTTTTCGAGGAGCTTCAGGACAGGCTTGTTGTGGATTACGGGCTGCGGTCACATCGGGAAGTTTATTTGAAGAAAATGTTGGTCCTTTTTTTTATGGATATGCAGGATGCCCTAATTGTAAAAGAAAGGAATAAACCGTTTTGAGCACTCTGTGAGTATCATTCATAAGAGGTTTAACGATGTGTTACAGAGTGTAGTGGGCTTTGCTGTTGATATCATTGCATCATCTGATCTAACATATCAGACAGTGCACAGTGTTTATTCTTCTCCTTTGTTGAGCCTATTTCAACTTTTATTAACTTCTTTTAGCTACTACAGTGATTTTTCAGACGCTATAGTAAAAAAATGCCAAAAAGTCTTAGGCCATAAGCTCAACTGAGCGGGACCTTAATGCTCTCTTATTTTCGGCTATTCAGCCGATCATTTGTTTCAATTTTTTTCAAGCAAACACTATTTATTAGCTTAGCTAGCTATAGCTAAAAAATTATAAATGGTAGTGTTAAAAAACAGATCTTTGAGGGAGGTGTTTCTGTACTTTTTTTCAATAGTGATTTACATAATTTATAAAGCATGATGAACAATAGATAGATGTTATTTACCTCCTCATTTACTTTGAGATTAGTACTACTCTTATTAGAAAGAAAAATATAGAAACACTACTCGATCTTTAATCAGTAGTACTACCGATCCACTGCTCTTCATTGTTGGGTTAGGGTTAGCTACACTGATACAAATTAAAATTTTAACCGTGTAAACTAGAAAGCTATATGACCAAAATATTATGTATTATTACTACTAGTACGTAGCGTAGTAGAAAAAGAGTTTAAGTAATCTAATTTAATATAATGCACCACCATATAGTAAAAATAGTGGATAGTCTTACGTTTTTTAAGGCGATTGTCAATTTGTCATCTCGCCGCATTCCAATCGTAATCTACCACGCACGCGCGACACGAGAGGTGCCATGGCGATGGTTAACTTAATTAGAGCTTTGCCAACCGTAACATAGTTTAATGATATGGCATCTTGTCTTTTTCCTTGATAACCAGAGTTTGATTCCACCAACTACGGGTTGGATAGATTATTTGTATAGATTTTTCGCTTTAATTATTTGAGATTTAAACATGTAACCACTGGTTTACGAGTGAATACACCAGTTAATTATCGCACCCTTCGAAAAAAAACATGTAACCAGCGGTTTATCGAGCCATGTGCGCCGTCGATTAGTTAATGTGATGCCACTTGTGCAGTAACAAAAAGAAATTATTTAAAAAGCGTCCACTGGACCACCAACCTATCTAGCTGGTTCTGGTATCAGCATGTTGCTATCTAGTTTTATGATCAACTGACTAGGAGTAGGGACTTTCTTTTTAATTTTTCAAAATAATTTTATTTTTACTATAGTACTTAATTTTTAAATGAATAATTTTTTAAGATGGGATTTACAAATTAATTATAGTATATATTAAAACCCCAATATCTGTACCATCTAAAATTACAAGTGAGTATCTTTCGCTCCGTAATCTCTATCACAAACAACTAAAATTCAAAAATTTCAATCAAAAACTATAAACTACAAGTATATCAAATAGACCTATACACGGGAGGCATCGCTAATTACAAACCAAAGGTACTGCCTAACAACCAATCCCTTTCCTTTCAACTCAGCCAGCTTGCCTGAAAAAAAAAGGAAAGAAACTAAGAGAAACAGCTAGCAAGTACTGAAGGTATGGCGATGGTCCTGGATGCCTACCTCCAAAGCATGCTCACCGGGATCGGCAACCTAGGCGTCAAGCTTGGGTACCTCAAGAACTTCCTCGCCATTTACTTTGTTTTTTTATCAAGTTCCTCTGATTGATTCCATCTGTCATGTGAATGCTAGAGGTTGTATTTGTTTTCTACTGTTTTGTTTCAATTACTGACAGAGAGAGAAACATAGACAAACATGCGATGCAACTACTGACAGAAAACAGACAGAGAAACATGCGATGCAACTACTGACAGAGAGAGACAGACAAGAGGTGTGACGAAATTCACCAACATAAACAGACAAGAACTTCCTCGCCATTTAGTTTGTTTTTTTTATCAAGTTGCTCTGACTGATTCCATCTGGCATCTGTATGCCAGAGGCTGTATTTGTTTTCAACTGTTTTGTTTCAATTACTGACAGAGAGAGAAATATAGACAAACATACGATGTAACTACTGACAGAAAACAGACAGAGAAACATGCGATACAACTACTGAGAGAGAGACAGATAAGAGGTGTGACGAAATTCACCAACATAAACAGACAAGAACTTCCTCGCTATTTAGTTTGTTTTTTTATCAAGTTGCTCTGACTGATTCCATCTGGCATCTATATGCCAGAGGCTGTATTTGTTTTCTACTGTTTTATTTCGCTATATTGTGTTTTAAATGCAGCTGGTGGTGGTCGGCCAACGTGAAAAGTGTAGACAGCTGGAGAGGTGTACACATAGCCAGGCATGGCATCTGATGTCGATAAGCATTGACCGTGCCTCGAGAATGTGCGCTGTGGTTCCCGATAGAGCAGGGCTCCCCTGTGGTTCCCGATAGAGCAGGGCTCCCCTAATCCCCGACCCATTCAATGAAGTTCAAGTCCGCTATGCAAGTCCGAACAGTAAAAAAACTGCTACATTAAATAGTTTTTCTAATTACTTTACTTTCAAATAAAAATACATTTTTAAGATATTATCTACTATTTAATTATAATATAAATTATAATAAATTTATTTATATCAGTTAAAATTATATATTATTTTTTCTTCGTATAATTCTCTGCAAACTATTTCATACAAAAATCACACTTAATTAGAGCTTTCCCAATCGTGGTATAATCTAATGGTGTGGTATCTTGTCTTTCTACTCGATGATCAGAGTTTGATTTCCACTAATTATAGATTAGATAGATTATTTGTATGTATTTTTACTTTAATTATCTGAGATTTGAATATGTAATCAGTGGTTTACGAGTGAATACACTAGTTAATTATCCCAACCTCCCAAAAAAACATGACGAAGCATGCGTACCTAGAAGGAAGCAAATGATATTTAAAGGGTCACGTGACAACCTCCCAACCTCATGGCATTTTTTTCCGTACCTAGAACGAATTAAACATCTACCTAGCCAGCAAGGTCTCATCGATCCTGCTCGCACGCATGTGACGCCGCTACGTGCGCCGTCGATTACTTTGAGGCCCGATTGAGCAGTAACAAAAAGAATTTTTTTTGAATAATGTAACCGTGGATGTAAGGGACTTCTTAACATCAAAATCTAACATATAAAGTGAAATCTCTCCACTTTTAAGTTAGAGATAATTCATAAGTTGGATTTTTTGTCTTTCTATAATTAATATAGGACTATTTCAATAATCTCTCTTTTTACACATTAATATCTCTTAACCGTTCACTGATAGTCCATTTACCATTACTTTGCCATGTGCGCTGTCAATTTGTTATTACAATACCCCTGAGCTGGATCTATAATTAAATAATGTGATGCCACTTGTGCAGAAACAAATTTTTTTTTATGAATGTAACGAAAATAACGAACCAAGACCACATATATAAAGTGTCCACATGACGGGTCATTGAGCAACGCATGCACAAATACTGAGCTACTCTGACTCTCTGAGAGCGAGTCGTGAAGACCCATCCATCTCTCCAACCCAAGGCAAGGTACGTACCTAATCTTGGCTCCCAGCTCCCTCTATCTTGCAAGCTCTAGCTCCCCTATTTTCTGATCTACGAGCTTTGCTCTCATGGTTAAAATTTTGTCCGGCCGAATTTGCAATTTTTCAAGCATGTATGTCTTGTGTTAGCAACTAATGCCCGTCTTTTCTTCTAACAAATGTAATAAGGAGGATAGCTTCTGGTAAAATGATTGCTAGTATCGTTCTTCCTTTGTTGTTAGCAATTAATACTCGTCTTTTCTTGTAAGAATGTAATAAAGAGGATAGCTTCTGGTAAAATGATTGCTAGTGTTGTTCTTTCCTTGGTGACATGTATTTCGACTTTCAGCATTGGTACGTAAAATATTTAGCCAAAACTAATGACAAAGATGATGATTGGATTAACGTTATCGCAGCAAAAGGCAGGCAGCAAACCTGAAGTAATGGCGGTGGTCCTGGATGCCTTCGCGTCCTACCTCCAAGACATGCTCACCAAGATGGCGAGAGAAGAGCTGGGCATGCTTCTCGGTGTTTCCGGCGAGATCGACAACCTGGACGAGAAGCTGCGGAGCCTCAAGGACTACCTCGCCGACGCCGAGAGGAAGCGCATCACCGACCAGCACGTGCAGGGGTGGGTGAGGAAGCTCAAGGACGTCATGTACGACGCCACCGACATCCTCGAGCTCTGCCAGCTCAAGGCCATGGATCAACTGCACGACACGTCCTCCGCGGTAGGCATGGGTTGCTGCAACCCCTTGCTCTTCTGCCTGCGGAATCCGCTCTTCGCCCACGAAATTGGCAGCCGCATCAAGAAGCTCAACCAGAGGCTGGACGACATCTGCAAGACGGGTGCTGAGTTCAACTTCATCAGGCTGGAGACCTACCAGGACCGGAGGATGGCCCGAGCCCGACCTCGCCAAGAAGATCAGGTGTTGGACCGGTCGGGCGTGGTTGGGGAGAAGATCGAAGAGGATACTAGAGCGCTGGTGGAGAAGCTCGTGACAAAGGTGGAGGGAGACAAGGAGAATAATGATGGCATCATGGTGGTCGCCATCGTTGGTGTCGGCGGGATCGGCAAGACCACCCTCGCCAAGAAGGTCTTCAATGACGAGGCCATCCAACACAAGTTCGACAGGAAGATATGGCTGAGCGTCACACAAGACTTCGACGAGGCAGAGCTGCTGAGGACGGCCATCACCGCCGCCAACGGGGATCTCCCTGGCGCTGGCACTCGAGACAGGTCCCTACTTGTGCCGGCCCTTGTCGACGCTATTAGGGACAAGATGTTCTTTCTAGTGTTGGATGACATGTGGAGTGCAAGAGAATGGGACAGCTTGCTCAGGGCTCCCTTCAGTTACGGTGCCCCCGGTAGCCGAGTGCTCGTCACCACAAGACTCGACACAGTTGCTCGAGCGATGAAAGTCGTGCATCCTTACCACCGTGTTGACAAATTAGAGCCTGAAGATGCCTGGTCCATGCTCAAGAAGCAGGTCAGTCACCAATCTATTTATTTATTTATTTATTCACTATGCGATTCATTTACGATTTATTAAACACTGGCCCCGTGGCCCCGCGCAGCGATTAGTCGCTAGCGTTGAGCGATGGCTTCTGCGGCACTGTAGCAAGTACTGTAGCTACAATACAAAATTTTTTTGGTTTTTTGTTTTGTTTTTTTTCTGTATTTCTTTGCATCGTCTGCTCTAGATTAGCGTGCTATTTTTATTTTTATATTTTTTAAAATTTAATTATACCTAATAAATCAACTCAGCTACAGTAAAAAATAAGTCAGCTACAGTAAAATTTCAGCAAAAATCAAAAACCATCGCTATTCCGAACGCCCCCTAAAACTGTATCGCTAGTAGCGGATGGTTGAAATTTAAATTGGGCCCTCGATGCATTCTTAATTAATTTGTGCCTTTTGCTTTTTAGGATAGCATATATTGCCTTTTAGGATAGCATATATAGAAGCACAGATTATCGTACAAAATTATTCGTAATTAATTTGTTCAAAATTTGTACAAAATTAGTTTTTTGAACAAAATTAATTCGGTTGTACAAAATTGTTCGTGTTCATACAAAATTATTCTTAAAATTTTTTGTTCATACAATATTATTCTTACAATTTTTTTGTGCAAACTTTTCTTTTTTCTAAATAAATTGAACCAGATTTTCCGCCCTCTCTCTCTCCCCTCCTCTCACTCTCTCTCTCCAGTGGCCGGCAGTAGGGTCGCGACGCTGTGGATGGTGGTGGCTCGATGAGCCGGTGAGCCGGGATCTGGCGGCTGGTGGCATGGGGCCGGCTCGGCGTGGCAGAGGACGGACAACGGTTGCGCTGCTTAGGCAGAGGACAGCGCCCGGCGTGTTTCGTCGATCGCGTGTCCACACTGCCTATTTCAATCGTATTTCCTATTCCCCTCGATATACGTGCACATATCTCAAAGACAGATGAACGGTAGATAGGATACATGCATATGCCCATGCTGGAAAGAATGCACCTCCATGGAAGCACTAGCCTTTTTGCCCTAAGCGTTGTATACTCTTTCTTTTTTTCTAGCCAATGACAGATCTTCTACCCTATTCCCTCTGTTCAAATTTATAAAATGTATTTTTTTAAAATGATCTATTCCGTAAATATAAGACGAATTTCATATTCCAATGTAAAATTAGTGTAATGTTCTCTTTATACCCTAATATATATATACAATTTTATTTACTATTCTCTACATGTATGTATTAAATATAGTAATTAAAGATAATAATTAGGTGTAATTTAGTTATTTTTACTATCTCCTTACTTTATGTGCTAAGAAAAAATAGACCTTATAAGTTTGGACAGATGAAGTATTTTTAAAAAAGAAACACTGGTCTTATGAATATATATTTATTAATGAGCAGCTACTGAGCAAGAGATTTACGGAAACTAATAAGCACGATGTGTCGGTGCGCACGTTAGTCACGTGGTAGCTACTTGAGTGGCCAGCTCATTAATTTGTGCTGCCAGTAAATATATCTACTCATTAATTTCACGGTGATATCAAGATATCTGTCTGCGCGATCGTAGCTTTATATAATTAACACACAATTCTATGCTCCATTTGACAATTCAATTTACTAGTGCACTGACTTTTATTAGTTTCTTTTTTTTATTAGGAAAAAATTGGCGCAAGCCACTACCAATATACTAATTGATATTAATTAGATGGGTTTAACTGCGTGCAGGTAGTCTCGAGTGAGATAGATGAACCTGATGTTGATACGCTAAAGGATATTGGAATGAAAATTATAGCAAAATGTGATGGTTTACCGCTTGCAGTAAAAGTAATGGGAGGACTCTTGTGCCAAAAGGAGAAACGACGAGGTGATTGGGAGAAGGTTCTTAATAATTCTATATGGTCAGTATCCGAAATGCCCCAAGAGCTAAACTATGCAATATACTTGAGCTATGAAGACTTGCCTCCTTATATGAAGCAATGTTTTCTGCACTACTCCCTTCTCCCTAAAAATACAAAGTTCAAAAATGATACAGTTGTTAGCATGTGGATTAGTGAAGGATTTCTTCAAGGAAACCCAGATGAATTTGAAGAATTAGGAAGTGAGTGCTATAAGGAGCTAATATTGAGGAACCTTATAGAGCCAGATACAATGTATGCTGATCAATGGATTTGCAACATGCATGATGTTGTTCGCTCATTTGCTCAGTATATGGCCAGAGACGAAGCACTAATATCTCACAGTGGTGAAACTGATATTATTAGTAAACCGAGTTCACAGAAATTTCTTCGGTTGTCTCTAGAAAGCAAAGGATTGGAGTCAGATGAGTTAGAGTGGAGTTTTTTACATGCACAAAAATCATTGAGAACACTAATATCAATTGGCCATATAAAGATTAAGCCTGGTGGTTCGTTGATTACTTTATCAAGCCTACGAACTCTACATATAGAATCTGCAAATGTTGCTGTATTAATTGATTCTCTGTATCATCTCAAGCACTTGAGGTATCTATCCATAAGAGAATCTGATATATCTATATTACCGGAAAACATCGGCAAGATGAAATTTCTACAGCACATTAGCCTTTATGGTTGTAAAAGTTTGGTAAAACTTCCTAATAGCATGGTAAAGATACGGCAGCTGAGGTTTCTAAGTGTTAATCACACAAGTATAAAAGATGTACCTAGGGGTATCCGTGGTCTAACAAATTTGAGGAAATTATTTGGGTTTCCAGCACACATAGATGGTGATTGGTGTAGTTTAGAAGAGTTGGGGCCACTTTTCCAGCTCAGGCTTCTTGGGTTAAAGGGTTTGGAGAATGTATCTGTTGCCTCATTCGCCGCCAAGGCCAAGCTTGGTGAAAAGGCGCATCTTGTCGATCTGTTCTTATGCTGCACAAGTAGATTGGGAGATGATGGGCTGGTTAAAGAGGGAGAAGGCGTTTTTGAGGAAGAGCAGCGACGAATTGAGGAGGTGTTTGATGAGCTCTGCCCTCCGTCGTGCTTGGATAATCTTGACATCGTAGGATATTTTGGTCGGCGGCTCCCAATGTGGATGATGTCGATAGCAGCCGTGTCCCTCAAGAGCTTGAGGATTCTAATGTTGGAGGACCTGGCCTGCTGCACCCAACTCCCTGATGGCTTGTGTCAGCTCCCCTGTTTGATGATCTTTCAGATCGACCGCGCTCCAGCCATCAAGCGTGTTGGGTCTGAATTCGTGCAACAGCTCTACCAGCACCATAGTCACCACCCTTCATCCCAGGTGGCTACGTTTCCGAGATTGCACACGATGAAATTAATAGGAATGGTGGAATGGGAGGAGTGGGAGTGGGAGGAGCAAGTGCAAGCCATGCCTGTCTTAGAGGAGCTTCTTATCAATGGTTGCAAGTTGAGACATGTTCCTGCTGGCCTTGCCTCCCATGCAAGGGCTTTGAAAAAATTATACATATACAGTGTTCAACACCTCAACTCTCTGGAGAACTTTGCTTCTCTCGTTGAGCTTGAGGTGTATGAGAACCCTGACATCGAGAGGATCACTAATCTCCCTAAGCTGCAAAAGCTTGACATCAGTTGCTGCCCAAAGCTGAAAGTATTGGAGGGCATGCCTGCACTCCAGAGGCTCGAGCTATGGGATTTCGACATGGAAACTCTCCCGGGATACCTGAAAGATGTAAACCCAAGGCATTTGGAGCTAGACTGCAGCCTAGAGTTGCTCACCTCTATAGCCGCGGGACAATCTGGCCTAGAGTGGGAAAGGTTGAGTCATATCCAGCATGTCAAGGCCTATGCCAACGATGGAGACAATAAGAGGAAATGGTACGTGCGGTACACAAGAGATCCATACAATTTGGAGACAAACATCGGCCGCTCTTCCACATCTAGAGGTAAATTAGCACACCAGCTGATTCATCTTAATTTGCTGGCTTGCTCTATTCATTTAATTTGTTTCCTTAATTTCCGCCTGTTCATTCCATCTTTCATCCGTACGCTTGAGTCTGAATTTGTTTCCCACCGTTTCATTTCTCTTAACAGCATCAGAGGATGAAGAGGAATAGGAGCCATACTCCGATCGGAAGAACAGGAGAGGAAGGCAAGAATATCAAGGAGGCAAATGAAGTGCCCTCGATCATTTTCAACCAGACCAGGATCATTTTCTTGGTACGCGTGCACCAGCCCTTTGTATTCGCAGCACATCACTGTTCCCTCATCATCATGATTTTTAATTTTTAATCTTTGGTATGGTAGAGCGAATTAAGAATATAAGTGTGAAACTATTGTGATGCCAAACTACGCAATCAAAAAAAATTTGATAAGGGCAATCAATTAAGTGACACCCATAATCAGCATGCATCGAACAATCATAACGATACACACCTTTGACATTTTCGCGTCAATGGAAGCTATCGCTGCGTAACGGCTTCGACATTTTCACTGGGTCACACCTTTGCCAAGCCAACGGAAGCGTAGCATCATCTATCAAACGCTGATTGTGATTTGTATCATGTCTTTATTAAGCTGGTCAGCATTATGATAGTTTATGCAATGCTACAGAAAGAAATAGAGATACGAGTGTTCTGATGGCAAGAATGAGTTTAATACGTTGTTAATTTGTGTATTTAGCCTCACTTGAATATCTGGTGCTTGTTTCCTGCGGATACTTGAATATCTGGTGCTTGTTAGCATCCAAATGGTCAAGGAAGCCGAAAACACTTGTCAGATACTCCATTGAGAGAGTTAAGAAAGCTTTGCTGTGTTGACACCACGACGAAATAAGGAGCTAGCCTCATCGCCTGTCAATAAACAACTCCTGCAATTCAATTACAGCCTCAAGCACCGTATCAGAGAGGTTGATCGATTGGTCTAACCTTTTATAGGTGACGGAATTGACCAACAGGATGCAACGGTGCGTCCGTCCTGATCACTAGCTGCGATGGCGATGGCTCTGCAAAGGCACAAAAAGATCTGTACAGATTACGGGGTTAGATGGCCCTTGTATTTGTTGCTTCTTTTTTTTTCTTATTCTATAAGAATACTATAGATTCTATTAATACGTAGATTGAAATAATACATATAGATTGAAAGGTTATATCTATAAGGAAGGTAAGACAGATTGAATAAAGAAAAAGGAATCGGTGATTGGAATGATAAACAAAGATGGATAGGGATCTATTCTTCGGTTTTGTTTTTCCAATATTGGCACTTATCGACGTATAGAATAGATCTGCTTCTCTTTCTTCTTACAAGCGAAAAGAGATGCCACAGGGCCAGTACGTGATCAAGCGAAAAGAGGAAAAAAATGGTGGTCTGCCAAAGAGGGCACATGCGCCTAAGCGGGCCTGCGGTGCAGCGGCCCGTAAGCCTTCCACCGTTGGAAGCGGGCGGTATACGCTGCTCTGTGAAGCCAGCCTCACGCGGTCCCCGCCACTCCAGGTGCTGCGACGCCCGGACCTACGCCCAAGCGCCAGCAGCCCACTACGCAACTTGGAACGGGCGGGCCGCAGAATGCAACCGCATGCCCAGGCACAACGCGCCACACCAGGCATCCGCACCACCTTAGCGCCCCCGCTCGGGTGACAAGCCACCGCTACCTGGCTCGGCGAGCAAGTCGGTGTGGAGCGAGTATTTGAGCTGGTCTGTTGCTCTTGGAATAGGCGGTGTGGTACTAAACACGAGCGAAGGATTTAAGTTGGTCTTTTGCTCTTCGAACAGGCGGTGTGAGTATTTAAGTTCGGCCCGTTTCGCTGAAAGCCGCTTCAGCAATCACAATCAGTGCTTGCGAGTTGTTGACTTTATGGATTGGAACCGAGACATGACTGAAATTGTATTTGGTGTTCGAAGATTGACCTCTCGGCTTTTTGTGTTACCTGCAGCGTTGCCGTTTGACTTGCTAGGTTGCTATGAGCGCACTTATGGATTTCTTGCTGTTAATTGTTCTATTGTAGCATCGATTATAAAGCAATGTTTAAACTCTCAGATAATTCATCATTGGCGTGAAACAAATGATGAGGACGACCTGAACCAAGAGAATGCTGCAGGTTACATTACATGGTGAACCAACAGCTCAACAAAGAACTCACTCAAAACAGTCAAATTGGGATCATGGCGCTACAACAGAGTATGCTATATTGGCCATGGGCACGAACAATCCTCCCTATGATTCCCTAGTTGAGTCATCTAGATGCCCACGTCAATGGTTATAACATTCATATTTTCATATGTAGTAGTTCATTTTTTTTTAGAAATTTCAATCTTCTTTTCCATCACCTATACATATGCTTTTCAAACCTCTTAAGAATACAACTAATGAGCTGTCAGCTATATTGCTGATATATACAACATTCAAGTTTTCTTACGTAGTAGTCCATTATTTTTCAATCATTCATGAATATGATTTTGCAAGCCTGTTAAGAATACAACCAATGTGCTATGTCTGCTATATTGCTGCTATACATTACATATTAACATTGTATTAATGTGGACTTTTGATGGGACATTGGTGCTGTGTCAAGTTACATTAGAATGTTATTTTAGGAGGAAAGTAGTCAACAGATAGGTCAGTGAAATTGAATTGTTCGCCGACTTTTGTTCTGGGCCGTGGTGAGCTAACCGTATGTTGGTCCAAGCAGTGTTCGATGCTGGGAAATTAGCTGAATTCAGTCTGGGCCGAATTAGTGGTCATTTCGAATCCAAACGGGCCGCTCTAGTTTTATCCGAGGTCTACGTTGAACGGGTCAGAAATTTCTGTAGTGTGGGCCTTAATAGGCCATCGCCTTCTTTATGGGCTTGAAATTTCTTTAGTCTATTGTATGAAAATTGAGTCCATCGACACACACATGGTTAAGGATACAGCACTTACAAGTAGCATAGATTTCACGATTTCCTAAAAGCATGAGTAAAGTTCAAGGCAAAGTAAGTAAACAAAAGATCACCTTTACTATTGCAGTACTATCGGTGTGCTGTGTTAAGGCAATCTTATTGATGTATAATTTGATGCTCATACAAAAACAAAATTTACAAGTTATCCAAAAACCTCAATGGAGAAATATCGATATGTCAGTCTTAAGCAATGCTGCATAAGCAGGTGTCTTAAAAAAACTAAGTTGGTCGAGCAATCATTTCGCCAGCACAACATATTCCCATTCTACCCCATATGCTCTATCGGCATGTGGGATCTCTGCCCATCACCTTTTCATATGTGGTCAGTATTAACTCTCATCTATAATCCTAACGCCCTAATAATGGAGAATGAGGTGCTCTTTGCACGATGCCAAACACAAGGTGAATGAAAGTTGATAGGTACATATGGATGTCAAATTCATATCTTTTCCTACAAAACGCAAATCCATTTCTTTCTTTCTTTCTACTATGACAACGGAAATAAAGTGAGGTGTGGTGTGAAATGAAGTGAGGTGAGGTGTGGCGTGGCGTGGAAAGATCTCCATGTCGGAGTGTGAGATGAAGCGAGGTGTGGTGCGGTGCGTGCGACTTCCGTGGAGGCTGCTACATATGACAGCGGAAATTAAGGGCTAATGACACAAAAGCATCCAAAAATCTGTGATAGCTAACTATTACAGAAGATTTGTAGTTAAAATCATCTGCGATAGTTGACTATCAGAACCGTCTGTGATAGTTGACTATCACAGAAGGTTGTAGATAAAATCATCTGTGATAGTTGATATATGTGCTGAATACAAAAAAAATGGTAGTGTGTGAAACCATGGAGTTGGCCTAAGTAGTTTAGGTCTTATATTTGCTGAAAATGTGAAGTGGATCAAGTGTTAATTCACTAATGAGTCAATGGGTGTGAACGCTTTGAGAAGTGTACATGTGTAAGTGTAAAATCCGATGTGGTGTTGGGTTAACAGGTTAGCCTATATAAGTAGATGAAACCCAACTAAAAGTGTTGGTTAGGGTTTTCCTTGTGAGTTTCCATATATAAGGAGGGAGAGAGGTGGCTAGGTTAAGTTTTTAGGGGAGTTTATGCCTAACCTTGTGAGGAGTTAAGATTCTTGAAAAGAACTTTGTGGTAGATGTGAAAGGTTCTTGTAGCTAAATTTTTTGTTATCCTTAGACTTTATGTGTGGCTGTAAATATTCATCGTCAAGTATCAATAGAAATCAAAATTCATCCAAGTATTTCCCTTTTGTGCTCAAGTAATGAAATCTTGATTTGACTTGGTTTTTGGTGCTTTCTCTTCTCTCCTTGATCTTGTTGTGTGCCAAGGATGTGTAAGAGATGAAGATGTATCTTAGAGACAGATCTCATCCATCTAGACACTTGTATTTGCAAGTTCTTGTATTTACCTAATTTTGGCTCAAGAAGGGGTGATTTTGGAGTTTTAGTGTTGTGGGCTTGGCTTGAGTTCATACTGTGATCTAACTTGCTATGATATGTGAGAACTCATCCAAGATCATTTAGATCATCAAGAATTCACGAGCAAGAGCAGATCGAGATTTCACTCTTTTGATCGGTTTTGGAGAACCCTTCATTCGAATAGAGAAAGATCATAACTTTGGTAATGATTTTCTTAATCGTTAATTGGAATAGATTCTTGACATCCGTTTAAGTCCTGCAATAATCGAAGTCCGATGCTTCCTCTGTATCAAACATCAGAACTCTGTCTGTTTGATTTCCTTAATGAAATCGAGGGCTTGCCGCTCGACACTGCTCCAAACGGTTTAAGCTTTTGATTTTTTTTAGTTTTTAGTTTATTTAAACTAGAAGTCATTTAGAACATATCAATTTTTAATTTCGACTTATTTTAGTTTTTTATGATATAATAATTTTTATTTTTTCTAAAATACTAACAACTGATATAATATAATTTTAGCTAGAAAATCAGAAGTCTAAGGCCTCGCTCAGCTTCTTCGATCGCGGTGATGGAAAAACAAGGGCGTCTGGAGCAGGAAAGTCAGGCCATGCACGCGTGGTCCGGGAGCAAAGATTTAAGGAAAATCCCAACACATTCCTTTAACTGAATTTAAGCTGTCCTTGTTTCTCTCTTGGACGCCAAGAGAGAAACAAGGAAAAATAAGAGAGGTGCACAATTAACACGTTGCACGCCAAAGGAAAAAAGAAAGAAAGAAGGAAGACCTTTAATTCGTATACTAACATACATGGGGAGACAGTTTAGTATATGTCGCCCTCGGTCATTTTGTTTTTTCCCACAAATCAAGTAGACCCCATCTAGCTTGGCACTGTGAACGACGAAGACAGCTTGCCACTTGGTTTCTTCCCACAAGTCAAGTAGACTCCACCTCTAGTACCCTTGGCTCGAGTGAACACAGGCTGACGGACTAGATGGTCCTTTTTTTTTCTTCTCCCCGGCCCATCCAAGATTGAGATACCATTGGCTCGAGGCCTCCCACGCAGCAACCACCATAGAAAGCATGAGAAATTACGCTACCTACCGACCGAGACCGTGGAGTTTGCCATGGGAAGCCTCCTCCCCACCCTCGCCGAGCTTGGTATATGTCGCTCTCAGTCACTCGATTTCTTCCCACAAGTCAAGTCGGCTCCATCAAACTTGGCACTGTTAATGATAAAGACTACCATCACCACACCACTAGTACCCTTGGCTCGAGTGAACACAGACTGACCGACTAGATGGTCCTTTCTTTTCTTCTCCCCGGCCCACCCAAGATTGATATACCATTGGCTCGAGGCCTCCCACGCAGCAACCACCATAGAAAGCATGAGAAATTACGCTACCTACCGACCGAGACCGTGCATCCATAGAAAGAAGAATGGCTGCCAACTCATCATCTCCCAACTCATCGGCTGACTTGCAAAGAGAGAAGTTTTGGTCCTGTTCTTTACGGTTTCTAAAAATCGTTTTTGATTTTTGCTACAGTAACTAACTTTTAAACGGAGTATTTTTTTAAGATAGGGTCTACAAGTTAATTATAGTACACGTTAAAAAACTAATATCTGTATCATCAAAAATTGCAAGTGAGTATCTCTCTTTCCGTAATCTCTGTCGCAAACAGCCAAAAAGCCATCAGCCACAGCCAAAAGCCATCAGCCGCAGTAAAAAAAGAACAGACCCTTTGTTTATTGTTGCGTCGGGACGACACCTAAAAAAAGGATGTATTGGTTGCGTGTCCAATTTTTATCCCCAATTTACTGTCTCTATCCTGTCGCAAAAAAGGATTCTGCAGGGGCCGTCCCGTTTTTGTCCGAGCGTGGGACGCGAGATGATTCTTTTGGTTGCGACAGGATAGAGACCGTAATACCTACGATCAAAAACGAATGTGGAAACTTACTCAAGATAATTTCTATTTGATAAAAGAAACTTTGTGGTTGGGATAGAAAATATGATGGGTGACTGGAACTCTGATTTGGATTTTTCCTAGATAGATGGAACCCAATGATTATAACATATGGATGCAACCCTAGATGGTCCCTTTTTTCTTCCCTCCGGCCCATCCAAGATTGAGATACCGTTGGCTGGAGGCCTCCTCCCCATCCAGCAACCACCATACAAAGCATGAGAAATTGCGCTACCGACCGACCGAGACCGTGTGTCCATAGAAAGAAGAATTAGTACTTGCAAAGAGAGAACTCATCGTCTGACTTGCAAAGAGAGAAGTCTTTCTTTATTGTTGCATCGAGACGACACGCAAGAAAGGATCCTGATTTTTTCTGGATAGATGGAACCCAGTGATTACAATATATGGATACAACCCTAGTAACAAATATAGCATATAGTGTACGGAATCATATAACAGATGGATAAAACTTAGACCGTAATTATTATTATATACTCTTACAATCTTTAAAAATATAGTTTAGTTAAAATATTAAGTCTTAAGATTTCTAAAAGTGTATTTTAAAATTGTAGCTTTTTGAAAATAAAAGAACTCGAGTCTTTCTTTGTTAAGTCTTACATCTATAATATTTTATCATGTATGTTGACTCGTGGAGCATGGCTGATTGTGCTCACCCTCGCTCACTAAAACAATTCAAAGCCTTCTGATCAAGACTCCTATGCCTACTATGCCGCGTCTAGACTAGACGGAGACGAAGATGGCGGAATCTAGCTACACTCGCTAAGGTTTCCACCACCATGGTGTTTTATCCACTCACTCCAAAGGCCCCCTCTTACGTCCCACAGAGGCTTCCATCCAGCACTCATCACATGCTCAACCGGATGACGCAACCAGCATTGGGTTGATGCAAATTAATTGATATTATAGCTTATAGTTGCACTATTTCACATTGAGAGGTTATCACAAGATTCAATATTTAAGACTACCTGAGCTATTTTACCATAAAATACACTGTCGTGCTCTATCCATACCAACCTTACTTGCCATCGGTCTAGATATAAAGCAAGTTTAGAGTTTTGGGATTATAAAATACCATTTTCTAGTCAACATAATAAATAAAGAAGCTAAAGACCTCATTCGTTTGACAGTGACCTCAACTTAATTTCTATATATAGAGCGAATTATCACACACAATTTTTGAGCCATCTCTCCAACCCAAGGCACCAAGGCAAGGTACGTGTGTAATTTTGGCTCCCTCTGTTTGTCTTGCAAGCTATAGCTCCCCTATTTTCTGATCTCCGAGCTTTGCTCTCATGGTTAAAATTTTGTCCAGCCGGCTTTGCAATTTTTCATGCATCTATAGCTCTGTCTTGTTGTTAGCAATCAATGCTCATCTTTTCTTCTACGAAATGTAATAAAGAGGATAGCTTCAGGTAAAATGATTGCTAGTATTGTTCTTCCTTGGTGACATGTATTTCTATTTTCAGCACATGCACGTACGTAAAATATCTAGCCAAAACTAATGACAAAGATGATGTATGGATTAACTTTGTCACAGCAAAAGGCAGGTAGCAAACCTGAAGTAATGGCGTTGGTGCTGGATGCTTTTGCATCCTACCTCCAAGACATGCTCATGAAGATGGCGAGAGAAGAGGTTGACATGCTGCTCGGTGTCTCCGACGAGATCAATAGATTGGGCGCCAAGCTTGGGGACCTCAAGAAGTTCCTTGCCGACGTCGATAGGAAGAACATCACTGACCAGAGCGTGCAAGGGTGGGTGAGGGAGCTCAAGGGCGCCATGTACGACGCCACTGACATCCTCGATCTCTGCCAGCTCAAGGCCATGGAGCGGGGTCCATCCACAGCAAACATGGGGTGCTACAACCCCTTGCTCTTCTGCCTGCGGAGTCCCCTCTTCGCCCACAACATCAGCAGCCGCATCAAGGCCCTAAACCAGATGCTGGACGGCATCAAGGAGCGGAGCGCTGCCTTCAGCTTTGTTAACCTCGGTTTCTACGAGCATTGTAACAGCAAGGCACATGCCTCTCGTCCTGCCAGCCGCGAAACATCAGGGGAGCTTGACCGGTCAGGTGTTGTCGGGGAGAAGATTGAAGAAGACACAAGAAAACTGGTACAGATGCTAACAAGAATTGAGAGGGAAACCAACCGTGAAAATAGCAAAATAATGGTCTTGGCTGTTGTGGGCGTCGGCGGGATCGGCAAGACCACCCTCGCCCAGAACATCTTCAATAACGACACCATCCAACGTGAGTTCCACAAGAAGATATGGCTGAGCGTCAACCAAGACTACAACGAGGCTGAGCTGCTGAGGAGAGTCATCACAGAAGCTGGGGAAGACCACCGTCGTTCTGGAGACGCAAAAGCCACGCTTCAGCGAACCCTCAAGGATGCCTTGAATAGGCAAAAGACCTTACTAGTGATGGATGATGTTTGGAGCGAACAAGCATGGGAGGCTGTGCTCAAAACACCATTGATCAATGCCGTTACTGAAGGCAGTCGAGTCCTCGTCACCACGAGATATGACACGGTCGCCCGAGGGATGAAAGCCAGGGAGCCCTACCACCGTGTCGACACATTAGGACCTGACGATGCCTGGTTATTGCTCAAGAAGCAGGTCCGTACTTCCGGTGATTTGTGCTGCGTGTAACTAGCAAGATCACTCAATTTTTTGGTCTTCGGATCTTCATCAAGATTCACGCTCAAAATGGTTCAAAAAACTTCCAAATTGGAAAACTTTCAAATGATATGAAAACTTCTAACTGGTTCAAAAATTTTCAAATGATTCAAAAAAAACTTTTGATTCAAAAGCTTTCAAATGATTTGAATAACTTTCAACTTATTGAAATAACTTTCGGTTCGAAAACTTTCAAATGATTTAGATTCAAAAAGTTTCAATTTATTCAAAAAAGTTTCAAATGATTCCAAAATTTCAACTCAAATCTTCTATTTTCATTTAGAATTTTTATGAAATTGTTTGGGGAGACAGATGATATTCATTGGATATTGATTCAATGGTTCGAAATTTGATTACTTTTTAACAAAATAGTACTATAGTGTTCCCTAGATAACTCCTTAAATCTATCGGTTTAAACTGCTTGCAGGTAGTCTCAAGTGAGCTGGATGAACCTGAGGTTGATATGCTAAAGGATATTGGATTGCAAATTATAGCAAGATGTGGTGGTTTGCCACTCGCTGTCAAAGTAATGGGAGGACTCTTGTGCAAGAGGGAGAAGCAGCGACGTGATTGGGGGAAGGTTCTGAATGATTCCATGTTAGTATCCGAAATGCCCCAAGAGCTAAACTATGCAATATACTTGAGCTATGAGGATTTACCTCCTTATATGAAGCAGTGCTTTCTACACTACTCCCTTCTCCCCAAAAATACGAAGTTCTTTGATGATACAATTGTTAACATGTGGATTAGTGAAGGATTTCTTCAAGGAAACCCAGATGAATCAGAAAAATTAGGAAGCGAGTGCTATAAGGAACTAATATTGAGGAACCTTATTGAGCCGGATACAACATACGCTGATCAATGG
Source organism: Melocanna baccifera (assembly GCA_036346265.1). NCBI lineage: Eukaryota > Viridiplantae > Streptophyta > Magnoliopsida > Poales > Poaceae > Melocanna > Melocanna baccifera. The sequence goes on along the minus strand of JAYEVJ010000136.1, from coordinate 24,580 downwards.
GTTTGCAACATGCATGATGTTGTTCGCTCATTTGCTCAGTATGTGGCTAGAGATGAAGCACTAGTAGCTCACAGTGGCAAAACTGATATTATCAGTAAACTTAATTCACGAAAGATTCTTCGGTTGTCTGTAGAAAGCAAAGAATCTGAATCAGATGAGCTAGAATGGAGATTTTTAGAAACACAGAAATCATTGAGAACATTAATATCAATTGGTCATTTCAAGATTCAATCTGGTGATTCATTGATTACTTTTTCAAGACTACGGACTCTACATATAGAATCTGCAAATGTTGCCGCATTGGTTGAATCTATGTGCCAACTTAAGCACCTAAGGTATATGTCCCTAAGATACACCGATATATCTGGACTACCGGAGAACATCAGTAAGATGAAATTTCTACAACACATTAGCCTTTATGGTTGTGAAAATTTGTTGAAACTTCCTAATGGCATTGTAAAGCTAGGGCAGCTGAGCTATCTTAACCTTATTGACACAAGTATAAGTGCTATACCTAGGGGATTCCGTGGTCTAACAAATTTGAGGAAACTACGTGGGTTTCAAGCCCACATGGATGGTGATTGGTGTAGTTTGGAAGAGTTGGGGCCACTTTCCAAGCTCAGGCTTCTTGTATTAGTGGGTCTGGAGAATGTATCTGCTGCTTCGTCCGCCACAAAGGCCAAGCTTCATGAAAAGGTGCATCTTACCATTTTGGACTTATGTTGCACAGGCAGATTGGGAGACGATGGGATGGTCAAAGAGGGAAAAGGCATCTCTAAGGAAGAGCAACTACGAATTGAGGACGTGTTTGATGAGCTCTACCCTCCGCCCTGCTTAGATTATCTTAGCATCCGAGGATATTTTGGTCAGCGGCTCCCAATGTGGATGACTGTCCTCAAGAGCTTGAGGATTCTAATGATGGATGACCTAGCCTGCTGCACCCAACTCCCTAATGGCTTGTGTCGTCTCCCCTATTTGAAGATCCTTCAGATCTGCCGTGCTCCAGCCATTGAGCGTGTTGGGTCTGAATTCCTACAGCAGTTCTATCATCACCATAGTCATCATCCTTCATCCCAGGCGGCGGCTGCGTTTCCGAGACTACACAAGATGTACTTAGGAGGAATGGTGGAATGGGAGGAGTGGGAGTGGGAGGAGCAAGTGCAAGCCATGCCTATTTTGGAGGAACTTCTTATCAAAGGTTGCAAGTTGAGGCGTGTTCCTCCTGGCCTTGCCTCCCATGCAAGGGCTTTGAAAAGGTTACTCGTATGCAATGTGCAACAACTCAACTCTCTGGAGAACTTTGCTTCTATCGTTACACTTCAGGTCTATGAGAACCCCGACCTCGAGAGGATCATTAATCTCCCCAAATTGCAAAAGCTTGACATCGGCTGCTGCCCAAAGCTGAAGGTATTGGAGGGCATGCTTGCACTCCAGAGGCTCGAGCTGTGGGATTTCAACATGGAAACACTCCCGGGATACCTGCAAGATGTAAAACCAAGGCATTTGCTGCTGGACTGTAGCCTAAAAATGCTCACTTCCATAGCTGAGGGAAAATCTAGCCTACAGTGGGAGAGGTTGAGCCATATCCAGCATGTCAAGGCCTATGCACATCAGAGGGAATGGTATGTGTTATACACAAGAGATCCATACAACTTGGAGACAAATATCAGCTGCTTTAGCATATCTGGAGGTAAATTAGCACAATTGCTTCGTCTTAATTTGTTGCCTTGCCCTATTCATTTAATTTGTTTCCTTAATTTCCACTTGTTGATTCCATCTTTTATCCTGAATTCTCTTGACAGCATCAGGGGATAAGAGGAATAGGAGACATACACCGTTTCCGTATGAGGCATGCTTGCTTGCAAAATAATGAAGGCATGCTTGGTTGTAGAAAAATGAAGTGGCCTCGATCATTTTATTTCCCTAACTTGTTCAACTAGACCAGGACCATGCACTGATAGGCTTGTTCCTATTAGAAATGAAAACATGTTACTCTTCTCGATAAATAAAGAAAAACTATCTTACAAGGCTGGCCCAATGCTCATTGCATAGCCTCTCAGACTTGTGCATGAGAGAAGAGCAAAATGGTGCTCTGCTGCTGCTTGGGACCCCATCGTCTCATCAAGAAATCCTACCAGTCAACTGAAGTTCTAATACCACCTGATGAGGCGATCGGGTCCCGATCTTCCGATATGATGATAACTTTGATTTAGAGGAGAATAACTTTGACGATGCAGGCTTCTAACCGGTCACAACCAGAATACCAAGCAATCGCTAAACCACACTCTGAGTTGTTATCAGCCGTGCCAAGAACGTAGTTGACCTGACCATGAAGTTCTATTCCTGCATGCAATCGAAGAACGTGCAAAAATAAGATAACAAGCAATCTGAAATTACAAATATTTATGAATTACTGATAAGATATGATTTTAAATAAGAATCTTAACTGGGTGGTCTAGTCGACATATGCAAAAGATACAAGTTGCAACAAAAACAAACTAAACATAAACGAAATTCAATGAAACTAGAAGGGTGTGGCCTCCTTAAATAAGACAGGAGAACCCACACATAACTAAGAAATAAGGGAGTGGTACTATTTATGGCACTATTCATGTGAATAATACCACCATGAATAGTACAGGTCAAGAGGAGATGTCTTCCCCTCAGGCCCAGGCATTACAAGGCCCAATTTAGCCCAAACAGATGATGTAGCACCTTATTTTGATAATTGTGATATGTACAGAAGGAATTTAGAGGTGAGGCTAGATGCGTTGGAAAAAGGATGAGATAAGCTTTCTATTAAATACTCGTGGATCTCAAACAAACTCCGTATGTGAAAATTATAAACGTTTGAAGTCGATCATTAGGTGAATCCGAATTGATCTGGAGGTCGAATTGGATTTCAAAATGTGTCTCACTTGAACTCTTGCTTGAATTGGTCCAAAAATGAGGTGGTGACATTGAGAAAGAGTTAGGGGAGATATCGACTTGGTTTTGATATGCTGGTTGGCTTCTCTTTAGATAGACTCCAACCACGAGCTCGTAGTGTTGATGCAATCCTCCTTATATAGCTGTGCAAATATATATTTTTATCATTAGTTAGCATCATATAGTTCATACAATATAAAGGCACTGCTGAAAACGAGTTCACCTGATAATTTAAGTGAAGTATACAAGCTCTTGTAATTGGAATAGCAAGCATAGCAAATATGGTTGTAACCATAGGGGTCATATCCTCATCATCTACACCGTTTGTTCTATTCTTTTGCTTTTTTCAGAGACACCATCCGTTCTAGTTAACTAGCAAAATTTCTCGCGTAATTACGCTGCTAGATATTACAACACATTATATTATTTATATAACTCTATGCTTTTAAAAAATATACATGTATTTCTTATACAATGTAATAGTTGTAATATATACATATGATTAATCTGTACAGTTATAATCTGGTTTAACTAAAATAATTAAGTGTTTATATATCTTCTCTCTATGTGGATTAGCGAGATAATTTCTAAGATTTTTTTTCTAATTTAAAGATTATTGTAGGATTTTATAAACATCTAAAGCGATAAGGTACTTTGAATATCACTAATTGCCCCGTTCCCTGCTGTCTGAGTGGCCAGTCCATTGATTTGTGCTGCGAGCGAGTAGCTAGATCTACTCAATAATATATGTATTATGCTTCTTAATTTCATGGTGATAAGAAAAAAAAGAGATGATCAAGTAGTACATGTCTGCATGCAAGATCACAGCTTCAAATAATTAACGGACAATTATTCTACACTTCACTACTTCACTTGACAATTCAATCTAGCACAGTGACCGTTGAGGCGACCTTAAGTTTTTTTCCAACAACTCGCATGAACAACAAGGTAAAAAAAGCACTCAATTAAATTAAAATATATATTAGCCGAGTATAGTGAATACAAACAGATCAGGTTGATGTTAAAAGCACTGTTTGCTTTGTGCCATGTAAGGCAGGCGGTACTCCTTTCAATGTTTTGCTCTAGCAAACTCTCAGAGCTTGGCCTCATCCTTGATTAGTGTTGAGATCTCACGTTGTATTGAAAGATTATTTTGGAAGATGCGTCTATTTCATTACCTCCACCATTGTCAAAGGACAAGGATGATGGGTGCATTCGCAGTCTATGTGAGGCTGATCAACGGGTCGACTCGCTTGAGCCACCAGTGTTCAATTGTCATCGGTTGGCCTCAGTTTGTTGGGTCAAGCAACGGTAGGTGCAACCATTTTGCTATTTGGTTCCATATCTGTCAGATTGTTGGGCAGTCAATGAAGAGGTGCGTTGTAGTTTCAAGGTTTCTATTGCACATTTGGCAAAAGTAGTTGTTTGACCATCCTTGAAACTGTAGTCTTTGACCTGTTCAGACTTTATTCTACAACACCAACCAAGTGAATAACTTACAGTGCGAGGGCGCCCAAGCTTTCCAAATGATGGTTTGGTATGAGGTTCGAACTGATCCTAGAAACTATGCTCGATAGGCCGAGAACGCTGAATAAGTGCCATCGATAGTTAGTTTCTATTGGATCTCATCCTCAATCTCTGGATTGATGTCAATCTGTTGTACCTTGCCTGGCCCATAGGCTCACATATTCAACTAACAAGTCGGTGGTGAGACTGTGTTGGATGTCTCGTATCCAATTCATATCTTGGATGGTATTTTGCAACTGACCTGTCTTTTCGCTGTAAATGTTTGTATAATTTTGGAGCTAGCACAGCTCCATCAATCCAAGGAGAGGTCCAAAATTTTGCTTTGTGGCCATTTCCTATATATACCTTAGTGGCCGCTGCAAAGAGCTTTTTGTCCCTACTGTCACAGGGCGTTGGAAGCCCTACCCAGGATTTTTGCGGTGACTTCCATTCATACCAAAAACATCTGAGTCTCAATGTGGCTGCAAATTTTTCTAGGTTCAACACTCCTAATTCTCCAAGCTCTATCGGGTGACAAACTTTGTTCTAGTTAACTTTGTATTTCCCTCCATGTGTGTCTATAGTTGTTGCCCAAAGGAAGTTTCATCTGACTTCGAAATTTTTTTGGCAGTTTAAGTGCAGTGAGCAGATATGTTGGGAGTGAGGTGAGAACGGACTTTAAGAGTGTGAGTCATCCTCCTAGAGATAGGTGCTTCAGCTGCCAACCCGCTAATCTTCTTGTTGCCTTATCATGAATTGGTTGTAGATCATCGTGGCACATTTTTCCCATGGCTAGTGGCAAGCCAAGGTAATTAAATTCCTGCTTCCTATTTCCATTTTCCTTTTTGTCACACTTAACTACAGATTAAAAGGGTAATTAAATTCAACATGGATAGATCAGCTTCCTCTCGTTGCTCACAGAAGCAATTAAACCGCAAAGATAAAATATCTATTAGTTTCCATGCCAAACTATTTGCAAGCGCGAGCAAACCTAATGCAGTTACCCCAAAGTTGCCACATTTTTATCCCATCTCGGAATCACCTTAAAATCGTCCAAAATCCCAAAAAGGAAAGAAAAACCTCACCCGCACACACACGCACTCACCAAGCCTCGACGACGACGCGCTTCCCATCGCTGGCCACAGCACTGCCATCCTCCTCCACCTCTGCTGCCTTCTTGGCCCTCTTCCTCCCTACGCTCGGCGCGGCGTCGGCCACCATCTCCTCCTTGGTCGTCTTCGACGGAGCTCCGGCGGCCCGCTTGCCGGCTGCCATGCTCCGCGTCATCCTCGGTGACCCGGCCGGGGCCACAGTCGCCTCCGGAGACTTGCGCTTGGGAGGCAACGATGGGTGGGTTCACCGGGCCGCTCCTTCGACTCGTTTGGGTTTAAGCGAAAAGAGAACTATCTTGGGATTGGGGGCCAATGCGCCTTTCCACCCAATAGCCTATGGGCCTGTTTGATATGGTTGTGGTTTCTGGTTTTTGGCTGAAAATTTTATATTTTAATTGTTTGCGATAAAGATTATGGACAGAGAGATAATCGCTTGTGATTTTGAATTGTACAGATGTTGGGCTTTTAACGTGTACTACAATTAACTTATAAATCCTGTCTTGAAAAAATACTCCGTTTAAAAGTTAGGTACTGTAGTAAAAGCTAAAAGCCGTTTTTAGAAACCGAAAAGAATAGACCCTAAAAAGACTGGCGTGTTGCTTCTTGGGTTTCTTTTCTTTTTCTTGGCTTGCATGACACCTGTGCAGTCTCTGGTTCAAGCTAATTTGCTAACGAACAAAGATGACTAGAAATGCTCCTGTTTTTGCGGCTAACGTGTGCAGCCAGTTTGATGATACGACATAACAGTGTAGTTTTTTCCTTCATGCATTTTCATTCTTTTACAAGTTTTTTTCATGGACGACCGACCATCCACACAGGTACACAGCAACACAGACCTCCAGATTCCAGACACAGACGTGTGTCAGATGTAATCAGAAGGCATGGAAGACGAAGCACCAGCAGAAGCAGGAACTAAATTGCAGACGACAAAAGCATGCGTAAAAACAATAATTCATCAACCCATGTAGTTCAGACCGCATAATGTTGCCAACTTCCAGCGCGCAGCTATTAGTAGATGCAACCCCTGGATTCAATAAATGGTGTTGCGCATGTTGTAGGCGTAGTTCTCCAACGAGTTCTTCGCCTCCACCTTCTTTTTGTGCTCCTCCTCCTCAGACTTTGTACCTCTCAGCGTCCTGGACCATCTTCTCGATCTCCTCCTTGCTCAGCCTGCCCTTGTCGTTGGTGGTGACCTTGTTCTGCGGCCCGGTGGTCTTGTCCTCAGCAGAGAGGTCTAGGATACCGTTCGCATCAATGTCGTAGCAAACGGTGATCTGAGGAACACCCCTGGGGCAGGTGGGATGCCGGACAGCTCGAACATGCCAAGCAGGTTGTTGTCGCGGGTCCTCCTGGTCCTCTCACCCTTGTAGACCTGGATGAGGACACAAGGCTGGTTATCGGAGTAGGCTGGAGAAGAAGACCTGCTCCTCCTTGGTGGAGATGGTGGTGTTCCTGGGGATCAAGACAGCCATGGCACCTCCTGCAGTCTCCAAACCAAGAGAAAGGGGGGTGACAACCAACTCCAGGTATATATCGGTCCTAGAGTTTAGTGGAGTACCCATTAAGACGGTTCCAAGTGCTATTGGTAATCTGTTCAATCTGCGCCATCCGGGTTTGCGTGGCTCAAAGGTGAAGCTCCTCCCCAAGTCTATTGAAAAGCTGTCTAATCTGTTGACACTGGACCTTGCTGCATCTGACATACGGGAGCTGCCAAGAGGGAATGTCAGGCTGAAGAAGCTTAGGCACTTGTTTGCTGAGAAACTGCACGATGCATCCTGGAGAGATGAGGCACATCCCCAAGGGCTGAGCAAAGTTTGTATGAATTGCGTCTGTATTGGTCCCGATCGAGACAAGACCCCTTGCCATCCCTTTCTCGGCTGTCTAATTTGTCGGACCTACGATTAACAAGAGCATACAGCGGAGAGCAGCTGATATTTCTGTCCGGATGGTTTCCCAATCTGAAGATACTCTGGTTAAGAGACATGCCTGATCTGAAGCGACTGGAGATACAACAAGATGCCATGGCGAGACTGGAAAGATTAACACTAGCCAATCTCAACAACATAACGGAGGTCCCAACTGGCGTCGAGTTTCTCATTCCCCTCCAATATCTAGGCTTCCTGGAAATCACCCCTGAGTTCCTAATGTTGTTGCGCCAATGTTCTAGAATTCAAGGTTTGCGGTGGCGGTATTCTCTCCGAGACTGCTAATCGCTGCTGGTCTGACTGGAGATGTAAGCGCCTTCAACTGCCAGCTACTATTCCAGTACTAGTTCTTCACCTTATCATCTTAACAAAACATGAGTTTGCTTTAGCATCTTCATGTCTTATTGGCAGAAAAATGTTTTAGGAGCGAAGGGATACATGGAGCATCATCGATCCTCACCAATCATTGGAAGCCAAGGGATCCTTGCAACCTAAACTACGTGTGTTACCAATATTTTCCCTACTTGTTTTTACTACTAGACTACTTGTGAGTTGTGGTACCAATTTCGGTTGTGACTGCCAGACATTTGTGTGATATTGGCTTCTGCAAAATCCCTAAATAGGTGACATACTCCCCGATCGGAAGATCAGGGGCAAGAATATCTCAGACTTGTGCATGAGAGAGGAGCGAAATGGTGCTCTGCTGCTGCATGTGCTACGTGCGTCCATGCGATGGACTCACAAGTACATTTGCTAGCTAGAACTCGAGTAATTGAAGCATTAAGAACAACTAGCTCAATGGATCGTAGCGAGAGAAGTTTTTTGGTACCAAAAATTATCTCTCGCTACTCACAAAAAACATCATCTATTCAAGCATTGATTTAAGAACAGCTAGCTCAACGGATCGTAGCGAGAGAGAAGTTTTTTGAGCAGAGAAAAATATTTTAGTGTAGTAGTAAAACAGAACCTAATCGATCATCTATTTAGCTGATCACCAGAGAAAAAAAAGAAGATCTAGTATTTAGTTGGATAAAAAAAAGAGATCGGATTGAATGGCGTTGGGTATTGTAACATGTTTAAGAAAACAATTAACGGAGCAGAAGGGAACGGTTGGGTTTTTTAATCCCATTTCATTTATTTGCTCACTGCCTCTGAGTTACTATGGTAATTGATGTGTTTTAGACATTTGTGTTTTCTGAGCAAAGCTGAAGGAGAGCAAAATTGTTGCATGGAGTCCTATCTGGATGCTACCAAAGGCACAGTTATCTGACAAAAAACCATGAGAACTCATGTAGTATGCAACATGTGGCCTTGTAGTAGAACTGTCGGATAATTAGAGTAGTTTAATTGTGTCAGCGTTTCATGCAGGATAGGAGCTTCAACGTGTTGGGAAAATTTGATAGGAACAAGTGCTTCAGCGTATCCTATAATTGCCTTGATCCTGAAAAAACAACTGGCAAGAAGAAAAAAAAGATGGTGGTCTGCCTAAGAGAGCGCATGCGCCTAAGCGGACCTGCGGTGCAGCGGCCCGTAAGCCTTCCACCGTTGGAAGCGGGCGGTATACGCTGCTCTGTGAAGCCAGCCTCACGCGGTCCCCGCCACTCCAGGTGCTGCGACGCCCGGACCTACGCCCAAGCGCCAGCAGCCCACTACGCAACTTGGAACGGGCGGGCCGCGGAATGCAACCGCATGCCCAGGCACAGAGCGCCACACCAGGCATCCGCACCACGTTAGCGCCCCCGCTCGGGTGACAAGCCATCGCTACCTGGCTCGGCGAGCGAGTGGCTGTGGAGCGAGTATTTGACTTGGTCTTTTGCTCTTGGAATAGACGGTGTGGTACTAAACAAGAGCGGAATGAAGATTTGTAGCTGGCTTTGTGCGGAAGAGCATATGAGGAGAGCGGGCTTTGTGCCCGTTTCATTAAAATCTTCACTAACAGCCGCATCAGCAATCACAATCAGTTGACTTCCATTGTTCTTCCACAAAAGCCTTTATGGATTGGAACCGAGACATGACCGAAATTGTATTTGGTGTTCGAAGATTGACCCTTTTACCTCTCGGCTTTTATGTTACTTTTTACCTCTCGGCTTTTTATGTTACCTGCAGCGTTGCCGTTTGACTTGCTAGGTTGCTAGGTTGTTCAGTGTGAGTTTGGTGATTTTCATTTTAATAGCTGTAAAAAAAGGGGGTCATTAGCTTGGTTATTCATTCTTGAAGGTTTTTATTCAGTATCCATGTATACACTGTAAAACAAGTGTAATCTGTACTAATGTCATATAGAAACATAGAAAATTTTGTATATCGTGGTAGCAACAAAGTTTTATGAAGACAAGCACTTTCTTTGCATTTTCTTAGCCTCCTCTGTGACCCTACATGCTATACTTGTCTGCGTTGTTCCAGGGGATGAAGAGGAATAGGACATACGAGGAAGGGCGAGAATACGAATTGAGCGGTGACGTTGTCGTTCTTTTTCTTGCTTCAGTCCATGAAGGGATAGGACATACAACTAATGAGCTGTCAGCTATATTGCTGCTATATACAACATTCAACTTTTCTTACGTAGTAGTCCATTATTTTTCAATCATTCATGAATATGATTTTGCAAGCCTGTTAAGAATACAACCAATGTGCTATGTCTGCTATATTGCTGCTATACATTACATATTAACATTGTATTAATGTGGACTTTTGATGGGACATTGGTGCTGTGTGAAGATATATTAGAATGTTATTTTAGGAGGAAAGTAGTCAACAGATAGGTCAGTGAAATTGAATTGTTCGCCGACTTTTGTTATGGGCCGTGGTGAGCTAACCGTATGTTGGTCCAAGCAGTGTTCGATATTGGGCCGTAAGTTAGCTGAATTCGGTCTGGGCCGAATTAGTGGTCATTTTGAATCCAAACGGGCCGCGCTAGTTTTGTCCGGGGTCTACGTTGAACGGGGCCAGAAATTTCTCTAGTGTGATCCTTAGTAGGCCAGCGCCTTCTTTATGGGCTTTGATGGCCCGAAATTCCTTTAGTCTATTGTATGAAAATTGAGTCCATCGACACTCGCATGGTTGAGGATACAGCACTTACAAGTAGCATCGAATTCACTATTTCCTAAAAGCATGAGTAAAGTTCAAGGCAAAGTAAATAAACAAAAGATCACCTTTACTATTGTAGTACTATCGGTGTGCTGTGTTAAGGAAATCTAATTGATGTATAATTTGATGCTCATACGGAACAAAATTTGCAAGGTATCCAAAAACATCAATGGAGAAATATTGATATGTCAGTCTTAAGCAATGCTGCATAAGTAGGTGTCTTAAAAAAACTAAGTTGGTCAAGCAATCATTGCGCCAGCATAACATATTCCCATTCTACCCCATATGCTCTATCGGCATGTCGGGTCTCTCTTCCTTTTTTTTCTGTTCCCATCACCTTTTCATATGTGGTCAGTATTAACTCTTATCTATAATCCTAACGTCCTAATAATGGAGAGTGAGGTGCTCTTTGCACGATGCCAAACACAAGGTGAATGAAAGTTGATAGGTACATATGGATGTCAAATTCATATCTTTTCCTACAGAACGCATATCATGGTGATTGTCGCTTAGGGATCAAGAAGGCCTCATGAAAAGATCTCTATTTCTTTCTTACTTTCTACTCACTTACTGTGACAGCGGAAATAAAGTGAGGAGTGGTGTGAAATGAAATGAGGTGAGGTGTGGCGTGGAAAGATCTCCATGTTGTTGTGTGAGATGAAGCGAGGTGTGGTGTGATGCGTGCGACTTCCGTGGAGGCTGCTACATATGACAGTGGAAATTAAGGCCTAATGACACAAAAGCATCCTACAATCTATGATAGCTGATTATTACAGAAGATTTATAGATAAAATTATTTGCGATAGTTGACTATCAGAACTGTTTATGATAGTTGACTATCACAGAAGGTTTGCAGATAAAATCATCTGTGATAGCTGATATATGTGCTAAATACCAAAAAAAATGGTAGTATGTGAAACCATAGAGTTAGCCTAAGCAGTTTAGATCTTGTATGTGCTGAAAATATGAAGTGAATCAAATATTGATTCACTAATGGGTCAATTGGTGTAAATGCTTTGAGAAGTGTACATGTGTAAGTGTAAAATCCGATGTGGTGTTGAGTTAACAAGTTAGCTTATATAAGTGGATGAAACTCAACTAGAGATACTGGTTAGAGTTTCCCTTGTAAGTTTCCATATATAAGGAGAGAGAGAGGTGGCTAGGTTAAGTTTTTAGAGGAGTTTATGCCTAGCCGAGGAGTTAAGGTTCTTGAATAGAACTTTGTGGTAGATGTGAAAAGCTCTTGTAGTTAAGTTTTTTGTCATCCTCAGACTTTGTGTCTGGCTGTAAATATTCATCGTCAAGTATCAATAGAAATCAAAATTCGTCCAAGTATTTCCCTTTTATGCTCAAGTGATGAAATCTTGATTTGGCTTGATTTTTGGTGCTTTCTCTTCTCTCCTTGATCTTGTTGTGTGCCAATGATGTGTAAGAGATGAAGATGTATCTTAGAGACAGATCTCATCCATCTAGACACTTGTATTTGTAAGTTCCTATATTTGCTGGTTTTCACTCAAGATGTATCTTAGAGACAGATCTCATCTATCTAGAACTCTGTCTGTTTGATTTCCTTAATGAAATCGGGGGCTTGCCGCTCGGCACTGCTCCAAATGGTTTAAGGTTTTATTTTTTTAGTTTTCAGTTTATTTAAGCTAGAAACCATTTAAAACATATCGATTTTTAATTTTGACTTATTTTAGCTTTTTTGATGATATAATAATTTTTATTTTTTCTAAAATACTAACAATTGATATAATATAATTTTAGCTAGAAAATCAGAAGTCTAAGGCCCCGCTCAGCTTCTTCTATCGCGACGATGGACGTTAGCTTTTAGATTTTCTTTTACTGTCTCAATTTTTTTTCTGTTTCATTTTTTGGTTTTTTATTTTTTTCTGTATTGTTTGTGATGGGCTAACATATTTTTTATTTTTAAATTTTTTAAATTTTAATTATACCAAATAAACCAACTCAATTACAGTAAAAAACAGTCAGCTATAATAAATAATTATAAACTATCGATATTCTAAACACTATCTAAGCCTGAAGCCGGAGAGCGCCGCCATATGTATCTAACAAATAAGAAGGCAAGGCCTATGCATGTGACGTTCTAAGGAAATGTTATTGCATGTACACAAGACACCCCAACAACCCTCGAGACATCTGTCTGTCACTCCTCTGTTATTGCAGAGCGCATTTGCAATTTTTCGTGCATATATAGCTCTGTCTTTGCCATCCAGCATGTGAGCTGGCGCTCCCGATCGAGCAGAGCTCTGCTCCACTAATACTTGACACATTCAATGGAGTTTTAAGTCCGCTCTTCAAGTCCGGACAACAGTCGGTCGCATGGGCCTTAAGTACACACACCTCCATCGCCCATTTCACACAGGCATCGTCATCCTTGAGCCAGGCGATGCTAGCATCTCCATTCCCTGTCCAAAGCCAACTACTTAGAGAGAGCTGCGTTGCGATGCATTCCTTTTGTAGCCAGGGAGGGTGCTTAAGCTCTTAACTATTTTCCGGCTTTCATCTCTCTAGCCCGCTTCATCTACCACGCGCGCACGATACGAGAGGTGCCATGGCGATGGTCCTGGATGCCTTCGCGTCCTACGTCGCCGACCTGCTCGCCCAGGTGGCGAGAGAAGAGGTTGGCATGCTGCTCGGTGTCTCCGGCGAGATTGACAGGTTGGGCGCCAAGCTTAGGGACCTCAAGAACTTCCTTGCCGACGCCGATAGGAGGAACATCACCGACCAGAGCGTGAAGGGGTGGGTGAGGGAGCTCAAAGACGCTATGTACGACGCCACCGACATCCTCGATCTCTGCCAGCTCAAGGCCATGGAGCATGGTCCATCCGCCGCAGCAGACATGGGGTGCTGCAACCCCTTGCTCTTCTGCCTACGGAATCCCCTCTTCGCCCACGACATTGGCAGCCGCATCAGGGCGCTCAACCAGAGGCTTGACGGCATCAAGGAACGGAGCGCTGCCTTCAGCTTCCTCAACCTCGGTTCCTACCAGGACCGTAGTAGCAAGGCGTGTGCCTCTCGTCCTGCCAGCCGCGAAACGTCAGGGGAGCTCGACCGGTCGGGTGTCGTCGGGGAGAAGATCGAAGAAGACACAAGAAAGCTGGTACAGATGCTGACAAGAATTGAGGGCGAAACTAGCCGTGAAGACAACAAAATGATGGTCTTGGCTGTTGTGGGTGTCGGTGGGATCGGCAAGACCACCCTCGCCCAGAACATCTTCAACGACGACACCATCCAACGTGAGTTCCACAAGAAGATATGGCTGAGCGTCAACAAAGACTACAATGAGGCTGAGCTACTGAGGAGAGCCATCACTGAAGCCGGGGGAGACCACCGTCGTTTAGGAGATGCAAAGGCCACGCTTCAGCGAACCCTCAAGGATGCCTTGAACAGGCAAAAGACGTTACTGGTGATGGATGATGTTTGGAGCGAGCAAGCATGGGAGGTTGTGCTCAAAACACCATTGATCAATGCCATTGCTGAAGGCAGCGGAGTCCTCGTCACCACGAGACATGACACTGTCGCCCGAGGGATGAAAGCCAGGGAGCCCTACCACCGTGTCGACACATTAGAGCCTAATGATGCCTGGTTATTGCTTAAGAAGCAGGTTCGTACTTCTTACTTGCAATTTATAACTAGCAAGATCTACTCAATTTTTTGACCTTTGGATTTTCATCAAGACTTGTGCTCAAAATGGTTCAAAAACTTTTGAATCAAAAACTTTCAAATGATCCAAAACATCCTACTGGTTCAAAAATTTCAAATGATTCAAAAATCTTTCAACTCGTTAGAAAACTTTTGATTCGAAAGCTTTTAAATGATTTGAATAACTTTCAAATAGTTCAAATAACTTTCGGTTTGAAAACTTTCAAATGATTTAGATTTGAAAAAACTTCGATTCAAAAATTTTTCAAATGATTCCAAATTTTCAAATCAAATCTTTGCTATTTTAGTTTAGAATTCTTAAGAAATGATTTGGGGAGGCGGATGAGATTCATTGGATGCTGATTCCATGGTTCAAAATTTGAGTACTTTTAAGAAAATAGTACTCAAGTGCTCTCTAGATAGCTCCTTAAATCTATTGGTTTAAACTGCTTGCAGGTAGTCTCAAGTGACCTAGATGAATCTGAGGTTCATATGCTAAAGGATATTGGATTGAAAATTATAACAAGGTGTGGTGGTTTGCCACTTGCGGTCAAAGTAATGGGAGGACTCTTGTGCAAGAGGAGAAGCAATGACGTGATTGGGAGAAGGTTCGAATGATTCCATATGGTTAGCATCTGAAATGCCCCAAGAGTTAAACAATGCAATATACTTGAGCTATGAAGACTTGCCTCCTTATATGAAGCAGTGCTTTCTGCACTATTCCCTTCTCCCTAAAAATACGGAGTTCGTTGTTGATACAATTGTTAGCATGTGGATTAGCGAAGGATTTCTTCACGCAAACTTAGATGAATCAGAAGAATTAGGAAGCGAGTGCTATAAGGAGTTAATATTGAGGAACCTTATAGAGCCAGATACAACGTATGCTACTCAATGTGTTTGTAACATGCATGATGTTGTTCGCTCATTTGCTCAGGATGTGGCCAGAGATGAAGCACTAGTAGCTCACAACAGAGACACTCTTGATACTATTAGTAAACATAATTCACATAAGTTTCATCGGTTGTCTATAGAAATCAAAGGATTAGAATCAGATGAATTTGAGTGGAGCTTTTTGCATTCACAGGAATCATTGAGAACACTAATATCAATTGGCCAGTTGAAGATTAAGCCTGGTGATTCGTTGATTACTTTTTCGAGACTACGAACTCTACATATAGAATCTGCAAATGTTGTTGCATTGGTTGAATCTTTGTATCAACTTAAACACTTGAGGTATTTGTCCTTGCAAAAAACTGATATATCTAGATTGCCAGAAAACATTGGCGAGATGAAATTCTTGCAGTACATTAGCCTTCATGGTTGTAAAAGTTTGGTCAAACTTCCTCATAGCATTGTAAAGCTCGGTCAGTTGAGCAATCTTAACCTTAATGACACAAGTATAAACAATATACCTAGGGGATTCCGTGGTCTCACAAATTTGAGGAAACTACGTGGGTTTCAAACCCACGTGGATGGTGGTGGGTGTAGTTTGGAAGAGATGGGGCCACTTTCCCAACTCAGGCTTCTTGGGTTAGATGGTTTGGAGAATGTATCTGCTTGCCTCATTCATTTGCAAAGGCGGGCTTGGTGAAAAGGAGCATATTATCAATATGAGATTATCTTGCACCAACAGATTGGGAGATGATGGGCTGGTCAAAGAGGAGAAGGCGTCTCGAGGAAGAGCAATGACAAATTGAGGAGGTGTTTGATGAGCTCGCCTCCGCCGTGCTTAGATTATCTTAGCATCCGAGGATATTTTGGTCGGCGGCTCCCAATGTGGATGATGTCGACAAGAATGGCGCCCCTCAAGAGCTTGAGGATTCTAATGATGTGGGACCTAGCCTGCTGCACCCAACTCCCTGACGGCTTGTGTCAGCTCCGCTGTTTGCAGTTCCTTCAGATACAAAATGCTCCAGCCATCGAGCGTGTCGGTCCTGAATTCTTGCAGCAGCTCTACCATCACCATAGTCACCACCCTTCATCTCAGGCGGTGGCTGCATTTCCGAGATTGCATGAGATGAACTTAGGAGGAATGGTGGAATGGAAGGAGTGGGAGTGGGAGGAGCAAGTGCAAGCCATGCCTATCTTAAAGGAGCTTATTATCAATGGTTGCAAGTTGAGGCGTGTTCCTCCTGGCCTTGCCTCCCATGCAAGGGCTTTGAAAAAATTATCCGTACAAAACGTCCAGCACCTCAAGTCTCTGGAGAACTTTGCTTCTCTTGTTGAGCTTAAGGTGTTTGAGAACCCGACCTCAAGAGGATCACTAATCTCCCAAATTACAAAAGCTTGTCATTGTCATCTGCCCAAAGATGAAGGTGTTGGAGGATGTGCCTGCACTCCACAGACTCGTGCTAGATGACTACAACATGAAAACGCTTCCAGAATACATGTCAAATGTAAACCCAAAGCATTTGCAGTTAGGCTGCAGCCTAGAGTTGCTCAATTCCATAGCTAAGGGACAATCTGGACCTGAGTGGGACAAGTTCAGACATATCCAGCAAATGAATGCCTATGCAAACGATGGAGACAATCAAAGTAAATGGTATGTGATGTACACAGGAGATCCCTCCTACAAATTGGTGACAAATATTGATGTCAACTCTTCTCAGTCTGCAGGTAAATTAACAAAAGTCTTTCATCTTAATTTGTTCGGTTACTCTGGGTGTTTAATTTATTTTCTTTGTTCCATCTATCAGTCGTATGCTAGAGTCTGAATGTATTTCCTACTTTTCCTTCTTTTTTGAAAGAAATATTGCCAACCATTTCATTTCGCTTGGCTGTGTTGCTTCAGGGGACAAAAAGGAATATGGCATTAGTGGAAGAACATGAGAGAAAGGGAGAATATAAATTAAAGAGGTTGTTTCCCACGATTGCTGAAAATTGAGTGGCAACTTTGTCACTCTTTTTCTTACTTTAGCTGATGAATTCACCCTACCATGTCTACAACCAGATCATCCAGAGTTTCTTCGTACATACGTTACTAACAGGTATTTTAAATTCATGGTAATACTACCAGTAAGTCCTTTGTACTGTAATTCTTGTTATTTCAAAATTTGTCACAGCACATCACAGTTTCCTTCGTTATGATTCCTGATTTTGATCTATGATAAATGAAGGATGAAAAAGATGGTACTAATGTCAAAAGACACAAAGCTGATAACTGCTAGTTATGATATACGGAAACCTTACTAGAAGTGATGCCTAGATGCGATACATCCAGGAATAAACTACAATATCAATATGGTTAGTATGAAGTCGCATTGAGATGTAGGCTCTGGCGCTGCCCAAAGCTGAAGGTATTGGAGGGCATGCCTGCACTCCAGAGGCTCTGGCTAGAAGATCGTGACATGGAAACGCTCCCGAGATACTGCGAGTTGTAAAGCCAAGGCATTTGCTGCTGGACTGCAGTCTAGAGTTGCTCACCTCTATAGCCGTGGGACAATCTGGCCCCCAGTGGGAAAGTTTGAACCATATTCAGCAAGTCAAGGCCTATGCACGTGACGGAAACAATAAAAGGAAATGGTATGTGTTGTACACAAAAGGTCCCTACAAATTGGACACAAACATCAGCTGCTTTACTATATCTGAAGGTAAATTACCACAGCTGCTTCATCTTAATTTGTTGCCTTGCACTGTTCATTCAATTTGTTTCCTTAATTTCTGCTTGTAGATTCCATTTTTATCCGTATGCTAGAAGCTGAATTTGTTTCCCACCGTTTCATTTTCTCTCAATAGAGTAGAACAGGAGAGGAAGGCGAGAATATCAAGGAGGAAGGAGAGGCATGCACTGACAGGCCTTGTCTTGGTACGCACGCACCAGCCCTTTGTATTCGTTGAGATTTTTTTGCAGCACGTCACTGTTCCCCTCATCATCATGATTTTTCATTTTTAATCCATGGTATGGTAGAGGATGCCAAAAAAAAAAGGAGAGCTAGAGTGAATTAAGAATATAAGTATGACACTATTGCGATGCCGGATTACGTACTCAAAATTTTTTTGATAAGGGTCAACAAAACCTTACCACTCCTCTATTTCGATTAGGGTCAACAAAACCTTACTACTCCCGCTATTTCATTTTACAAAGTGTATCGTGTTTGGGCATAAGGATTAAGAAGCACATGAAACCAGGAAAATGGTAGAGAGAAATGACCATATATAGTATCCATGGTATTAATGTTTTGGGAGTTGTCTAAAAAAATGCAAAAGTTATATAAAAAAATTAATGTTTTAGGAATAAAAGAGATGATAGTTGTGTGGATGTTTACTTATAAATGTTAAAGAGAGAAAAAAGATTAATGAGGGTAAAAGAGATAAAAGATCATTAAACCTACATGTACGCCTTACAATATGAAATAAGGTAGCAAAACTACAGACCTTATATGTTGAAACTGAGGGAGTACCAGTTAAGTAACGCCCCATAATCAGCATGCATCGAACAATCATAACGATACACACGCTTGCAGACTGACAGGAGAGGCGAGTCGATGGAAGCTATCGCTGCGTAACGGCTTCGACATTTTCACTGGGTCACATCTTTGCCAACCCAACGGAAGCGTAGCTTGCTGGCTCTACCGTTTATGCTTATACGTGAGATTATGATTTGTATCATGACTTTATTAAGCTGGTCAGCATTATGATAGTTCACGCAATGCTACAGAAAGAAACAGAGATGCGAGTGTTTGAGTTGTATCAGATAATTTGTTCTGATGGCAAGAATGAGTTAATACGTTGTTAATTTGTGTATGTAGCCTCACTTGAATATCTGGTGCTTGTTTCCAGCGGATACTTGAATATCTGGTTTGTTAGCATCCAAATGGTCAAGGAAGCCGAAAACACTTGTCAGATACTCCATTGAGAGAGTTAAGAAAGCTTTGCTGTGTTGACACCACGACGAAATAAGGAGCTAGCCTCATCGCCTGTCAATAACAACTCCTGCGATTCTTCACAAAATGGGACCATCCATACATGAACGGCCGATCAGATTCAGGAAATTTTCTTGGCGATGTCCTTGATGACCTCATCCATGTCGAGCTTCTTCATTGCTGTGAAGGGGCGTGGCATGTTCTGCAGGTCAATGGTGTGTTACTTAAATCATGGTGCATCCTAACTAATGTAGTCAGAACTAAATGGAATGGCATCGCAAAGAAACAGTATAAACAAACAGGCATATAGACCTCATCCAGTATAAACAAAGAGCCTTCTTTGTGGGCTTTTGTGGGCCGAAATTTTGTTTCGTTCGGCCGCAAGTTTCTGTATTGCTGACCTTGATGGGCCAAATTTTTTCCTAAGCCGAAAATCTGTCGGTACTTAATGGGCCAAAAACTCCTTCAGTATGGTCCTTGATTGTTTCCTGCGCCTGTATATGGACTTCAATGGACGTTAGCGTCGGGAGAAACAAACGTTCTATGGTGCCAATACATCTCGGGCGTATTTAGTGTTGTCAAACCACTAGTTAAATGTTGCATTTAGGCTAATGCGAGATGCTAATGATATCATGATGCCTGGCTCTGCTGGATATCAGCGTGACACCTGCGAAGGAAAAGATATATAGAAAGGCACCAACAGATCGGAAAACTAACCATACACGAATAATTAAGTTCTTGATCAAAAGAGTACAACCTCAAGCACCGTATCAGAGAGGTTGATCGATCGGTCTACCTTTTTATACGTGACGGAATTAACCAACAGGATGCAACGACGGTGTGTCCATCCTGATCAGCACGTACGAGGGCACCCGCTGCCGCTAGCTGCGATGGCGATGGCGTTGACCCCATGCCGAGTGCGGATGGCGCGGGGCTCATGAGCTCCAACTTCCTGGCGCGCACCATGCTCGTCTATTCCCTTGTGATTTGTTACGGAGTACACATCAAGTACCAACAGATTACGGGGCACGCTTAAGATTTTGCATGGATGTCTACCACAATAAAATGAAATGCTTGAAAATTTTGATCTTTCGCGTCCATCTGCTCGGATGTCACCTAACAACATGGCGCTACACAAAGGCACAAAAAGATGTCTACAGATTACTACGGGGTTTGATGGCCCTTGTATTTGTTGCTTCTTTTTTTTCTTATTCTATATGAATACTATAGATTCTATTAATATGTAGATTGAAATAATACATATAGATTGAAAGGTTATATCTATAAGGAAGGTAAGACAGATTGAATAAAGAAAAAGGAATCGGTGATTGGAATGATAAACAAAGAGGGATAGGGATCTATTCTTCGTTTTTGTTTTTCCAATGTTGGTTGGCACTTATCGAGGTATAGAATAGATCTACTTTTCTTTCTTCTTACGAACCACAAATAATCTTTACTACTTTAAAAGAAGGAGTTGGTGGTTGATGAGTCCTCCCTCACTTTTTCTTAGCCATTCGATATGATTATTCATAGCATCTCAACCGTTGGTTTACACTTAAAACCTACCCGCACGCCCCGCCTCCCCTGCCTCACCCTCGCTCTCCCCCGCCGCCACGCTCTCCCCCCGCCTCCCCCTCGCTCTCTGCTCTCCCCCCGCCGCCTCGCTCTCTCCGCGCCGCCACCCCGCTCTCCCCCCGCCTCTCTGCTCTCCCCCCGCCGCCTCGCTTTCTTCCTGCCGCCACCCCGCTTTCCCCCCGCCTCCCCTGCCTCACCCTCGCTCTCCCCCGCCGCCACGCTCTCCCCCCGCCTCCCCCTCGCTCTCTGCTCTCCCCCCCCGCCGCCTCGCTCTCTCGCGCCGCCACCCGCTCTCCCGCCTCTCTACTCTCCCCGCGCCTCGCTTTCTTCCGCCGCCACCCGCTTTCCCCGCCTCCTCTACCCCGAGCGCCTCCTCCTACTCCGCTAACCCCGCGCGCCGCCTCCCTCTCTGTCCCAGCGTCGCGCCTCCTACTCCCCACCCCTCTCCCTCCTCCGCGCGCATCCTCCCCTCCTTCGCCCCAGCGCGCCGCCTCCCCTCTCCGTCCCCGCCCTCTTCGCCCGGCCAGCTGCAGCCCTCACCCCCTCCGCCCCCGCCGCGCCTCCTCCTCTACCCCCGGCGCCTCCTCCCTACTCCCCAACCCCGCGCGCCGCCTCCTACTCCCCACCCCTCTCCGTCCTCCGCGCGCATCCTCCCTCCCTTCGCTAACTTAGATACACATTTGAATAGTCGTTCTTTGGGTTTTGGAATATTTCGATTGCGGACATAGGTAATTTTGATAAGGGTTGTGGTGTTTTTAAAATGCTGGAGTTGTGATAGTGGTTTAAAAACATGAATTATCTAGAGGACTTTTACGTGGATTGTTTCTTAAATGTGGAATTACGAGATATTGTAGTTTGGATTGGTGTTTAAGCTGTTTATGCGTGGATGATCAAGTGTTGTTGTTGAAATGGCATATATGGTAGCAAAGCGCTACTGAATAGCTTTGTGAGCAGGGGTCTTTGTTGATTTGAATAGTCGTTCTTTGGGTTTTGGGATATTTCGATTGCGGACATAGGTAATTTTTGATAAGGGTTGTGGTGTTTTTAAAATGGAGTTGTGATAGTGGTTTAAAAACATGAATTATCTAGAGGACTTTTACGTGGATTGTTTCTTAAATGTGGAATTACGAGATATTGTATTTTGGATTGGTGTTTAATCTGTTTATGCGTGGATGATCAAGTGTTGTTGTTGAAATGGCATATATGGTAGCAGCAGCGCGAGCAGCTCCTCCCTCTTTGTGCCAATGTTCATTCTACTTAGATACTTGTTTTGTTACATTTGTGATGCATTTGTTTGTTATGGAGGATATGACGATCCTTTCCCGGATGATCGACAATGAACATCTTGGCGCTATAATTTATCTTCGGAGAAAACCAAGCCGAGATTCGAGATCCTCCATTAGGACATGTTTTTGTGCTGAATTTGATTTTATTTTGTAGCATCGTTTTGTACTTGAGTTTGATGCTATTGTTGTAATTTTGTAGGCGTTGAAAACTGATTACAGTGGATCTAATATTTGTAATTTTGGATCTAATATAATTTCTCACCCGCCAAGCATCACCAAGTCTGTTCCCTATCCAGTACAAGGAGATGGCGTCTTTTTATTTCTCTTGATTGAAGCGTAATTGTTTGTTCTTAGAATCAAAGGGTTTGGGTATACAAGGATTCGGTCTTGGTCCAACACCTTATGTATTTTTGCGTTATTCTTGTTATGGCATCTTCTTTGCACACTCCTAGGCTTAGAATAGGGTTGTCTCTATAGTTAGTTTATGAAAGTTTTGTAATTGGCTTAGGGCTAAATGTGGTTTATGCCTATTATTACTAAATGATACATGGATGTGCAAGTAAACTGTAAACATCTAATTAGATTTGTTATTATGCTAATCAGCTGCTTTCTAGATGAATGGAATGGAGAAGTACCCAACAGGATTTCTAGGAACTGCATTAACCACTGTTACTCTTGAAATCTGGAACCTGAATCAAATGCTAAAAAGTAAGCAACCACCGAACAATATATGTTTTCACTCCCATAGTTGTAAATGGTATGAACAGGGAATGCCAATTCCACAACTATATAAGCACATAGAACCTGTTTCATGTGCTTATTGTCTTACAAGCATATATCTTTTGCAAACATAAGTATCTACTTCAAAAACTATTAAACACCCCTCTGAGCACTACTTTTTTCCCTAACTGTAAAACAAGAACATCCTTAGCAGCGTAATTATTGGTACCAAGAAGAGGTTTTTATTTGTTCGGATAGCATATGTATTATGTAATGCAAGAGTAAGCGGACTTTTCAAAATTCAGATAAACCATTTTGATTAATCACTTCTGGCATTTCATTGTACAATAGAATAGAAAACATCAAAACAGTAAATAACTACCACTATTTCTTTATGCCATGCTAGCTCTTTCTTTTCTCTGAGCAAGGATGGCATTCTTGTTCCCTTGCCTAAAGCAGATGGCTTAGGAAATATGGCAGTGCATGAATAAAAAAAATAGCGTACAAGAACTCTTTTCAGATAAGTATTAATGTGTAAGTGCTGAGCTCTCTTTTTCTGTAAGATGGAGCAATCGGTGATAGGATAGTTGTACTTATCAATTTACCTTTAGTTGTATCAATATGCTTATAAAGAGGTTGTGTGTATCCAATACTGTGCAATATGCTTATAATCAGTACACTTACCTTTGACTGCCTGAGATGCACTTCGATTTGCCGCGGATAAAGAACATAAGTAATTAGTGGGTGTTGTTTTAGTTGAAACACAAATAACATTAGTTAGTCCTACATTACTCCAGCATGTGAATAAAGACAAATAACATTAGTTCGTCTGCAACTCAACTCACCAAGTGGTTTCTTGTGCGATTTAGCCGAAGCGTGCGATTAGCGAGTAGCACCAAGTTGTTGCTTCTCAGACTGCGAGTTTTTTTGCTGTGTGCTGCCAGTAGTCTTTTGTTACAATTGTGTAATATGGATAAGGCATGGTGCCAAATTATTACTTCGGTGTTGTAACTTTATATTTCAATAAATCATGTGTAATAACTCGTGCACCAGACAACGTTAAACGCAGCGCTCTGTAATTTTGCTTGTACAAGTGCTCGCAAATGAACTACTGTTGATGTATTGATGTATTGTTGGTGCAATATGGTTTTCAAGCTATGATGAAATGCTTGTATTGCTGGTCCATTGCACTACACAATTGAGTTGAGAACAAGCTCAAGGATCGATGAATACAAGCACTTGCATCAGCACATAAGAGCCAAATTGATGAATATAAAGGAGGATGATTTTCTTATTCAAAATACCATTTGTTGTTTGCATAATTATGGGTTTAAAATAATTGATGTGCATTAATTGACTCTTTCAGGCAGTTGCTGCAATTACTATTCATAGACATTTCAAGTCGCAGCTAGACCCGGTATTGGTTGTACTGCTCTATGTTTTACCATTAAGTGCATGTACTAATTTTTCTTTTTAGGGGATGGTGGAATTTTTTCATATTTTTTATGCTCTTAATTCTCTAAATTGAAAAAGTCTATTCACCATTTTGATAATTTCTGCACTGCACTACACTCTTAATGCTCTTAATTCTCATTGTGTAACATGTTGACCTAAGGGTTGGACATTTTACCAGTATGCTCCCTTTTTATGGACTTTATATGTGTCCTTGTGGAAATTACCATGGGTGCATGGTGTAGGTTGGCATAAAGCCATAAAATTGTCTGTCAACATAAATTTCTGACCTTAGTCATTGTATATTCATAATCACTATGATGAAATAAGTCCTGCTAATTGCTGGTTTCATACTAAGTGTTCTAAATCAATTGTGGTCTCTTTGTCTAGACCATGTGGGTGATGAATTGGATTGATGAGGGAATTGTACTGTTAATCATTTAGTTGGCAAGGTATCAATCATC